>OZ012740.1:432418428-432945928 GCA_963859935.3 Lathyrus sativus
AGAGAGAGATCACACTTTGTGCCAAAATTGTTTTATTTAAATTTCTATCTTTTCCCGGATTTTTTTAGATAAGTTAAGAGTATCAAAACTTAAAAGTACAATTTAGACATCTCAACTATATCAGCGTCCATAAAGAACATTCATGTCATGCCTCTATCTCATCTATATTAATTTTATAAAAAAATACAAAATATGGGATTTACCAAGTAGTAAAAGAAAAAGAAAATAAATAAAAGAAAGTAAGTAAAAAGAAGGAAATATAACACATCTTGCAAGAATAGTCTATCTAGACGGTCTCGACCAAATTCTATAAAGGATGTCCTTTAATCGTATTGGAGTAGCTAGCATTCAATTGCGTGTACGTTTGTTCATAATCATTCTTGCAAATACCGAGAAAATTATAAAAGACCCAAGCTTTCATCAACGTTAGGGTTGGACAAAATAAAATAAAATTGGCCCAAGTCGTTCGAATCGTTGGGCCCATAGGCAGCGGTCAAGTTAACTAGTTAAATCGGGTTGGGCGGTTTGAATATATATGGTTTAAGATGGTTACTACAGATCTGTTCCGGTTTGAGCAACTTAATCCACGGTAAACTGAACCCGACCAGTTATACACAATGGTCCATTAAAACTCAATATTTCCAAACCAACACAATATGAAACCCTAGATCTAATTTTTGTGTCGTCACCTTCTCTTTTTCTCTAGTTTTCCTTTCTTCAATTTTGAGTCCTGCTCGAACCAAAATTCATTGTCTTAAGGTTTATTTTTCAGAAATCTTTCTTCACAATCTCAAATTTTGCCTTGAAACTCAAAACTCCAATAATATTCAAGATTTGTTAACTTCATTTCTTTTTTTTATTCATAACCTAAACTGAAAAACAAAATTCTTATCGAGATTTACAGAACATACGGAAGGTACGATGCATCTTTTTAAATTTTTTTCTGCAATTTTTAGGGTGCTTCTATTGTTTTTGTGTCCAGTCATGGATATAATGATTTTAGGGTTTTATTCTATTTTTCTATACTCATAAATGAGACATCTGGTGTAATAGTTACAAGTTAATAACATCATTTGGAATATTCAATAATATATGTATTGTTTCTTATTTTATAACTAATTTGGTGATAGTACCATGTAAATAAATGTTAATGTTAAATTGTTGGCTTTTTGTTCTTAGTACCTTTTCATATCTCTAAAGCTTCATAAAATATTTTTTTCATCATGACACTAATATTGGAATATATTGATTAATGCTTCCTAATATCTTTCCAAATTTGTGTGATTAATAATGTTAACTAATATTGGGTATGGTCATTATTTTAGGTACCTAATTAACAATATTTAGTTATTGATATCACAAGAGACATAACGTCAGAAGTGAGCTTGAAATTTGAGATGGACTTGGGCTTGAAACTAAAATTGTGGCTGGAGGAGCAAGGTACAAAGGTAAGTCTTGTGGTTCTTGTATTAATTTTTATATTAAGTAATATTGAGAATATACCTTGAATGTATGAATATGTCTTTTTTTTTTTGTGTTTTGTGTCTGAATAAATTTGTTTTACTTGTCTCAAAATAGACAAATTGTTGTTAAATTCCATTTTAATTAGTTTTATGTTTCATCTTTCATGCCTGGATGGAACTATACCTAATGGTTTTAGGGTGGTGGTAGGTTATTCCGACATCAATTTATTCTTGGTAAAAAAAGTAAATATTATATTTCAGTTAACAAGATGGTTAAATGACTAGTATAAGACACTTATTTGGACTGGATGTTGTATTTTGTAGTTCAATTTCCCCTTTATAAAAATGCATGAAAATTATGTACATTTATATATAAACTTGATAAATGAATTAAATTTTATATTTGTGACAAACAGTAAATGATGACAATGTTGCAAGAGTTTTTTTATTATGGGAGAATGGATCTGGTTATGGTGCATGTTGATGGCAGTTGCTCGATTAAGCTTTTGTCTCTAACCAATGTTGCTTTTAAGTTCTCCAAATCCACCTTAAACCAGTTGTGTAAATGACTTGATTTAAGTTGTTTTAAGTATTTTTGAAGTTCATTTTCGTTTTTTTGACAGATTTATGCGGGTTTTTTAGAACACGTGTAGATCAATTATGTAAATGACTAGTAAATTGTGTAAATGATATAGAATGTTGTGTTGTAATTTGTGTTATATTATGTCAATGTATATTATGTGATTCGCATTATATTATGTTAATGTATATTATGTGATTTGCATGTTGTATATTGTGGTTTTGTCCTAAAATTATATTATATTATATGCCAATTTACATTAATATTATATTAAGAGGTTATATTGTGATTTGTATGTTGTATTATATTACATTTTATAAATATTAGGTAACCTTGATCTTATATTGCACAAAAGTTTGTAACCTTGTGGCTTTGTGCTTTATATGAATGTTTGAATGGCCTATAATATTATAGTTTGTATGAATGCTTGAATGACATATATTATAATATTATAGTTTGTATGAATACTTGAAAGTGCTGTAATATTGTAATTTGTAATATTATATTTTGATGGAAGTTGAATTATTTTTTAATTGTGTAAATGATATATTAGGTTGATGAAAATATTTTTTAGGCCATTTAATTATATATTTAATATTATTTTATTTTAAAATATTAAAATTAAATTAATCGAACAAACCGATCTGTTTTAATCAAAAACCCGATTTAACTGAACCCGATCAAACCGCACATTAATTCGGTCAAAATTAAGTCTAGCAACTGAAATCATGGATTCGGTCGGTTTAACATATCGGGCCCGAGCCCAACCCAAACCGACTAATGTCCAACCCTAATCAACGTATATTAATCAATATACAACATTGAATATAATATTTTTAACAACTAATTAAATAATTACATAAATATATTACCTAAAGTAATGTCATAGCTTTTGATAGTTGCTTGGTCTTGAAATGTGATAACACTAAGCTCGTATATAAATAAGCAAGGGAGGCAATGCCCCAAACGAAGTCATCAATCATATCAAGATCCCTCAAATAATACAAATATGCGACGTGAGTTTAGGTTGTATTTTCATCTTAGAATATGGTCAAGCCCACCGAGTAAAGGAGGTGCACTCTGATGGTGTATTGCTTATGTCAGTGTCTGACCATATAGTCCTCAATGACACTTTCAACTGTCATGTATCTCTGATACTTTTCTTTCAAATACTTGAACTGTACATGATCTTCTTGGTCATTTTCAACTTCCCGCTCCATTAGCTAAACTATCAAGTCTGTTGCTTCAGGTTTGGGCAGTGTAGTGTGGTCAAGAAGACAATCTTGTGTGGGAAAATGTCATTTCACCTCCTTAATTGCTAGGTGGAAGTTGCTCGACTCCACATTCTACGTCTCAGAAAAAGTTGTCAACATGTCATAATCAACTGTGTTGTAACATGTGGTGACAAGCTCGACCAATCGATTGTCTCTTGTGGAATAAGTGAATTATTTTTTATTTGGAGTAGTCAAATTATTGATCTTTTGTATTATTGACACGTTATACTGGAAGGTCGCAAAATTGGAAAAAGAAATAAATTATAAACAATATAAAATATTAAGGGAAAATAAATTTATAAAAAAAACTAAATTGAAAGACAAATTGTATCTCTCCCTCTCATGCATATTTGGTCATATGATCACCGTAATGTATCAATATCGTTGTTTCGTATAGATTTCAGAACATGACTCATCTTAAAACATAAGGTCTTTAGATGTTGGCTCATGTTAAGATTGAGGTTGTCGTTGTGGTTAAAATTATTCAATTTTATCTATTTGATTTTACGATGACATTCTTGTTTATCAAAGGTAGTGGATGAGCTATTGTCAAAAAAATATTCTAAAACACAAATCCATAATTCTTGCAATTAAAAAAATCACGCATTCAAGCGTAATTGACTATCTCATTAATATCATATAATTCTGAGTTAAAATTGATAATTTTGAAAAAAAATATATATTTTATTAAGTCATGCGATCAAGATCAAATAATTAATAATATTTTAACAGTGTGAATGCAAGAGAAAAAAACCGACGAGGAATTTAATTTCCTAAATCACAATAAATTTATCAAAAACACTTGTGATAGTGAATTTTTTTCAAAGAATCCTTCCACTAATATATTTTGATACATTTTAACATATGGTACATAATTGATAAACTATCAATTTTTTTACATTTTCTTTTTTTTTTTACAAATAGTTTAAGTTTTTATAACTCTTAGTAAAAATATAGTTAGATTATTGAGCTATTTGATGAGAGAAGCAACACGTATGTATAACTAGACCAAAACAATCGAAAACCAGCGTCCTTGTTGGCGCTACTACACTGTGGCTCCCCAGTTTTGCACAAAACCTGTGGATTCTCTCTTTCCTACTCTGTCTCTCTCTTTCTAACCAAATACCATGGGCAGTTTTTCTCACAAAACCGGTTGCTTCAATTTCACACTCATTTTACTCTCTTTCTTTACCCTTTTCTTTACCTTTATTATATACCTTTCTCTATTGTCTCTCTCTTATCACCAACCAACAACCCAATTTCTCTACTTCCTTTCACTGAACTAAATTTTCTTTCACCCTTTTTCTGCATTTCAACTGTTTGATAAAAGGGCTAGTCCATTTCCTTCAAAGTTTGTTCTTTTTGTTCTGCAGTTTTTGAATGATGGACCCCAATGGAATCTTTTCTCCTATCGCTACTTCTGGTTTGCTAGGAGTAGTTGATAATAATATCCCTTTACAGCAGCAGCAACAACAACAACAAAATCTCCCTATTCAACAACAAAATCCCCACCATTTGCACCTTTCCCAAGCTGTTTCCTATGCTCCCCTTCCTCATGACACTGACACACATCATCAACAACAACAATTGCATCAATCAATGAAACTTGGGTACCCTCCTTTATCTTCATCCAGGAACAAACAGCAGCAGCAGGGTTCTCAGGTTAGTGATGAGATTGAGGATGAGCCAAATTTTCAAGGTGATGAGACCTCTGGTGGTGACCCAAAGAGGAAATTTTCACCGTGGCAAAGAATGAAATGGACTGATACAATGGTAAGGCTTTTGATAATGGCTGTTTATTACATTGGTGATGAAGGTGGTTCTGAAGGGACTGATCCAATGGGTAATAAGAAGAAATCAAGTGGGTTGTTACAGAAGAAAGGGAAATGGAAATCTGTTTCAAGGGCTATGATGGAAAAAGGGTTTTATGTGTCACCTCAACAATGTGAAGATAAGTTCAATGATTTGAATAAAAGGTACAAAAGAGTGAATGATATTCTTGGAAAAGGGACAGCTTGTAGGGTTGTTGAGAATCAGAATTTGTTGGATTCAATGGATTTGACACCTAAGATGAAAGATGAAGTTAGGAAATTGCTGAATTCTAAGCATCTTTTCTTTAGGGAAATGTGTGCTTATCATAATAGCTGTGGTCACGCTGGTGGTGGTTCTAATGTTCAACTTCAAGTAGAAGGTGGAAGTGGAGCAACAACACCTCAGAATCAACCTCAACAACATCAACAGCAGCCGCAACAACAGCAGCAGCAACAACAACAGTGTTTTCATTCAACAGAAAACGGTGTTGGGAGTTTGAGTGGTTCGGGTTTGAGGATATTGAAAATAGGAAGTGGAGAAGTTGAAGAGGAGGAGGATGAAGATGAAGATGAAGAATCAGAGGACTATTCTGATGAAGATGAAGATGAATCAGGAGAAGGTGGTTCAAAGTGTCAACAAGATGAAGATGAGAATGACGGAAAACCATCAAAGAAAAGGCGAAGAAAAGAAGGAGGATTTCCCATTTCTATGTCATCCTCATCATTACCATTGATGAATCAAATGAACAATGAAATAAGTGGTGTGTTTCAAGATGGTGGGAAGAGTCCATGGGAGAAAAAACAATGGATAAGAAACAAAATTTTGCAGTTAGAGGAACAGAAAATAAGCTATGAATCACAAGCTTTTGAGTTGGAAAAACAAAGATTGAAATGGGCAAGGTATAGTAGCAAGAAAGAGAGGGAAATGAAGAGAGCAAAACTTGAAAATGAAAGGAGGAGATTAGAAAATGAAAGAATGGTTTTGCTTATTAGGAAAAAAGAGATTGAATTGATGAATATTCAGCAGCAACAACATCAACAACAACAACATTCTTCTACTTAGAGAGTGAGTAGTGAAGAAGATGAATTTGTATGATAGATGAAACTAGTTATAGATAGAATGTAGATTAGGCCAAATAGATTAAACTATTGTGGTTGTTCTATTTTTGGTGTTATTATTGAATTTATTAAAAATAAAGAGTATGTCTGTTTTTTTACGTACTGAGAAGCTACCGGTTTAGATAGAAACTCTTTGTTTGGATTTGGAATGTTAAAATATGAACTTGGGAATCAACTCACTTAACTATTTGTGGTATAGAAACAAAATATAAGCTGTACTGAACTACTCAAGTGTTGTGACATTGGTAAATAGACAGCAGAAAAATTACTCAAGTGTTGTGACATTGGTAAATAGACAGCAGAAAAATTTTCAGCATTTAAATACGAGATATTCATAATTCTTAAAAAATATTAAAAAAATAATTAATAAAAAATATTAAAAAAATAAAAATAATCACACCCGGTGGGACTCGAACCCACAATCGCTTGATTAGAAGTCAAACGCCTTATCCATTAGGCCACAGGTGCTTCTTGTTATAATTTTCTTCTTACAGGTATTTATTTAGTGTCAATAACGTAATAATTTAATTTTCATTATATGTTACTGAGAATGTGTTTCATAACATGTTCTTTTATTTCATCAAAATATATTTTTTATTTAGAGGTGTCAATTTGATCACTTAATCTATTATCTATTAAATTTATTCAATTAATTTACTATGTAAAATATTAGTTAATTAACTGAATCAGATTCATTAATTTAAAAATATAATTGCATTCCATTTGTCTAATTTATTTTTAAAGATTTAATTGATCATTTTGTTGTTTATTTTAATTTTATTGAATCACTTTTATAGTAAAAGTGTAAAAACATAATTGTAATATATATAAAATTGTTATGAAAAACAATTATTAACAATATTAAAAAAATAAAATTACATTTCAAAATACTTTGATTAACATAAAATTTTATTAAATTTATTTATTTTCATATTTTTAATGGATATGAGTTGATTATGCCCCAACTAGTTGGATTTGCTAATCTTAATAAATAATAATAAATAGTATTATCTGAAAAAAATTATTTTTTTTAATTTATTGAATAGTCAATATTTTTAAATATAATAAATTAAATATATTAATTATTCCATTGAATCTAAAAAATTAATTTTTCTTTTATAATAAAACCAAAGAATATTATTTAACACTCTAGTATTATGTATGCTTGGCCTTAATTACTATGGAAAGAAAAGATAATGCAATGTAAGAGAATCTCAACTTATGAATCTTTTGTGCTTAATAGTTAAATTTATGTTAAATTTTTCTCAACATGTGAATCTTCTATGCTTAGAGCTAGATTTATGCTTAAGTTTTATTAGAGATAAGCTAGTATAATTAGGCTAGTTAGTTAATATTCGTCTAGTCTATAAACTGTTATAGGTTACCTGATTGCAACTATAAATGCATCTGTTGTAATATTGTTGTAATATTGAGATCAATTAATGAAAGACACAAAAGTTAGTTACATACTGAACTATGAATAATGTAAGCATAGCTTTTTAATATGGTATCCGGTGTTAACACGATCTTTAGCCATGGCGTCTTCATCAGCGATGTCACTGCTGTCTTCCACTCCTACATCTACCACGTTGGTCTCTGTAGCTTCGTTAATCAATGACAATTTGCGTCGTCTCAATATCGCGCACAAAATTGTGCAAAAGCTCGATGAAAAGAACTTTCATCTATGGCATTAATAGGTTGAGCCTTACATCAATGTACACAACCTCACTGAATTCGTAGTATGTTCGCAAATTCCTCCGCAACTCCTCGATGATGTTGATCATATCTCGGATACGATATTCAATTTAGCTTCAGAAAGATCAAATGTTGATGTCCTGGCTTCAATCTACTCTATCCACCAAAATTCTCTCTCGCGTTTTAGGTTGTTCACATTCGCATCAACTATGGGATCGCTTATTCAACTATTTCCATAAGCAAACTCGTGCTCGAGCTCATTAGTTGCGAGTGGAATTACGCGCCATTACACTGGATAATTCATCCATTCAAGATTATCTCCTTAAGATTCGCACTATTATTGATGCCCTAACTTTGTTTGGTGATCTTGTTCCTCCATCACATCACATTGATTTGATTCTTGAAGGCTTATCTGCTGACTATGCATCGGTTATGTATGTTGTTGAAAGCAAATTTGGAGTTATGGATATTGATGAGGTTGAAATCTTACTTGTTTCTTATGAACTTCGTCTCAACAAATTCAAGAAACCTTTAATTCTTGACCTAGCCTCTCTAAACCTTACTCACACTGTACATTCTCATCTACCTTAGGATAAGGCTCAAACTGCTAATTCAGATTTATCTCCTTCCCTTATGTCAACACCTAACACTAGCAATGATTATCAAGCTCTTCGTGGAAGTTATGGCAGAGGAAGAGGCTGAAAAGGCAGAGGCAGAGGAGGTAGATTCTCGAATACTACCCTGCAGTGTCAAGCATGCTCTAATTGGTCATTCTTATTTACAATGTTGGAATCGTTTCAATCAAAACTTCCAGCCTTCTTCATTCACTGGCAACAACTTTTTTGGTGCATCTTAACAACCTTGGCATAATTACTTTTATGGCAATAACGTTTGGAACAGATAGCCCTCTTGTCGCTACTGCGAAAATCGGCGTCGGCTGAACAGAAGAGTCGCCACTGTGCGTTATTTATCCCAAAGGAGGGAAAGGAAACGCTCAGAGTAAACCTACCACAAAGACCGGAAAGGAATGGTCATCGAAACCAAATCCTGGATTCGGGAGTCGGTTACGCAAGGGGAAGGTATTAGCACCCCTCACGTCTGTCGTACTCGACGGGATCCACGCTTGTTTTCTGGTACGGATTGTTATTCTATCTATTCTACAGGTTAAGGGTTAAAAGAAAATAAAATGACTCGGCAAAGTATCGCACTTTATGCCTACGTATTCCCGTCTGGAACGAGAAATCAGAGTCAACGTAGTTCGCCTACCTACGGGAAAGGAGGGGAAGGTTACTCGCTAGGATATCACATCCTATGCCTACGTACTTTCATACAACATGAAAGATCAGAGCAAACGTAGTTCGGGCCACGTACGACACAAGTCTGTCTTGATTGTTTTTATCCTTCTGAAAAAGATCTTCTCCTGATTATAAGTCCAAGAGGACAAAAATGACTCTTTGATTGGTTTACAGTCTTTTACGCAAGAACTGTTTTTTATTGATATTTATCCTTTTATTATATTTTTCTGATTGTTTTGAGAAAGAAGATAAACAACAACTCTAAAACCTATGGTTGAAAAGGGAATAAAAATCTATCCTAATGTTGTCATGCATGGATGAAAGCCTAATGTCTGTCATATTTCTCTCTTGCGCAGAGAGAAACAGAGATCCTAAGGGATAAACGGAAAAGAAACAACATATATACAGTAAAGTAGTAAAATGCATGAATGCAGCAGTACAAGCGAGGCAAGGGAGTCCCACTCAACCTCGAACCTAGAAAACAATGGGCAAAGTGAAACAACTTTACTTCAACCTCCAGGGGAAAATTATCAAACAATACAGTCAAGAAACTCAAACAATACATCACCAGCTCTACACAGCACCAGCAGCTCTAAACAGCAAAACCTGACAGCACAAGCTCCTTCTTCTATCAGTCTTCAAGGCAATGGACTCTATCCTCAATCTTCAAGGGATTCTTCAAAGCAAGCTCTCTTAGATGATAAACAGTTCACAAGATGAGTTTGGATGTTAAACAGTCTGCTGAGCACCAAAGGTGGCCTACAGAAAGTTAACATAATACAGACTGTTTCTCTTAAAGTTCTATCTCCCAGATACAGTCACTAATCCTTTCAAAGGAGGGATGTGAGTATTAAGGAGAGACTTTTAATCACAGAGAAGAATGGAGGCAAAAGAAACCATCCATGTTTATGAAGAAATTTTCTATTCTAAGGCTCTATCTAGCTCTTATGTCCTAGGTCTTCAAACAACACCTTCAAGAGAAGTGACCTCATTCCATGCTCCAAGTTGAGTTTCCAAGCTTCTAATTCTTCACAAGCTCTTCCAAGCAAGCCCCCCAAAAGCCCAAGCAAAAATAGCAAAACAGCAAAAGGGGAAGCCCCCACAAACAAACACACCAATTATAATGCATATAAAATACTAACTATATTATACACCTAATTATTTCTAAGGGACCCTAAGTTCATACCCTATACCCCATATATTCCATAATCCTAAATCAACTATTAAAATACCCCAACTATATTACAACTAAGTATTAATTGTTTTTGAACTAAATTCTGTCCTAAGAGTTTATATGTACAAAGTATATTAAATCCTAAAATTATACTAAGCTATACTCCTAAAATATTCTAAGTTTTTAATATCCTACAAATCTAATATTATCTATCTATATAAAAATATTAACACCTAAAATATCCTAAGATTTTTATTATGCTTCTACTCTAAGATTTTTTATTATCTTTTTATCCTAAGATTTTTTTAATCCTATTATCCTAAGGGAAATCCTAAAGTATATTAATATCTAAATTATACTAATATATTTTTAATGTTTTTATTCTAACGTTTTTTATTAACCTATTAGACTCTTATTAAAATTCAATCTATGATCCTAATGTTTTTATATTTTTAAAATCCTACATTTTTATACTAATGCTTCTAATTAATCTATAACGAAAAATTAAAATAAAGCATCAAACAAAAGAAATAAAACAATAAAATGCAGGGGGGGTGTAATTCTCCAGAAGTGTTTCAGTATCAAAACCCAAGCCCAGCCCATATACCACCCACATACAAACAGGGGGCGTATGACAAATAAAGGGGGAGGTGGTTGCAGAATTTGCTTGGGCTTAACCCGTTAGTGAGGTATACGAATGGGGGGTGTAGCGAGCGAAAAGGGTGTAGATACCAGCAAACACCCGTTGGGCCTAGCCCATCCACAATTAACCAAAACACTCTGTACGAATAAAATCCCAACTCCTCTTCTAATCCCTTTTCTACTGTTCACAAACCCAAAGCTAACCCTAAACGGCGCCCCAAAATTCTCTCCATCCTCTCTCTCTGAGAAATCTTCCATCTCCATAACAACTCTCTCTCGGTTTCAATCTCAACATCTCTCTCTCACCATACCTTTTACGAAATTCTCAACCTCAATCTACTCAGATTAACTCAACTCAACAGATCCCACTCCCAAACCTAATCTAACTCCTCGTTAAGCTTCAAAATTCTCTCTCAAATTCAATCAACCTCACACAAAACTCAAAGTCAAACCTAAACCTTGCTCTACGAATCTTACGAAGGAATGAACGAAGAACAAGCACCAACCTGGATGAAGAGATTGATGAAGATCTCTGCAAATCGGACGAAGCTACTTGACGTGGATGACTGTGGCTCGGAAATTTGAATAATTCGTTGAAGATTGCAGTGGAGCTTTGCGAATCTTGTTGATTCTTGAAGTTCGCTGATGAAGTTGTTGTGGTGATCTGGGATATTCGCTGGAAAACTGATATGAAGGTTCTTGACACTTTCTGGAAGAAGAAATTTATGGATGATGATCTATGCGTTGAAGATGTTGAAAGTCTTGATCAGAGACGGTGAGGAACTGATGATTGCTGATGAAGATGCGAACGGATCTAAATTTCCAGAACAATACTATGGATGAAGGTCGGAGGAAATTGGTGAAGGTTCAAATGCGTTCAAGCTTCCGGCGAGTTATGTTGATCATTGACGAAGATCTTTCTGGAAAAATTGGTGAAGAACATGAACGAGCGATGATTCTGAGGATCTTGATGAAGAACATGAAGATGTTCTTGAGGATCTGAGAAAGAAATGATGAAGAACGGAGGAGTTGGATAAATTTCTGGTAGTTTGGTGTTTTCCGGTGGTTTTGACGGTGGTCGGAGATGGTTATGGTGGTCGGAGATGGTTGGTTAGGGTGGCCGGAGAACTTTGCATGCCGGCCGGTGGGAGGTTCCCGGCGAGGGCTAGGTGTCAAGACGCATGCAGATGAGGTGTTGTGGAGGAGACACGTGGGGTGGAGAGTGAGTGCATGGAGGCCACGTGCGAGGGCTGGTTCTGAGTGGAGTGTGAGGTGTCAAGTTCTGGGTTAGTGTGGAAAATGAAGTGGCTAGCTACTGAGATCACACGTGGGCATTCTTTTTATACGCCACCTGGATTTGGACTTTGTCTTAATGGGCTTTTGGATAATTCGGACAAACGACCCAATGAATTAATCTCAGATTAAAAACTGATTAAGACTAATCCTAATTAAAATCTAAGCTAAAATTAAAAATAAAATCTGATTAGCACCTAATTAATTCTAATGAACTAAAAACGAAAATAAAGAAATAAAACCTAATTAAACTCTAATAAATCCTAATTAATTCTACAATTAACCCTAATTAAAATCTAAAAACGAAAATAGAAAATAAAACCCTAATTAAATCTAAAAATCTAAAAAAAAAAACTATTTTTTAATCCTAATTAATATTTTCCTTAAAATCCTAATTAATTCTGAAAAATAAAAATCTAAAAAAACCTTAAAAACTTTAATCTCTATTAAAATCTACTATCATTTTTAAAAACAATCTAAAACAAACTAATATCTACATATATCTTTTTTATTATTTTTTTATCCATTCTATTAATGAAAAAAAATTTATTTATCTATTAAACTATTAAAAGAAAAAATAATATCTGAATTTATTAAAAATCTATTAATTTCTAAAAAATGAAAAGAAAATTTATTTACTCTAAAAAATATTAAAAAAAAAACCCTATAAAATCCAGAAAAATCCAATTAAGTGCATAAAAATCCAGAAACATGACAGAAAAAATCCTAAAAATGCTAGGAGGCCGATTAAACCGATTAAAACCCTATTACGCAACCGTAGCGAAACCCGGGCACCGAGATGGCCTGAAAACACCAGGAACGAACCCCAATTCTCAACAGACTTTTATTCTGACTGGCCTGAACTGCCTGAAACGCCAGGGGCTATAATCCCGATAAAAACTAATCTGAATGATAAAAATGCAATGCATGCCGTATGCGAATGCGAATGCAAAATGTGTCGAAACATAAACCAGATATTAGGACCGGTTGGTCAAATTTTAGGGTGCAACAGCTGCCCCTATTCAAGCGGCTTGGACCTGAAGGGTTGAAAAGCGAACAGCCTTCAAACATTCGAGGTACGAGACGGTTGAATATAAAATAAACCCGAAAATTTGCCAACCGCAGAAATAAGCTGCGCCCTCGCTTGGGGAACACCATCCAGCGAACTGAATTCAATTATTATCGTAATAAACTGATCGATCCTCTGATAAAGAGATTTGACTTCAACACCAGTTACTTGTGTGACTCCACGAATAACAAACCCGAAGGTTGGACCAACATGCACTTGATCACCTCCCGTCGTCTAATGATAGACGGAGACACCATCCCGAAGGAAAAATATAACCCATATTCACATCGTCCACCGTAGGAAAAACCATACCCATATTTACATCGTCCACCGTAGGACAAACCATACTCATTTTTTCACCGTCCACCGTAGGACAACCATACCCATTACTCACATTGTCTAAGGATAGACAGAAAGGCACCATCCCTGGAGGAAAACCAATATCCAGTACTTTCTTCGCCTCATGATAGACGGAGACACCATCCCTGAAGGAAAATCAATATCTATTTTTACATTGTCTAAGGATAGACAGCAAGACTCCTTCCCGAAGGAACACCAATATCCAATACTCACATTGTCTAATGATAGACAGCAAGACTCCTTCCCGAAGGAGAAAAATATAACCCATATCCATTGTCCACCGTAGGAAAACCAAGATCCATACTCACATTGTCTAAGGATAGACAGCAAGACTCCTTCCCGAAGGAGAAAAATATAACCCATATCCATTGTCCACCGTAGGAAAACCAAGATCCATACTCACATTGTCTAAGGATAGACAGCAAGACTCCTTCCCGAAGGAGAAAAATCAACATCTAATACTCACATTGTCTAAGGATAGACAGCAAGACTCCTTCCTGAAGGAGAAAAATATCCGTTTCTATATTCATCACCACCCATCAAATTTCAGAATCCTTTCGTCTACAGGAATTGATGGAAAGAACAATATCTTCAAAGGGGCTACATCATCAATAAGGATTGACAGAAAGAAAACCCATCTCCAAAGAGCCATGCCGTTGATAAGGATCAACAACTAGGAAAACCAAACATTCTTCGAAGAGCCTCGACGTCAATAAGGATCGACGGTCAAAAAAAACCTTCTTGAAATGCTATCTCGTCCCATAGACAGAAAGAACGCCAATATCTGAAAGATTGCCTTGAAACCCCTCAACGTCTAAGGATAGACGGAGAAAACCATATCCAACTCATGATGTCTCATGATAGACGGAGAAGGCCCGCTGGGGGAAACCCATCGTCAATGTGAACTAACGGGAAGAGAAGTCTGCCAATACCAGACGACCGATGAGTAAAGCATAACTGTTGCCTGATCTGAGAATCGAATACCAAAGAGCTGTCTGAATAAAGCTGCTGGATAAATGCCCCTGAACTGATTACAGAGTACTTCCTGTTGCCACTGAAGGCTGATAGAAAAGTTGGCTTATGCTTTGTATGCATATGCGTATGTTTGAATTTTTCTATGGCGTAATGCTCCATATAGGATGGGAATGCTACGCGTTTGAGGATAAATGCAAGTATGATGCAAATATGATTATATATGCAAATGCAGGCTCGGGTTGCTGGAGAATTTGCATACAGAAAACCGCTTCAGCAAAATAAATGTTGAAGACAACGCCAACTCCGCTGGGGATAACCAGGCATCACAGAATTATTCCAGCAAAATAAATGCTGGAAAAGTGAAGCCGACTTCGCTGGGGAATAACCGAATGCGCCAATCATGATTGGACTTCTGTCAGGGACAGCTTACCCGTACCAATGAAAATTGGACTTTTGCTGGGGAAAACAGACGGAGTCTTCCTGCGTACCAATGAAGATTGGATTTTGAAATGATGTGCCACCCGGGATGGGCCTTACAGTGATTGCCAATATGGATTGGGCTTCTTGAAAATTGCCAATAAGGATTGTACTTTAGGCAGTCTGTGATGGGTCATATATGATTGATACTGGAATAATATCCTGTTTGAATTCACAACTTCTGATTGAAGGGTCAATAGGTGATATGACTTCCTGACATTCGACTTACACTTGGAGATTAGCTGAATTTGCTCGAATAACTCTGAGTAGCTCAGAGTAACTCTGATGACACGGGGAAGAACAAATCCTTAGCTTCTGATATGCCCCAGCTTGTGGGACCTCTGTGGGGGATACTCCTCAAAAGGAAATCTGAAAATCTGCACCCTGACGGTCTGATATGAAATGCCCCATCATTCTGAATGCTTCAAATCAAATGCCTATTGAAGAAATAAATTTTGTGCTCTTAGGAGAGCCTGCCCCTGTCTGCAATGATTGTGCCCCTGATTGGCTGATTCGATGTAGTGACTTTAACTACGAGAGATTTACCGAATCTCGACCTGATTGCCCTGGCATAACGACTTTGGATGGCTGACCTCACTGGGGATCACTTGATAATAGCTTACCCCTGCTCTCGGAATATTGGGCATCCTGCGTTCTATCCTGATCAAACTTTCCACTGTAGGAAACTTTCCTGCTGTCAAGTGCTTACTCGTAAGTAAAACCAGTTGTTCTGCATAAAAGTTATATTAATGCAATGCGTATGACAGTTTTAACATCCAATCTGTTCACTGGAAAAAGGAAAATCAGTTGATGGCCTACAAAGCACAAATCATTTATCAAAATATCAACATCAGCACCAACATGGTAAGAAGAACCCTTTTAGGAGTCAGCTTCGACGCGATCTTTACCGATGTATGCCTCCGAAACACACCTGCTTCAATTAGGACTTTTGAAGGTTGTAACTTGGTCAGGTTCACGGTTTTGAAAGAAAGGATAAAGGCTCAAAGTCTGATTTTTAACCCACCCATTCTCCTTGATGTTCTCCGATCCTACGTTCAGCTAATTCGACCTTAGCGCTCACCTCGGGGAGGTTGAAATATAGGAGTGATAGTTCGAGGAACTATGAGCTTTTGGAGTGACAACCACTCACTTCTCGTTTTTGACACTTGGGGTCACACGACTCGTATTTCATTTGAGGACC
Organism: Lathyrus sativus; assembly: GCA_963859935.3. Lineage (NCBI taxonomy): Eukaryota > Viridiplantae > Streptophyta > Magnoliopsida > Fabales > Fabaceae > Lathyrus > Lathyrus sativus. Next base: position 432,434,857 of record OZ012740.1, read on the forward strand.
TTTTCTTTTGTAATCCTTTTCATCTTTTCTTTCCCTAACTTTTGCCTGGACTGACTCTTTTGAGTTTCTTTTGATTTTCCAGTCCAGCGGGATGCCCCTATTTTTGCCTAAGTCGTTTATTTTCAAGTTTTGACTTAGCGGGCTTTTGATTCTTTTCGCTTTTCGTTTTTTTTTTGAACAAGTCGTGTGACACCGGTTGTCTGACTCTTTGGGGAATAATGTGACTGGGTTAATCCTGACGCTTAGCCACTACGGCTTTTTAGGCACGACCTATGGAGGTGTGATTGATCCTCGAATGGACACTCCTTTTGCAATTTGGACGCTCGGTCAAATTAGCTAACACCTACCCTGCCCCAAGTTGAGATTGAGGGTTTTTCACTTTTAGAAAGAAACTCCTACAACTAGGCTCAAAGGGGTTATCAAGGGATTATCTTCCTTATGTCTCCGACGTTTAGGGATTTGAAACAATGCTTGTACATCATCAGCAGGTTTTATTTCAAAGGCATACAATATCGGAAGCTTGCATGTCGTTCATTTTCGTCATCCTCCCCGGATTCCGCTTAACCAAGCGTTGGATGTCTGTAAAAATCAATTAGTGAACACGAATGGATTTAATCAAAACATGCATACTCATTTCATTATCATCAATTGAATGAAAACAACAAGTTTTATAAACAAGATTGCAATTTAACAAGAAAGAAACTACAAACATAAAGAAATGACAAGATGAAACACAGGAAAACGTCAGCTTCCGAGGACCGGGCCATCACATCAGACTTGCTGCTGAACCAGCCATCTTCAAAGTTGCCTATTGAAACCATGCTGCTCAAAATGGATGCCGGGTGAATTGCCTTTCTGACTTCATTGGGCTCTGTCTAGCACGCAGGTTTGACCGATAACGATAAGGCTGCTGACCCTGGAAAGGAGTTGACGTCTGTTGCAAAGACTAGACAGATTGTTGACTTTGATCATTCGAACCACTTGGAGGTCAAGTCTGAACTATCAGGGACTCCTTTTGTTCAAGCGCTTTCATCCTCAGACTTGGTCTAGGCAGCGACTGAGGACAGGGGGATTCTGACACCAATGATTGCAGAACATACTTCTGATCTACAGCAGGTTCGGGAACATCCATTGTCTTAGCACCAACTGGGGTACGACCATTAGGTACAATTACACCGCCCGGCGTGAGTTCAATAACCTTTGCGTCAATCAAGTCCTGAACGTTGTGCTTGAAAGCGTGATTACTCTCGATATCATGTCCGGATGCCCCAGAATGAAACTCGCACTGCTTACTAGTGTCATACCCATAAGGACGCGTCGTTCCTGTGAGTGGCTCCAATGTTCTTTTCTCAACCAGCTTCAAACTCAATAAAGTCTGCAAGAGCTTAGCATACGTTGAAGGCGGCGCCTTAAATACCCTCTTTGGCCTCCCCTCCTGAATTCTTCGCTGAGCCGGATGCATCCTTTGTTGTTGTTGCTGGTGTTGATCAACACGTTTTTTAAGCTCAGGTTCCACAGGCACGGGTTCCACAGGCACAGGTGGAACAAGCTCCTTCACTGCGGCTTCAGATAGCTGATCACCCTCTTTCCTAATCACATTCTTGACTACTTCCATGATCAAGCTCATTTGGGTCTTCAGCTGATTATTTTCCTCTCTGAGCATCTTCTGATCCAGACGCAACTCTTGCATGTCTTTCACCATCTGCCTTAGCTGGCTTCGGACTTCAACCAACTCAGCCTGATTTTGTTCCATATCTCTGAGAAATAAGACCCACAGTTCTGAAGTACCTATTATGTGAGAATGCAATGCAGAAATCAAACACATATTCACGACAAGACAAATACACCTCAAGCTATAGGCACAGAGATAAACGCCTCACACCAATATGCAAAGTCAATAAGAGCGGCAAACAAGCATAACCAAGTACAAAATATAATGACCCCAGCCAACAAGCCTGGTGGTGGTCTGCAAACAACAATGCACGAAATCTAAACAGTCAGCAGAGAAAACATATGCAACACCCGGCACAGAAACTTCTAGTAACTTTCCCCATATTCAACTGAGCTCTCAGTTGGACATTCTCCCGACCATACACTCTCAGTGGAGTATCTCATAACATTGACTGACGAACCCACACAACTGGATGAAGGAGGATCAATAATCCGAACAAAACCCTGAGGCGTGATGAAGATTTTGTTAGAGTCTAGCAGATTCTGAACTTGGCTTCTAAGCACCTTACAATCATCTGTCGAATGCCCCTGTACCCCAACATGGTACTCACAGCGGGCGCTGGCATCGGAACCTGAAGGATAAGGCGGGATCGTTGGATTAGTTTCTTTCGGCACTATTAATCCACTTTCGACCAAATCTGGCAACAACTGACTGTATGGCACTGGTAGCTGAGTAAACTGCCTTTCAGGTTTCCTTGGTCTTTGTCGAGCGTGACGACGCGGCTGACGATAATATGACAGCTGGTTTGGAGTGTCTGAAAACTGAGCCTGAGGCGCCAGAGATTCTGAGACAACATCACTTCCTTCTTCCCATTCCTCTTGAGAAGTGAGAACTGGTTCATTCTTATCAACTGGGATACAAGGAGCATCTCGAAGCTTTCCATTCTCGAGTCCTCTCTCAACAAGCTCTCCCATTCTCATCAAACCTTCAAAGCTTGTACAAGTGAACATCATGTCATAATAACGGCCCTTCAGAGTATCCACAAAGAGGCTAACCATTTCTCTCTTCGGGATCGGTGGTTGAACACGAGCAGCCAATTCTCTCCATCTCTGCACATACCCCCTAAAGGATTCATTCTCCGCACGAGATAATTCTTGCAACTGTACGCGAAAAGGAGCCATTTACAGGTTGTAGTCGTACTGCTTCACGAAGGTATTGGCTAAGTCTGACCATGATTTAATACTATCACTCTTCAAGTGCATGTACCAGTCCAAAGACGCTCCGATCAAACTATCTTGGAAACAGTGAATCATGAGCTTGTCATTGGTGATATACGGAGTCATTCTTCTGCAGAACATAACCAAATGTAGCTTCGGACAGCTACCCCCTTTGTACTTCTCGAAATTGGGCGCTTTGAACTTCGGAGGCAATACAAGACCTGACACCAAACACATGCTTGCGGCATTTAGATCAAGAGTATTCTTATTCACCGGGGCAGCCATCTGATCTTCCAACGTCTGAAGTCTTCTCATATCCTCAATAGTCAGTGGGCCCTGAATATTAACCTGCGGAACAACTCTTGGAGAAGGAACAATCCTTGGAGACTCTGGCATAGAGGAAGTAGAATGGTGATACTCTGCGTCATTGAAAGAATATGGACCTCTGACAGGGGTTTGCACTGGTTGAGCAACATTGTTCATCTGAGCTCTCCGACCATCGTTTCCTCCTCCATTTATAGCTGTCATGGCTTCCATGACCTGACTCACCTGGTACTTCAACAATTCAAACTCTGCCCGAGTAACAACCAAGTTCTGCTCTTCTGAAGCCATGATCTTTCCAGATGCTAACTCAAGTCTAATGCGAATGTCGGGAAATCAACTGATGAAGCGGACAAAAACGGGTAAGCTCCCTGTTCCGGCTGAAGATGAATATGCAAAATGAAATGCAAATGCAAACAGTCATGCAAAATGCAAAATGCACACACAAGGGACCAAGTGCCCCTGGCTGAGAAGTCCAATCCATCATACTGGTCTTAACTAGACCCATAACACTGCTCGAACCTGGTGTCAACAAACCAAAACGGTACTCGAACCTGGTCTCCAACAGACCCTATAATGCTGTCCTCAAAATATCACTGAATCTCAATCAAGAAAACCGGTAATCTGGAAGTCAAGTTACCTGCATGCCCCAACCCCTCTCACAGGTAGGTGTCCTAATAACTGACACAAAGTATGGCATCCTATGCGGTCGTTGGCGTCACAGACTTTCAAGACGAATGATACGATACCCAGAAGGTGTGGTATCATCATGTCCTGAAGAGGCCTCACTTAGCCAACTTCCAAATGATCGGTCCCCGGAGTCGACAATCCAACTAACCAACAACCCCCTCAACCCAAAGGGTTGAAAAAGAAGTCAACCAGAAGAACCTCGTCCGAGCGTGGATTTCATGAGAAACTGGTACATGCAAAGCATGCACGCGCCCACTAATTTCCACTCTAATTCTAGGTGCACTCAAGCCCAGGTCCGGCTTATCTCTCAATCATAGAACCCCCTCATACCCACAACAATAATAACAGAAATATAATGCTGAATGTAAAATACAGAAACGTAAATCCATACAAAATCCTCGACGGGAAAACAAGCGCTAGGATTGACTCGCGTAGGGAATCGTTGGAATCCCCAGCAGAGTCGCCAGCTGTCGCTACTGCGAAAATCGGCGCCAGCTGAACAGAAGAGTCGCCACCGTGCATTATTTATCCCAAAGGAGGGAAAGGAAACGCTTAGAGTAAACCTACCGCAAAGACGGGAAAGGAATGGTCATCGCAACCAAATCCTGGATTCGGGAGTCGGTTACGCAAGGGGAAGGTATTAGCACCCCTCACGTCTGTCGTACTCGACGGGATCCACGCTTGTTTTCTGGTACGGATTGTTATTCTATCTATTCTACAGGTTAAGGGTTAAAAGAAAATAAAATGACTCGGCAAAGTATCGCACTTTATGCCTACGTATTCCCGTCTGGAACGAGAAATCAGAGTCAACGTAGTTCGCCTACCTACGGGAAAGGAGGGGAAGGTTGCTCGCTAGGATATCGCATCCTATGCCTACGTACTTTCATACAACATGAAAGATCAGAGCAAACGTAGTTCGGGCCACGTATGACACAAGTCTGTCTTGATTGTTTTTATCCTTCTGAAAAAGGTCTTCTCCTGATTATGGGTCCAAGCGGAGAAAAATGACTCTTTGATTGGTTTACAGTCTTTTACGCAAGAATTGTTTTTTATTGATGTTTATCCTTTTATTATATTTTTCTGATTGTTTTGAGAAAGAAGAGAAACAACAACTCTAAAACCTATGGTTGAAAAGGGAATAAAAATCTATCCTAATGTTGTCATGCATGGATGAAAGCCTAATGTCTGTCATATTTCTCTCTTGCGCAGAGAGAAACAGAGATCCTAAGGGATAAACGGAAAAGAAACAGCATATATACAGTAAAGCAGTAAAATGCATGAATGCAGCAGTACAAGCGAGGCAAGGGAGTCCCAATCAACCTCGAACCTAGAAAACAATGGGCAAAGTGAAACAACTTCACTTCAACCTCCAGGGGAAAATTATCAAACAATACAGTCAAGAAACTCAAACAATACATCACCAGCTCTACATAGCACCAGCAGCTCTAAACAGCAAAACCTGACAGCACAAGCTCCTTCTTCTATCAGTCTTCAAGGCAATGAACTCTATCCTCAATCTTCAAGGGATTCTTCAAAGCAATCTCTCCTAGATGATAAACAGTTCACAAGATGAGTTTGGATGTTAAACAGTCTGCTGAGCACCAAAGGTGGCCTACAGAAAGTTAACATAATACAGACAGTTTCTCTCAAAGTTCTATCTCCCAGATACAGTCACTAATCCTTCCAAAGGAGGGATGTGAGTATTAAGGAGAGACTTTTAATCACAGAGAAGAATGGAGGCAAAAGAAACCATCCATGTTTATGAAGAAATTTTCTATTCTAAGGCTCTATCTAGCTCCTATGTCCTAGGTCTTCAAACAACACCTTCAAGAGAAGTGACCTCATTCCATGCTCCAAGTTGAGTTTCCAAGCTTCTAATTCTTCACAAGCTCTTCCAAGCAAGCCCCCCAAAAGCCCAAGCAAAAATAGCAAAACAGCAAAAGGGGAAGCCCCCACAAACAAACACACCAATTATAATGCATATAAAATACTAACTATATTATACACCTAATTATTTCTAAGGGACCCTAAGTTCATACCCTATACCCCATATATTCCATAATCATAAATCAACTATTAAAATACCCCAACTATATTACAACTAAGTATTAATTGTTTTTGAACTAAATTCTGTCCTAAGAGTTTATATGTACAAAGTATATTAAATCCTAAAATTATACTAAGCTATACTCCTAAAATATTCTAAGTTTTTAATATCCTACAAATCTAATATTATCTATCTATATAAAAATATTAACACCTAAAATATCCTAAGATTTTTATTATGCTTCTACTCTAAGATTTTTTATTATCTTTTTATCCTAAGATTTTTTTAATCCTATTATCCTAAGGGAAATCCTAAAGTATATTAATATCTAAACTATACTAATATATTTTTAATGTTTTTATTCTAATCTTTTTTATTAACCTATTAGACTCTTATTAAAATTCAATCTATGATCCTAATGTTTTTATATTTTTAAAATCCTACATTTTTATACTAATGCTTCTAATTAATCTATAACGAAAAATTAAAATAAAGCATCAAACAAAAGAAATAAAACAATAAAATGCAGGGGGGTGTAATTCTGCAGAAGTGTTTCAGTATCAAAACCCAAGCCCAGCCCATATACCACCCACACACAAATAGGGGGCGTATGACAAATAAAGGGGGAGGTGGTTGCAGAATTTGCTTGGGCTTAACCCGTTAGTGAGGTATACGAATGGGGGGGTGTAGCGAGCGAAAAGGGTGTAGATACCAACAAACACCCGTTGGGCCTAGCCCATCCACAATTAACCAAAACACTCTGTACGAATAAAATCCCAACTCCTCTTCTAATCCCTTTTCTACTGTTCACAAACCCAAAGCTAACCCTAAACGGCGCCCCAAAATTCTCTCCATCCTCTCTCTCTCTGAGAAATCTTCCATCTCCATAACAACTCTCTCTCGGTTTCAATCTCAACATCTCTCTCTCACTATACCTTTTACGAAATTCTCAACCTCAATCTACTCAGATTAACTTAAATCAACAGATCCCACTCCCAAACCTAATCTAACTCTTCGTTAAGCTTCAAAATTCTCTCTCAAATTCAATCAACCTCACACAAAACTCAAAGTCAAACCTAAACCTTGCTTTACGAATCTTACGAAGGAATGAACGAAGAACAAGCACCAACCTGGATGAAGAGATTGACGAAGATCTCTGCAAATCGGACGAAGCTACTTGACGTGGATGACTGTGGCTCAGAAATTTGAATAATTCGTTGAAGATTGCAGTAGAGCTTTGCGAATCTTGTTGATTCTTGAAGTTCGCTGATGAAGTTGTTGTGGTGATCTGGGATATTCGCTGGAAAACTGATATGAAGGTTCTTGACACTTTCTGGAAGAAGAAATTTATGGATGATGATCTATGCGTTGAAGATGTTGAAAGTCTTGATCGGAGACGGTGAGGAACTGATGATTGCTGATGAAGATGCGAACGGATCTAAATTTCCAGAACAATACTATAGATGAAGATCGGAGGAAATTGGTGAAGGTTCAAATGCGTTCAAGCTTCCGGCGAGTTATGTTGATCATTGACGAAGATCTTTCTGGAAAAATTGGTGAAGAACATGAACGAGCGATGATTCTGGGGATCTTGATGAAGAACATGAAGATGTTCTTGAGGATCTGAGAAAGAAATGATGAAGAACGGAGGAGTTGGATGAATTTCTGATAGTTTGGTGTTTTCCGGTGGTTTTGACGGTGGCCGGAGATGGTTATGGTGGTCGGAGATGGTTGGTTAGGGTGGCCGGAGAACTTTGCATGCCGGCCGGTGGGAGGTTCCCGGCGAGGGCTAGGTGTCAAGACGCATGCAGATGAGGTGTTGTGGAGGAGACACGTGGGGTGGAGAGTGAGTGCATGGAGGCCACGTGCGAGGGCTGGTTCTGAGTGGAGTGTGAGGTGTCAAGTTCTGGGTTAGTGTGGAAAATGAAGTGGCTAGCTACTGAGATCACACGTGGGCATTCTTTTTATACGCCACCTGGATTTGGACTTTGTCTTAATGGGCTTTTGGATAATTCTGACAAACGGCCCAATGAATTAATCTCAGATTAAAAACTGATTAAGACTAATCCTAATTAAAATCTAAGCTAAAATTAAAAATAAAATCTGATTAGCACCTAATTAATTCTAATGAACTAAAAACGAAAATAAAGAAATAAAACCTAATTAAACTCTAATAAATCCTAATTAATTCTACAATTAACCCTAATTAAAATCTAAAAACGAAAATAGAAAATAAAACCCTAATTAAATCTAAAAATCTAAAAAAAACTATTTTTTAATCCTAATTAATATTTTCCTTAAAATCCTAATTAATTCTGAAAAATAAAAATCTAAAAAAACCTTAAAAACTTTAATCTCTATTAAAATCTACTATCATTTTTAAAAACAATCTAAAACAAACTAATATCTACATATATCTTTTTTATTATTTTTTTATCCATTCTATTAAAGAAAAAAAATGTATTTATCTATTAAACTATTAAAAGAAAAAATAATATCTGAATTTATTAAAAATCTATTAATTTCTAAAAAATGAAAAGAAAATTTATTTACTCTAAAAAATATTAAAAAAAACCCTATAAAATCCAGAAAAATCCAATTAAGTGCATAAAAATCCAGAAACATGACAGAAAAAATCCTAAAAATGCTAGGAGGCCGATTAAACCGATTGAAACCCCATTACGCAACCGTAGCGAAACCCGGGCACCGAGATGGCCTGAAAACACCAGGAACGAACCCGAATTCTCAACAGACTTTTATTCTGACTGGCCTGAACTGCCTGAAACGCCAAGGGCTATAATCCCGATAAAAACCAATCTGAATGATAAAAATGCAATGCATGCCGTATGCGAATGCGAATGCAAAATGTGTCGAAACATAAACCAGATATTAGGACCGGTTGGTCAAATTTTAGGGTGCAACAGCTGCCCCTATTCAAGCGGCTTGGACCTGAAGGGTTGAAAAGCGAACAACCTTCAAACATTCGAGGTACGAGATGGTTGAATATAAAATAAACCCAAAAATTTGCCAACCGCAGAAATAAGCTGCGCCCTCGCTTGGGGAACACCATCCAGCGAACTGAATTCAATTATTATGGTAATAAACTGATCGATCCTCTGATAAAGAGATTTGACTTCAACACCAGTTACTTGTGTGACTCCACGAATAACAAACCCGAAGGTTGGACCAACATGCACTTGATCACCTCCCGTCGTCTAATGATAGACGGAGACACCATCCCGAAGGAAAAATATAACCCATATTCACATCGTCCACCGTAGGAAAAACCATACCCATATTTACATCGTCCACCGTAGGACAAACCATACTCATTTTTTCACCGTCCACCGTAGGACAACCATACCCATTACTCACATTGTCTAAGGATAGACAGAAAGGCACCATCCCTGGAGGAAAACCAATATCCAGTACTCTCTTCGTCTAATGATAGACGGAGACACCATCCCTGAAGGAAAATCAATATCTATTTTTACATTATCTAAGGATAGACAGCAAGACTCCTTCCCGAAGGAACACCAATATCCAATACTCACATTGTCTAATGATAGACAGCAAGACTCCTTCCCGAAGGAGAAAAATATAACCCATATCCATTGTCCACCGTAGGAAAACCAAGATCCATACTCACATTGTCTAAGGATAGACAGCAAGACTCCTTCCCGAAGGAGAAAAATATAACCCATATCCATTGTCCACCGTAGGAAAACCAAGATCCATACTCACATTGTCTAAGGATAGACAGCAAGACTCCTTCCCGAAGGTGAAAAATCAACATCTAATACTCACATTGTCTAAGGATAGACAGCAAGACTCCTTCCCGAAGGAGAAAAATATCCGTTTCTATATTCATCACCACCCATCAAATTTCAGAATCCTTTCGTCTACAGGAATTGATGGAAAGAACAATATCTTCAAAGGGGCTACATCATCAATAAGGATTGACAGAAAGAAAACCCATCTCCAAAGAGCCATGTCGTTGATAAGGATCAACAACTAGGAAAACCAAACATTCTTCGAAGAGCCTCGACGTCAATAAGGATCGACGGTAAAAAAAAACCTTCTTGAAATGCTATCTCGTCCCATAAACAGAAAGAACGCCAATATCTGAAAGATTGCCTTGAAACCCCTCAACGTCTAAGGATAGACGGAGAAAACCATATCCAACTCATGATGTCTCATGATAGACGGAGAAGGCCCGCTGGGGGAAACCCATCGTCAATGTGAACTAACGGGAAGAGAAGTCTGCCAATACCAGACGACCGATGAGTAAAGCATAACTGTTGCCTGATCTGAGAATCGAATACCAAAGAGCTGTCTGAATAAAGCTGCTGGATAAATGCCCCTGAACTGATTACAGAGTACTTCCTGTTGCCACTGAAGGCTGATAGAAAAGTTGGCTTATGCTTTGTATGCATATGCGTATGTTTGAATTTTTCTATGGCGTAATGCTCCATATAGGATGGGAATGCTATGCGTTTGAGGATGAAATGCAAGTATGATGCAAATATGATTATATATGCAAATGCAGGCTCGGGTTGCTGGAGAATTTGCATACAGAAAACCGCTTCAGCAAAATAAATGTTGAAGACAACGCCAACTCCGCTGGGGATAACCAGGCATCACAGAATTATTCCAGCAAAATAAATGCTGGAAAAGTGAAGCCGACTTCGCTGGGGAATAACCGAATGCGCCAATCATGATTGGACTTCTGTCAGGGACAGCTTACCCGTACCAATGAAAATTGGACTTTTGCTGGGGAAAACAGACGGAGTCTTCCTGCGTACCAATGAAGATTGGATTTTGAAATGATGTGCCACCCGGGATGGGCCTTACAGTGATTGCCAATATGGATTGGGCTTCTTGAAAATTGCCAATAAGGATTGTACTTTAGGCAGTCTGTGATGGGTCATATATGATTGATACTGGAATAATATCCTATTTGAATTCACAACTTCTGATTGAAGGGTCAATAGGTGATATGACTTCCTGACATTCGACTCACACTTGGAGATTAGCTGAATTTGCTCGAATAACTCTGAGTAGCTCTGAGTAACTCTGATGACACGGGGAAGAACAAATCCTTCGCTTCTGATATGCCCCAGCTTGTAGGACCTCTATGGGGATACTCCTCAAAAGGAAATCTGAAAATCTGCACCCTGACGGTCTGATATGAAATGCCCCAGCATTCTGAATGCTTCAAATCAAATGCCTATTGAAGAAATAAATTTTGTGCTCTTAGGAGAGCCTGCCCCTGTTTGCAATGACTGTGCCCCTGATTGGCTGATTCGATGTAATGACTTTAACTACGAGAGATTTACCGAATCTCGACCTGATTGCCCTGGCATAACGACTTTGGATGGCTGACCTCACTGGGGATCACTTGATAATAGCTTGCCCCTGCTCTCAGAATATTGGGCATCCTGCGTTCTATCCTGATCAAACTTTCCACTGTAGGAAACTTTCCTGCTGTCAAGTGCTTACTCGTAAGTAAAACCAGTTGTTCTGCATAACAGTTATATTAATGCAATGCGTATGATAGTTTTAACATCCAATCTGTTCACTGGAAAAAGGTAAATCAGTTGATGGCCTACAAAGCACAAATCATTTATCAAAATATCAACATCAGCACCAACATGGTAAGAAGAACCCTTTTAGGAGTCAGCTTCGACGCGATCTTTACCGATGTATGCCTCCGAAACACACCTGCTTCAATTAGGACTTTTGAAGGTTGTAACGTGGTCAGGTTCACGGTTTTGAAAGAAAGGATAAAGGCTCAAAGTCTGATTTTTAACCCACCCTTTCTCCTTGATGTTCTCCGATCCTACGTTCAGCTAATTCGACCTTAGCGCTCACCTCGGGGAGGTTGAAATATAGGAGTGATAGTTCGAGGAACTATGAGCTTTTGGAGTGACAACCACTCACTTCTCGTTTTGTACACTTGGGGTCACACGACTCGTATTTCATTTGAGGACCTTTTCTTTTGTAATCCTTTTCATCTTTTCTTTCCCTAACTTTTGCCTGGACTGACTCTTTTGAGTTTCTTTTGATTTTCCAGTCCAGCGGAATGCCCCTATTTTTGCCTAAGTCGTTTATTTTCAAGTTTTGACTTAGCGGGCTTTTGATTCTTTTCGCTTTTCATTTTTTTTTTTGAACAAGTCGTGTGACACCGGTTGTCTGACTCTTTGGGGAATAATGTGACTGGGTTAATCCTGACGCTTAGCCACTACGGCTTTTTAGGCACGACCTATGGAGGTGTGATTGATCCTCGAACGGACACTCCTTTTGCAATTTGGACGCTCGGTCAAATTAGCTAACACCTACCCTGCCCCAGGTTGAGATTGAGGGTTTTTCACTTTTAGAAAGAAACTCCTACAACTAGGCTCAAAGGGGTTATCAAGGGATTATCTTCCTTATGTCTCCGGCGTTTAGGGATTTGAAACAATGCCTGTACATCATCAGCATGTTTTATTTCAAAGGCATACAATATCGGAAGCTTGCATGTCGTTCATTTTCGTCATCCTCCCCGGATTCCGCTTAACCAAGCGTTGGATGTCTGTAAAAAGTCAATTAGTGAACACGAATGGATTTAATCAAAACATGCATACTCATTTCATTATCATCAATTGAATGAAAACAACAAGTTTTACAAACAAGATTGCAATTTAACAAGAAAGAAACTACAAACATAAAGAAATGACAAGATGAAACACAGGAAAACGTCAGCTTCCGAGGACCGGGCCATCACATCAGACTTGCTGCTGAACCAGCCATCTTCAAAGTTGCCTATTGAAACCATGCTGCTCAAAATGGATGCCGGGTGAATTGCCTTTCTGACTTCATTGGGCTCTGTCTAGCACGCAGATTTGACCGATAACGATAAGGCTGCTGACCCTGGAAAGGAGTTGACGTCTGTTGCAAAGACTAGACAGATTGTTGACTTTGATCATTCGAACCACTTGGAGGTCGAGTCTGAACTATCAGGGACTCCTTTTGTTCAAGCGCTTTCATCCTCAGACTTGGTCTAGGCAGCGACTGAGGACAGGGGGATTCTGACACCAATGATTGCAGAACATACTTCTGATCTACAGCAGGTTCGGGAACATCCATTGTCTTAGCACCAACTGGGGTACGACCATTAGGTACAATTACGCCGCCCGGCGTGAGTTCAATAACCTTTGCGTCAATCAAGTCCTGAACGTTGTGCTTGAAAGCGTGACAACTCTCGATATCATGTCCGGATGCCCCAGAATGAAACTCGCACTGCTTACTAGTGTCATACCCATAAGGACGCGTCGTTCCTGTGAGTGGCTCCAATGTTCTTTTCTCAACCAGCTTCAAACTCAATAAAGTCTGCAAGAGCTTAGCATACGTTGAAGGCGGCGCCTTAAATACCCTCTTTGGCCTCCCCTCCTGAATTCTTCGCTGAGCCGGATGCATCCTTTGTTGTTGTTGCTGGTGTTGATCAACACGTTTTTTAAGCTCAGGTTCCACAGGCACGGGTTCCACAGGCATAGGTGGAACAAGCTCCTTCACTGCGGCTTCAGATAGCTGATCACCCTCTTTCCTAATCACATTCTTGACTACTTCCATGATCAAGCTCATTTGGGTCTTCAGCTGATTATTTTCCTCTCTGAGCATCTTCTGATCCAGACGCAACTCTTGCATGTCTTTCACCATCTGCCTTAGCTGGCTTCAGACTTCAATCAACTCAGCCTGATTCTGTTCCATATCTCTGAGAAATAAGACCCACAGTTCTGAAGTACCTGTTATGTGAGAATGCAATGCAGAAATCAAACACATATTCACGACAAGACAAATACACCTCAAGCTATAGGCACAGAGATAAACGCCTCACACCAATATGCAAAGTCAATAAGAGCGGCAAACAAGCATAACCAAGTACAAAATATAATGACCCCAGCCAACAAGCTTGGTGGTGGTCTGCAAACAACAATGCACGAAAGCTAAACAGTCAGCAGAGAAAACATATGTGACACCCGACACAGAAACTTCTAGTAACTTTCCCCATATTCAACTGAGCTCTCAGTTGGACATTCTCCCGACCATACACTCTCAGTGGAGTATCCCATAACATTGACTGACGAACCCACACAACTGGATGAAGGAGGATCAATAATCCGAACAAAACCCTGAGGCGTGATGAAGATCTTGTTAGAGTCTAGCAGATTCTGAACTTGGCTTCTAAGCACCTTACAATCATCTGTCGAATGCCCCTGTACCCCAACATGGTACTCACAGCGGGCGCTGGCATCGAAACCTGAAGGATAAGGCGGGATCGTTGGATTAGTTTCTTTCGGCACTATTAATCCACTTTCGACCAAATCTGGCAACAACTGACTGTATGGCACCGGTAGCTGAGTAAACTTCCTTTCAGGTTTCCTTGGTCTTTGTCGAGCGTGACGACACGGCTGACGATAATATGACTGCTGGTTTGGAGTGTCTGAAAACTGAGCCTGAGGCGCCAGAGATTCTGAGACAACATCGCTTCCTTCTTCCCATTCCTCTTGAGAAGTGAGAACTGGTTCATTCTTATCAACTGGGATACAAGGAGCATCTCGAAGCTTTCCATTCTCGAGTCCTCTCTCAACAAGCTCTCCCATTCTCATCAAACCTTCAAAGCTTGCACAAGTGAACATCATGTCATAATAACGGCCCTTCAGAGTATCCACAAAGAGGCTAACCATTTCTCTCTCCGGGATCGGTGGTTGAACACGAGCAGCCAATTCTCTCCATCTTTGCACATACCCCCTAAAGGATTCATTCTCCGCACGAGATAATTCTTGCAACTGTTCTTGAGGATCTGAGAAAGAAATGATGAAGAACGGAGGAGTTGGATGAATTTCTGGTAGTTTGGTGTTTTCCAGTGGTTTTGACGGTGGTCGGAGATGGTTATGGTGGTCGGAGATGGTTGGTTAGGGTGGCCGGAGAACTTTGCATGTCGGCCGGTGGGAGGTTCCCGGCGAGTGCTAGGTGTCAAGACGCATGCAGATGAGGTGTTGTGGAGGAGACACGTCGGGTGGAGAGTGAGTGCATGGAGGCCACGTGCGAGGGCTGGTTCTGAGTGGAGTGTGAGGTGTCAAGTTCTGGGTTAGTGTGGAAAATGAAGTGGCTAGCTACTGAGATCACACGTGGGCATTCTTTTTATACGCCACCTGGATTTGGACTTTGTCTTAATGGGCTTTTGGATAATTCGGACAAACGGCCCAATGAATTAATCTCAGATTAAAAACTGATTAAGACTAATCCTAATTAAAATCTAAGCTAAAATTAAAAATAAAATCTGATTAGCACCTAATTAATTCTAATTAACTAAAAACGAAAATAAAGAAATAAAACCTAATTAAACTCTAATAAATCCTAATTAATTCTACAATTAACTCTAATTAAAATCTAAAAACGAAAATAGAAAATAAAACCCTAATTAAATCTAAAAATCTAAAAAAAAAACTATTTTTTAATCCTAATTAATATTTTCCTTAAAATCCTAATTAATTCTGAAAAATAAAAATCTAAAAAAACCTTAAAAACTTTAATCTCTATTAAAATCTACTATCATTTTTAAAAACAATCTAAAACAAACTAATATCTACATATATCTTTTTTATTATTTTTTTATCCATTCTATTAAAGAAAAAAAATTTATTTATCTATTAAACTATTAAAAGAAAAAATAATATCTGAATTTATTAAAAATCTATTAATTTCTAAAAAATGAAAAGAAAATTTATTTACTCTAAAAAATATTAAAAAAAAACCCTATAAAATCCAGAAAAATCCAATTAAGTGCATAAAAATCCAGAAACATGACAGAAAAAATCCTAAAAATGCTAGGAGGCTGATTAAACCGATTAAAACCCCATTACGCAACCGTAGCGAAACCCGGGCACCGAGATGGCCTAAAAACACCAGGAACGAACCCCAATTCTCAACAGACTTTTATTCTGACTGGCCTGAACTGCCTGAAACGCCAGGGGCTATAATCCCGATAAAAACCAATCTGAATGATAAAAATGCAATGCATGCCGTATGCGAATGCGAATGCAAAATGTGTCGAAACATAAACCAGATATTAGGACCGGTTGGTCAAATTTTAGGGTGCAACACCTCTCACATGAGGTCTTCATCCCCATTTCAAGCTTCTCAAGTACCTTCATTGCCAACACCTTGCCCTCTACTTCCACTTCCTAGTTTCCTGACTCATGGGCCTCCTTTCATGTGACTAGTGAGACCAAAAATATTTAGCAGGTCACTCCTGATGAAGGTCCTGATCAAATTTACATTGTCAATGGCCAAGGTTTGCATATTTTCCTTACTGGCTCTAGTTCTTTTCAATCTTCCATTCACCCCCACACACAACTTACACTCAAAATTTTTCTACTTGTACCTTCTATAAATAAAAATCTAATCAGTGTCAGTCAATTTCCATAGGATAATCATGTATATTTTTTGTTTTATGTTGATAAGTGTCTCGTTACATCACAGGAAACTGATGTCACTCTTCTTTAAGGTCATCTTGGAAATGATGGGCTTTATGGGTTTCCTTTGATAGCTTTATCTTCTCCTATAAAGTCTTCCACTATGTGTACTTTTGGTTTTCCTTTCACTAATAATATGCCTAGTATTAATTCTACTTGTATAGGATCTAAGTTGCCTAGTGTGTAGCACCTTAGACTATGCCATCCTAGTTTTGATTCCCTAAGACTTGTTTTACAAGATCGTAATATTCCATTTAATTCTAAAGAAAATAATATCTTCTGTATTGCTTGTTGCATGGCAAAGTTCACAGGTTACCTTCTTCTGCTTCACACTCCACACACTTTACACCCTTAGAATTTATATATTATGATTTATGGGGACCTTCCCCCAATTCTTCTACACTAGGGTTCTCTTACTATATGTCATTTGTGGATGCATACTCTAAATTCACATGGTTTTTATCTCACCTTATTAGAAGGAGTCACTGGCCGAGCACACGTCTGAGTTGTCTGACTGCTGGGGAGAATGGAGGGGGTGTACCTGAAACACACTTCGATGCCAAAGTAAGAGTCGGGCAAGGTATTTATAGTGTGCCATCAGCGCAGGGCCAACGTTTACTTCGTGTTGGGCTGGGTTGCCCGACCCAATGCTGGTAACTGCTAGGGCTGACGTGGCGTCAGGAAGACCAGCACGTGGTCTTCGCCCTAGCGTAACTGCTCCGTGCTATCCGGGAGGTGGAGGACCGAATAATTAGGGCACGGGTAGTTACCTAATTATGTGTCTCCGCGTAAGGGACACGTTGAGAACGTGGGGGAGGTCAGAGGAGCCCTCCGAGCTGGATAGGGTCTGCCCGACGGTTGGGCAGAAGGCAGAGCGTGCCTGATAGATGTGAGGTACCTGCTCGAATGCCAAAAGGTTTGTGTCCGACGGGAGAAAGGGTTCTTCCCGATGAGATAAAGGGCTCTGCCCAACAGGGAGGCGGTTTAGGTCTTATTGGGCCTTCCAACCCGATGTAGGGTTGGGCCTGCTCGATTGTGGGCCAAGTGTCGTCCTAGTCCATAATAGTAGCCCTCTAAGTCGTTGCTCATGGTCAAACGAGCTATGACTTAAAATGCAGAGGTGTCGAGCATGTTGCTTCGTCGGTCTGTCCGCGGCCATACTGGTCGGGCGTCTTTATGATGGGCGGGGAGGCCCGCGGACGAGGAGCGGGAATCTAAAGAGACGCAAGGAAAGCTGAGAGTCGCCACGTGTCACCCTAGGGAGGCTACGAGCTAGGTACTTAAATGCCTAGTGACGCTTCGTTTCTCATGCTAGGGGCGTATATATACGTGGGCTCAATTCGCCTTTTTTCTCACTTGTCTCCTTGCTGCGGCTTAGTTTTCTGAATTCTCTACTCGACACAACCACCACTCTCCTCCTTACCACGTAAGTTTCCGCCCCCTCTACTAGTGTTTTAGTAGGTTTTCGGCGGCTCAGACGGACCTGTCGAGGAGGTCGTGGATGTTTCCAACGAATACGCTGGAAAGTCTTTAAAAATTAGGATTCTGACCGGACGTCCTCGACACTTACGATGAGTGACCCGGGGAGACGTGATGATTGTTGGATGCCTCGAGGGTGTTTGATGAATACCTCGGGTACGATCGATGAGAATCTCTAGGACAAAGGATGAATTCCCCGGGGACGATAAAGGATCTAGGGTTAACCCAGATTGGTCCTCTGGGCGACCCGGGGGTATGCTGCAGTTCTGCTCGGCTTCGGGCGTCCACGCCCTTTTACTTGAACTACGATGGAAGAGTGGATTTGATTTAGCTGTCGAATTCACTGAGTTCCTCTGCTTTTCAGGTTAATGAATGCCTGCGAAGAAGAAGAAATAACTTGGTATTTGTCTGACGACGAGGGGGTATCCAAGACGGGACCATCGTGGAGCCTCCAGACAGGCCGGAAAAAGAATGGGTCGGGGACGAATTCGTTGACCCCGTAATTACATGTCACGTTTCGTTGACAATGACGCGGATGTCTTCTCCGTAATCAAGGACAGAGTCGTCGGGGCTCCTCGCTAGTTCAGGGCATGTCGCCCTCGGGAGCGGGATCATATATGTTCTCGCTATGACGGGGGACGATTCCCCATGTACGAGTTCGTGTTTAAGGAGGCGGGGAAGCGCCTGCCGTTCACGGATTTTCAACTGTGAGTTTTTGACCATCTGATGTTGGCGCCCTTTCAGCTCCACCCCAACTCTCTTGCCTTCATATGTGCCTTCGAGATCATCTGCAACTATCTCGAGCTCGGGGCCACCATTTCACTCTTCTTTTGCGCCTTCCATCTGCAACGGCATACTATGTCTGGGCGACACAACTGGGTATCTCTGAAGCAGCCTACCAGGCTCTTCCGGGCATACACAGATTCTATTTGGAGGTTCAAAGATAGGCGGTATGTGGTGATACCGGAGACAGACGAGGCCATCAATACATTGTTCCGACGTGAGGTTACCGTGGTGAACAGCAAGCCCGAGGTGGACTTCCATTCCCATTTCCCCTTGGAATGGATGGAGCTGCATTTCAAATCTAGCACAGAGAGCTTCATCTATCAGCCTAACCATTTGGATGAGGATGATAGTTTGGCCTTCAAGAAATTGGTCGACTTTGTCGGGCAGCTCCCCCCTTACAAATGCATGACACCGAACGGGAAGTACATCCGCGACGCCAGTGGGAAGATTCGGACTGAGACTAGATATATCAATACGAAGGCCCTCCTCGAGGCAGAGGCTCATCGTTTCTTAGGTAGCGGGCAGCTTCCTTTGATCACTTTGTTTTGTTTCGAGCTCCCATACTAACTTTGCTTTTTCCATGTTTTCTTTGCAGGTGTTATGGGTTCTATGGAGGAATGTGTCACGAAGCTACTCAAAGGAGGTGGTCGACGTTTTACGGGGAGGGCCTCTATTGTTCGAAAGGATGTCGGTGCTGGACCAGCGGGGTCGACTCCGTCCCTCCAAGGTAGAGGCTCCCAGGTCACCCATCCGATCTCCAAGAGGCGTCGAGAGTTCGAGATGTTCCTGATCGACTTGACAGACAACTCTTATGACCATTGTTTCATCCTTCCCTCTATTGTCTAATACCCAACTATTTTACCATGGATAAAGTCTCCGTCGTGGATCCCGAGGTAACCAAAGCCATCCTGGCTACCAGCAAGGAGGCCCGTAGGAAGATGCTGTTGGATGACCTGGACTCGGTGGTGAGGGCATTTGAAACGGCTCTCGCACTCAACGAGGAGGCTTGTTCCTAGGCAAACTTGGCAACTATGTAGGGTGAGCTGGCAGCATCTGAGAAGGTTAGGTCTAAGCTGGTTGTCGACCAGAAATAATATCAGAAGTAGGACAAGATCCAACGCGAGCGGATCAAGGAGCTCGAAAAGACGGTGGAGGATGGGGATGATACTCGGCTGAAGAGGAGGGTCGCTGAACTCGAGGGCCTGCTGGCTCCCGACGAGGAAGAGTCCGATGAGGAGAAGCTGCTAGTTTCCCGATGCGAGCTGGTGGAAAAGATCTGGTTGTTGGAGAATGACTTCCTGGGAGCTGTCGAGGTGGGTTTTAAGAACGTCGTGGCCCAGCTTTGGCTCGCCAACCGCGGCGTGGATTTGATGACTGCGGGGATAGGCCCCTACCATCAAGTCCAAGGTGATCGCATTGTGGTGCCCAGCGGATCAGACGGTGAAGAGGAACACCCTTTTGAGGGGGACCAGCCCGACCTAGAAGGAGATGATCACGCTGAAGATTAGGAGTTTGTGTGGCCTGCGTGCCAATTTTTTGTCGGCCTGCGTTCCATGTAATAATTTTTTAATGTTGTTTGGGCCATGTGCCCCTTATTGTAATTTCTGAATAGCTGGGCTCGTGCCCGTGATTTTATAACAATTTTTAATTTTTTTCGTTAAGTATTTGTGTGTGCTCGTTTATTTGCTTATGCATGCCCATTTGCATAAATTTTTGTATGCTTGTTTGCATGTATTTATATATTGTTTTTTGTGGGAGTGGTAGCTCGATGTTATCTATTGTACCCGGTATTGTAGGGAACTGGTCGAGTGATCGGGGTTGTTACCTGGTCGGTTATAAAGTGGGGTCCGCGATTGCAGCACTCTCTCCGCGGCCCGTACATCCCATCGTGAGCTGGGCGTTCTGCCATCTTGGTACGGCGGCGGTGGAGCTTGGTTGAGGGGTCCCCGTCCGACAGAGCATTTTTCCCGCACACACAAAGGGCAGGTGCTTGTCATCTCGTTAAGTTTTGGGAGACGCGTTTGTACCAGGTCGCGAGGCTGATCGTCGCGGGCAGTGTCTAACTGTAGTATCTTTTGAGCTTCTCAGCGTTCCATGGTCGAGCAATTTCCTCCCCGTGTAAGTTTTCGAGGTAGTAGGCCTCGTGTTCCGTCTTATCCCAGACACGGTAAGCGCCCTCCCAATTCATAGTGAGCTTGCCTTCGTACGAGTCCTTCTGGTTTCTTTGCAAGAGTAAGTCGTCGACCTGGAACTCACGTTTTATGACTTTGCTGTCATAGAGAGGGGAAATTTTCTACTTTAGTGCATCTTCGCGGAGAGCTGAACTTGAAAGGATCTCTTCGCCTAGATCGAGCTCATCTCTGAAGGCCCCGTCGTTGGCCTCCTCCTCGAGGGGCGACTTAGTTCTTCTAGATGGCTCCCTTATTTCTATCGGGATCACTACTTCAGTCTCGTAGGTTAGTCAGAAAGGGGTCTCCCGGGTGGTCGAGTGAGGCATCGTTCTGTAAGCCAAGAGTACGCTGTAGAGCTCTTCGACCCATCTCTTCTTGGCGTCCCCTGGCCATCGTTTCAGACCCCGCAGAATAACTCTGTTCGCGGCCTCTGCCTTGCCGTTTGTTTGCGCGTGCTCGAATAATGTGAAGTGCTGCTTTGTTCCGAGCTTGGTCA
The DNA here is from genome assembly GCA_963859935.3 of Lathyrus sativus. NCBI lineage: Eukaryota > Viridiplantae > Streptophyta > Magnoliopsida > Fabales > Fabaceae > Lathyrus > Lathyrus sativus. Next base: position 432,456,253 of record OZ012740.1, read on the forward strand.
TAAAGTCTTGGAAATTTTTGTCAGTGAATTGCGTCCCATTGTTGTTCACGATGGCCAGGGGAACGCCGAATTGAGCAAGGATATTCCTCTTGTAGAAGCGGAGTATGTTGTGTACCGTGATTTTGGCGAGGGCCTCGGCTTCGATCCATTTGGTAAAATAGTCGACGCCGACTATCAGGTACTTTTCTGATAGGAGCCCACGGTGAATGGACCGAGGATATCCATCCTCCACCAGGCGAACGACCATGGGGACGAGAACGACTTGAGCTCGCTCGGAGGGGTGAGGTGCATGTCCCCGTGTTATTGGCATCTGTCACATTTCTTCACATGCTCCTTAGCGTCCTGCTGCATCGTGGGCCAATATTATCCTGCTCGCAGGGCCTTCCGGGCAAGAGACCTCCCCCCCAAGTGTTGTGCGTTGATGCCCTCGTGGATCTCTTGCAAGATGCTCAGGGCTTGGGCTTTATCAACGCATTTGAGGAGGGGGATCGAGAAGCCTTTCCGGTATAACTTGTCCTCGAGAAGTACGTAGGAACAAGCTCGGCGTTTAATCGCGTTGGCCTCCTTCGCGTCATCGGGGAGACGTCTCACGCTAAGATAGATGTGCACCGGGGTCATCCAACAGTCGCTGTCCCCGATGGTGTTGACCTCGAGCATCGCTTTTGCCTTCTTCATGCTTAGCCGAGCAAGGACTTCCTGGACGAAGGATTCGTTCTCGTCCTTCTTCTTCGTGCTCACCAGTTTCGAGAGGACATCTACTCGGGTATTATGCTCGTGGGGAACATGCTGCACTTCGGGACATTCGAAGCTCTTCATCCGCTCCCTTATAAGGGCTAGATACTCAGCAATATTGTAGTTCTTGGCTTGATACTCACCCCAGACCTGGGAGGCGACCAGCTGGGAGTCCATGAAAATTCTTATCTCCTTGGCTCCGAGGTCTTCCGCCAGGCAAAGTCTGACCAAGAATGCCTCGTACTCGGCCTGATTGTTTGTTGTCGGGAAGGCCAAGGCAAGGGATACTTCCACCACAGTTCCTTCTTCATTTTCCAAGATGATGCTTGCGTCACTTCCCGACGAGCTTGAGGCGCCATCGACAGAGATGGTCCACTTGTGACCCCGGAAGTCGGTTATGCAGTGGGTGTCATCTCGGTGATGAAGTCAGCCAGGACTTGTGCCTTGAGTGATTTTCTGCCTTCGTAGAGGATGTCGAACTCGGAGAGTTCTAGCGACCACTTCAGCATGCGCCCCGACATGTCCGGTCTACCGAGCAGCTGTTTGATGGGATGCTCGGTTCTGACCACGATAGTGTGGGCTAAGAAGTAGTGTTGCAGCTGTCATACCCTAAATTTGTCCACCAGCTTTTGTAAATATTTTTGCTTTTTTTTCACTTAATTTCATGCCGTCTAGACACGTGTCCACTTTGAGCGTTTTTCAAATCTTGATTTATTTTGCCTAATGGGAGCGCGACACGTGGCCTAAGGGCATTTTCATAAATATTTCAATCCTTTTTAATTTCTCTTTTTCCTTGCAAATATTACTATTTTGTTCTTTTTATTTTTATCACCTATTTAATTTAATTAGATGTAGAATTTTGTTTTATTACATTTTTTAGAATTAGAATAGTTATTTATTTATTTCTTTAGAATAGATTTTATTTTAATAGTTTTTAAATAGATTTTTTTAATTTAGTTAGAATTTTTATTAGAAATAGTTTTTTATTTATTTAGAATAGAAATAGATTATTTTTATAGCATAGATTTAATTTGTTTTTAGAATTATTTTAATATTAGAATTAATTAGATTTGATTTAATGTTAGAGATATTTTAGGATTTTAGAATTAAGTTAGTAATGTTAGAGATATTTTAGGATTTTAGAATTAAGTTAGTAATGTTAGAGATATTTTAGGATTTAAATAGTTTTTAGATTTTGATTTTTTATTCTACAGTTTTAACAGTTTTTAATTTTATTAGAAATAGTTTTTATTTTAAATAGATTTAATTATATAGTTTAGAAATAGCTTTTAGTTTAAATATAATTTCTAGTGTATTTTTATTATTAAGAGCTAATTAGAGTTTTATTTTGTTTTAACATAGAATTTTGTTTTGTGTGAATTTTGTTAAATTTTTTTTAGAATTAGTTAGAGTTATTTAGAGTTTTTAGCTTATTTATTTATTTATTATTTTATTAGAATATTTAATTTGATTAGGGTTAATTGTTATTTATTATTTAAATTTTTATTTTATTTTTAATTTTTTATTTTGTACTAATTATTAATTATGATTTATGGTATTTATTAGGATTATTAAATTAAAATTAATTTGTTTTATTATTAATAGTCAGATTGTATTTAGTTAATTTTTAATAATTTAGATTCTATTTTATTTGTTTATTTAGTTTAGGTTTTTTAGGATTTTGTTTTGATAGTAGTTAGAATTATTTAGGTTTATATAAGTAAATATTAATTAGGTTTTTATTTTATTATTTAGACTTAAAAATAGTTTAATTAACTTTTAATTTTAGAATAGGATTTTATTATTTTTTTTTTTACATAGAAATAGAGTTGATTTTAGATAATTGCTTACTTTTTGAATATAGTTTTTATGTTTAGATATAGTTTTTTTTTATTATTTATTTAATTTTAAAAATTATTTTCTTTTTACTCTATTTACTTTTTATTTATTTATTTATTTTTGTTTATTAGAAAACTTTTTAGTTAATATAAATCAAGTTTTAGTTTAGAGTTTATTTAAAGATAGATTTTGTTAATTTTGATTTATTAGATTAATTGCTTTAGATTAGAATTAATAGGTTTATTTTATTTTTATTTATTCAGAATTATTTAGGGATTAGATCATTTTCAATTATTAGATATTATTAGATTAGAATTATTTTAGTTTAGTATTATTTAGAATTTTCTTTTTAATAAAATCATTTATTAATTATATTTATTATTAGTTAATTTTTAATAATTATTCATTAATCAACATTTGTTATTAGTAATTATTAACCAGAAAAAATTCAAAAAAAAGCTGTTGTGCCAAGTGTCTCCCATATATAAGGCCTCCAACCCTAAACTTAAAGGAAACCAACCCTAATCTGAAAGGGCGGCCTCCAAACCCTAAGGACCCTAACCCTACAACCGCTACCCCCCCCAGACAAACTTCAAATCAAAACTCATAAAATCCTTTCTACTTCCATCTTCTGAAACACCCTTCAAACTTCCGACGAAGCAACCGCAAATCGCCATATCCAACAACCATCTTCAACCCCCAAAACATCATCTTGATTCAACCAAAAATACTTCAACCCAAATGAAATCCATAACCAAATCAAACCCAGACAGAAATAAGCGTGAAAAGAGATAAAAAAAACAGATTGAAACCGAAACTAGTCGAGATTCCCTCACCAGAAAAACGAAAACCTTAACCTATTCTTCCATCAAATACCCTCAAGACTTCCATTTTCGTTCATCCCTTACAGCTTCAAATCCCTAAACAGAAACCCAGAGGAGAGCTCTTCAAATTCATCTCCCTTCAACAATATCTCCGAACAACCGTTACGACGACCCGTTTCCAGAAAGTCGAACAAACTTCACAACCTAGAACTCCACCGAAACCATTTCGACCACCCTAAATCCACTCATTTCGAAACCCATTTGTTCAGATCCATTTCACCATTAAAACCGTCAAAAAACACCATTAACAAATCCAGTCGCAAATCCTCCATTCCCAAATCTTCAAACACCATATCCTTCATCTTGTCACATTGAAATAGAATCGGAATGGAGAAGGGTTTGGAACAAAGATCGGAGAGGATATTAAAGAGGGAAATAGAGAGATTAAGTTGATGATGAGAAGAAGAAGCGAGCGAAGCGGAGAGATTTTGAAGCGGAAACTGAGAGAGAGTCGAGTGGAGAGAGGAAGTGTTGCTTCTGGTTGTGTAGAGCGTGAGAATGAGAGTGATAGGCGAGAAACTGATGTGATTTGGAGAAGAGAGAGTCTACCGTTTCTTTTTCTTTCTTTTTATTATTTATTGATTTTATTTTTTTTGTTTTTATATTTTGTTTTTTTTTTACTTATTGGACCGTAAAACTCATTGGATCTATTCAGGCCCTCCGTTTTCCAGCTTACACCCCTCCCTTGTTTTATTTAAATTTTATTTTCTTATTTAATTTAAATATTGATTATTTTTGTAAATATTATTTTTTCCTCTTACAAACAGGTTGTTTAATACATATTACATATCTATTTTTTAATTTTCTTTTTTTATAAATATATTATACATATTATTTATAGTTTTGTTTATATTTATTTTAGTTTGTTAACATATATTTATATTAGTTTAATAATATAGTTTTTTTTCTTTCTTTTCTTTAAGATTTTATTTATATATGTATATATTATTTTCTATGATTTATTTTTATATTCAATTTCTTTTTAGATTTCTATTCTATGTATATTAGAGTTTGTTCTTTTATTATAAGGAGTTGAATTTCACTTCGCATTTGTTATTGGACATTCTGTTCCACTTTTTGGTCGATGACGACGCTTCCATAAATCGATTACTAAGTCAATATATTGATAAGTATCGTTGGATCCGAGACCACCCCATTCTCTTCTCATCTCTTCTCTATTTAAATTTCATTTCGACTTATGGATCGATGAAAGCTTTTTATCCGCAAGCGTCAGATTTTCGAAGTCGATAACCTTCCCGATTTCAAATCTATGGGGGATGACCATTGAGGTCATCTTCCTTACTTTGGGATCGCGATAGGCTACCTTCGATTAATCGGCATTTTGTTTGCGGTTAAGACGAGATCCCATTCTTTGCGTCCCAATTCAATCAACTAACCAATATACCACTGTTTTAATTTTCTGTCAATATACCACTGTTTTAATTTTCTGTCAATATACCACTGTTTTAATTTTCTGTCAATATACCACTGTTTTAATTTTCTGTCAAATATACAACTGTTTTATTTTCGGTCATTTATATTCTTGTACATATTATATTTGTATATTATTACTATCTTGTAAATATTCAACACTTGTACATTCTTCCAAAAATATACCTAATAAAATATCGAAACCATTAAAATTTAAATTGGTGGACTGTTGATTATATATCTTGTATATTATCTATTTCTTGTATATATTCGAATTTATCTCATCTCTTTGGTAGGTTATCAAATCTCTTCAATAAACAAATCAATTCTTCGTATTGAATTAAAAAGAGAGGATTGGGTGTAGACCTCTTCTTCTTCGAGCGTTGGGATACCCACTGTAGTGAGGGTGGTTTCGACGCTCGTCTTTCAATACGAAGACGTTTCCATACCATCTCTCCTAAAACCTCGGTCTCGTACCGAGTCCATTTTCAAACCATAATAATTTGATTTCTCTTTGTGTCGAATTAAAATAGGGGATTAAGTGTAGACTTTCTTCCTCTCCGAGTGTTGGGATGCCCACTGTAGTGAGGGTGGTCTCGATACTCGTCTTTCGATATGAAGACGCGACTTTATCCACCTTTTCCTTTCACAACTTCATTCCGTAACCCTTTTCACCAAAAACCTCGGTCCCGCACCGAGTGCCTTTTCAAATTATTTTCACAACAAAAACTTGAATGGTCGTGGAGTGGTTAGGCGTAGGCCTTCTCCTATCCCGAGTGCTGACGTTTACCGTAGGGTTCTCTGTCGCAAAGCACTTACCATTCAAAACCAAAAACATCTTTAATAAGAGAACGAAGTTCCCTTTGTATTGAATTAAAGAGAGAGGATTGGGTGTAGACCTCTTCTTCTCCGAGCGTAGGGATGCCCACTGTAGTGAGGGTGGTTTCGACGCTCGTCTTTCAATACGAAGACGCCTCGTTCGCCACACCCTTTTATAACAAAAACTTTGAGATAAAGAATTGGGTACTACCCGTAGGGGTTACTATCTGAGGACATATCTCGCCCCAAAAACAATCTCAACCAATCAAACATGATACCTTGCCTCGCATGGCGAAAACCAACCTTTCAAACAGGATATGTTACGTCCGTTCTACCGCAAACAGGTACGCATAAGTCTCCTCACATGCGAGCAGCAAAACACCTAAACTGCTAGAACGCGTACGATAACATCATCCACAAAACACACCGGTTATCCGCACCGTAGGCACGAACTACATTGCTCTGATTTCTCATGCATATTGAGAATACGTAGGCATAGGATTGTGACAATCCTAGCGAGCACCCTTTTTTTTTTCCACCCTTTCCTAGAAAGGCATGCTACGTCCGTTCTACCGCAAACAGGTAACGCTTAAGTCTCCTCACATGCGAGCAGAAAAACACCTAAACTGCTAGAATGTGCATGATAGCATCGTCTACCAGAACTTCCCCGCAAACCGTAGGCTGAACTACGGCTGCTCTGATTCTTTACTTCGTTCAAGTAAAGATACGTAGGCACAAGGGCCACAATCCTTGCCGAGCACATTCCCCTCATATCTGTAGTTCCCCGAACTACGTCGACTCTGACTTTCTCACATCTATTGAGAATACGTAGGCATAGGACTGCGAAGTCCTACCGAGTCTGTTCTTTCTCTTTTCTTCCTCGTTCTCTCTTTCCTCCTAACCTCTCATTTTTCCTGTTTCTAACCCTTTTCTCTCCCCCTTTGGAACACTTCTTATAGCATAATGTTTAAGCAAATAAATTCACACATCGACAAACAAATGGTTCCCATCGAGTACGATGGATGCGAGGGGTGCTAATACCTTCCCCTCGCATAACCGGCTTCCGAACCCGTTCTTGGTCGCGAGACCATCTTATCCATTTCTTTCTTAAGGTTTTCTCGATATTTTCCTTTCCCCTCATGGGATAAATAAAGTTCGGTGGTGACTCTTCTGTCTATCTTTTTCGCCTCCACGTCGTTGCGCGATGCATTTTTCGAGTAGCGACAGCTGGCGACTCTGCTGGGGATTCCTTGCGAGCCAAACCTAGTTTGCTTGTCGCATTTGCGATTTATTTGCTTTTGTTATTTGTTTGTGTTGTGTTCTTTCTAACCTGTTGGGTTTATTTGGGTTTGGTTTGTGAGAATAAAGCTTCCTACCCGAGCTTTCGAGTATACACTAAGTTAGGAGGTGGATTCTTTCTGATTTGCGAGACGTAGGACTCGTTGAGTTGGATCGAATTCCACCGCTCAGACGAGACCCCTTTGGGATGATTATGTCTTACGTGTAGTCGTAATGGCGTCTTTATTTCCAACTTGGGAGTCCGTGACTCTGAGGACCTTTTGTAGAACCTTATTCCGAAGGTTCCTAAAACATAACTCTGTGTTCATCCTTTAAAGGGAATACCGTCTTACGAGTAGTCGTTCTGATGGAAAACTTTTGAGGGTTAGTGCATGGGACTTTGTTTAAAGGCCTTTGGGATACCCTCTTATTAAACCAGTAGATTGCCCACCCGAGGGGAGAGATACCTTTTGTTGTTGTCTGGCAGGATCTGTGACTTTAATCGTTGTTGTGGATCTGTTCTCGTGTGCACTCATGGCATTGCATTTGCATAAGCATATCTGCATCATTTTGCATTTTCTTCCCTGACCAAGATTCCAAGCTTACCCATCCTCTGTTCATAACCCGCAGTTGATTTCCCGACACTCCCATTGAACTTGGGAGAGCTGTGAAGAGTTTGAAGCAAAGAGGAACGTAGACGCCTTGAAGGGCCAATCAAACAAGGCAAGTTGAGGTAGCTATGCCAGAGAACAACCGCCAGGATGTTGAGTCTCCACCAGGATTTACTATGACAACTAATCCACTGTATGATCTTCCGCCGGATGGCCATCCTCCGCAAGTAAACGTTCTTACTCGACCCCAGAGGATGCCAATGACCGATCCCATGAAAGAAAAGCTTCGCGCCCTTGAGGATACAATTCAAGCTATGAGAGTGTCTGACATGCCCGGCCTCGATGCTGCTGATATGTGTCTAGTGCTAGACTTGGTGATTCCTCCGAGATTCAAGATATCCGACTTCGAGAAGTACACCGGCTTTAGTTGCCCGAGGCGTCATTTGGTGATGTACTGTCGAAAAATGACCCCTTACACTCATGACGATAAGTTGATGATCCACTGTTTTCAAGAAAGTCTGAGTGGGGCATCATTAAGTTGGTACACAGATTTAGTAAGGAGTCATATCCAATCATGGAGGGACCTAGCCAATGCTTTTCTAAAGTTTTACCAGTTCAATCTAGACACTCCTCCCATCCGCATGCAGTTGCAAAGCTTATCTCAGAATGACAATGAATCCTTCAAGGGATATGCACAGCGGTGGAGAGAATTCGCAACAAGAGTGCAACCACCACTCTCGGACAGGGAACTGATTGACATGTTCATCAACAGTTTGTAGGGATTTTATTTTGAAAGAATGGTTGGTTGTACGCCATCAAGCTTCTCTGACCTTGTGATTGTAGGAGAGCGCCTCAAAAGCTATCTCAAAAGTGGACAAATCCAGGACGCATCAGGCAGCCAGGCCAGTGAGATTGAATCTTTCGACGATTTCCATGAGGAAGAGAAGGATGAAACCGGCGCACTCATAGCAAATGTTGAGTATTCTCACGATGTACCAATAAAACTCTATGATCCCTCGTCTACTCAACAGGCATCATTACCAGTGCCATGTTATCCTCATGGGCAATCGGCCATGCCTAAAGCTTCATCCCACAAGCCATGGGTCGCTCCTCATGAAAATCAACGAGTCCATGGCCGAGGTCATCCGAATCAGCGCCGAAATCAGCATAGGCCCAACAACAACTTGGAAAGAAGGACTGCTCCTCTTCATCCGGTCCCTATGTCGCACAGTCAGCTTCTCCCACATCTGATTCAAAACTCATTGGTGGAGCCTAAGACTCTTAAGCCTGTGCCAGAACCTTACCCTCCGGGGTACAATCCCAATGCTCAGTGTGGATATCATGGAGGATCCATGGGGAACTCGACCGAAGATTGCAAAGCCTTCCAAGCCAAAGTGCAACAATTGATTGACAAAGAGTACATATCTTTTCCAGAAGGAGGTTTGGTTGTCCATGTCAACCCCTCAGCTGTCTAAGCTCGAAGATTCCAATGGTCATCTCCTAAAGCCAGTAGTTCAGACAGGCAGACATCCTCAACGTTGGCAGTCCTTGAGCGCTTTTTATCATTTGCATCTTGTATTTTATTTCCTGTTCATTGCTACTTGTTTTTTTTAAACATTGATTGTTTCGAATGGTAATATTAATGAAGTGATTATGCATTTTCCGAATCAGTCACGTCGTATACACTCATTATTTCCACTTATCACAGACACATACACTTTTTATCCACTCCACTTTATCACTGTTGTTTTAGCAAAGATTGGAGGGAGGATGACGAAAATGAAATACCCATAATTGCAAATTGTATGCTTTCGGATAAAATCTTGTCAATGATGTACAGGAATTGTTTTAATTCCCCTAAACACCGGAGATATAAGGAGTTAATCCCTAGTCAACCACTTCGAGCCTAGAAGTAGGAGTTTTCTTCGGATATTCAAACCCTTACACTCAACCTAGGGCAGGGTAGTTGTTCAGTTAATCCAATTATGCACTCAAATCAACAAAGCAAAATCCAAAAGACATGGCGGTTGTTCACCAATGACCCATGATCTTCCAACAAAATAAAAATCCAAAAAAATCAAAAGCCTGCTAAGTCGAACACCTCAAAGGGGACTTAAGCAAAAAAAATCAAGGCAATCCCGATGGATCTGACAAGCAAAACCAGTCCATGCAAAAGTTAGGGATCAAAAACAAAAGCAAAAGAGGTCCTCAAACCCTCAACAAAAACAAAATAAGATTCAGTGGTCACCCAAATCAAGGGGCTACTGACATCCATCAAAATAAGGTAACTGCCATCTCAGGCAAACCTTGAACCATCAAGCTTACACCGTTAAGGTAAACATGCACAGAATTAACTGAACGTAGGTATGGAGATCATCAAAAAGAAGGGGTGGGTACAAATTAAGTTTGAGCATAATATCCTTTGTTCTATAACCGCGAACCGGACCACGTTACAACCCTCGAAAGACCTAATTGAGGCGAGATTTATTCTGAAAGCATACTATTGCGAGGTTGCATAACCTGACTCCTCACGTATTTGTTAATCATCAGTATTGGTGTCAATATCCTTGCTATATCTTTCACAACAATTAAATTAGCACAGCGTTTGAACTAACGGTCCATTCGTCTCACTATCACGACACTTAATAAACGACATTTCTTTCAAAAAAAAAACTTGCATGAACTTCGCATTAAGATTACCGTTTGTGAACAAACAATTTCAATTGCAAGTCAGTAGTTGGCATCAAGGAAATTCCAACACGAAGCAATTAAACAGGACTAGATCATTCAGCTGTCTGGATTAGAATTGAATATACCATGGAGCCTTATGGATATGGGGCATTGCCATCCCACGAAGTTGGAATCATTCAGTCCGAGGAAAATCCCCAAACAATGGTTGATTATGGAGAAAATCACTCAATTAGCATTTGATCAAAAGTGAATCACGCCAATCAGGGGCAGGCCACCCAGAGTTTCTGTGACTTGAGGATAGATCCCTCCAATGTTCAATCAGGATAAGTCAAGTCGCTTCAACGCTCTTTCAAGAGCAAACTACTCCAAAGAGTATATTGAAGCCAACCACCAAGAGTCGGTTAAACAAACGATGAATCCTTTCGTGGTACAAACTCTGGGGCAAGTCATCTTGAGGTCATCTCATGGCAAGCTACTCAAGCAAGTTCGTCCTCATCAACAATTGTTGAGTTCAAAACGAGTGTCGAGGAATCATACTGTCATCTTACCCAATAACCTTAATCGTCTGAAGGCCTTGCTGTCATTGGATCCTTCGTCCCACAGCCTAAACCTGTCACCTATCAAAATAAACCCAAACCTCCAAAGTCCAGTTCTTGTCTGGCAAACCTTTATACCAGTCCCATCTGGTCAACCTTTCACTAAACAACAATTCCCTTCTGATACATGTCAGCCCTTAAACCAGCTCCCATCTGGTCACCCTTCCTTTAGCCTTTCGTTTAACCAGTCCTCGTCTGGCAAGCATAATTTCAAAGTCCAGTCCTCGTCTGGCAAACCACAAAGTCAGTTTCCGTCTGACACCAAACTTAGAAGTCAGTTCTCGTCTGACAACTTAACCTTTTGCCACCAGTTCTTGTCTGGTAAACCTCATTCCAAAGTCCAGCTCCCATCTGGCGAACCACAAATTCAACCCTCCTTTGACAGCTTAACCTTTCGCCAACCAGTCTCATCTGGTTTACCCTCCGAATACCAGCCCTCATCTGGTACTTCTCAGCCTAAAGTCCAATCTACATTGGCAACTATCAAAGTCCGCCGTGTTGGCACCTGCATTTTCAATCACCCATCTGCAATCATATGCATCATACGCATCGCATTTGGCTTCATAAGCATCTTGCATCATATGCATGTCAAGAATCATATCATACTTTCCCCAGCTCTTGCATTCTTCGCGCTCTAGCATTTGCATTTGCATTTCCATTTATGGAATATCATTATCATAAAGCATTAGCATATGCGAGCTCAGGTCCAGGATTAATCTCAAAGATTTTCAAGATCATAATCAGCCCAGTCAGGGGCATCTTCCGCAAGAGTGTCGATAATCTTCACAAAGTTGTGCAACTTTTGTTGGGCAAACTCAAGAGCTTCAAAGCAACATCCAGCCCGGTCAGGGGCATCATCTACAAAGACTGTGGGTATTCCCACAAGATTCCAAAATATCAAAGCAAAATTCAGCCCAGCCAGGGGCATATTTTCAAAACCATGGGTGTATCGCATGACATATTTCAACCTCGTGGTTAATCAGATCTTCAAATCAACATTCAGCCCAGACAGGGGCGTTTTCAGTAAATCCATGGGCGTTCCCCAGTGAGTTGTCTCCAACAGACATCAACGATAAGTGGCAATATTTTCAGAGAAGCTTATCCCCTACATCCTTTTGGGTGTCAGGTTTGTTTATATTTCAATTCTCAAACTTTTGTTTTCCTTTTCGGACAAATTTAGGATATTCTTTGTATCTAATTGACTTCTACCTTGAAAAATGAACGCTGCAGTAATTCATCTTACTCGGTCTAAGCCGATTAGATAGGGGCATCTGTCATACCCTAAATTTGCCCGCCAGCTTTTGTAAATATTTTTGCTTTTTTTTCACTTAATTTCATGCCGTCTAGACACGTGTCCACTTTGAGCGTTTTTCAAATCTTGATTTATTTTGCCTAATGGGAGCGCGACACGTGGCCTAAGGGCATTTTCATAAATATTTCAATCCTTTTTAATTTCTCTTTTTCCTTGCAAATATTACTATTTTGTTCTTTTTATTTTTATCACCTATTTAATTTAATTAGATGTAGAATTTTGTTTTATTACATTTTTTAGAATTAGAATAGTTATTTATTTATTTCTTTAGAATAGATTTTATTTTAATAGTTTTTAAATAGATTTTTTTAATTTAGTTAGAATTTTTATTAGAAATAGTTTTTTATTTATTTAGAATAGAAATAGATTATTTTTATAGCATAGATTTAATTTGTTTTTAGAATTATTTTAATATTAGAATTAATTAGATTTGATTTAATGTTAGAGATATTTTAGGATTTTAGAATTAAGTTAGTAATGTTAGAGATATTTTAGGATTTTAGAATTAAGTTAGTAATGTTAGAGATATTTTAGGATTTAAATAGTTTTTAGATTTTGATTTTTTATTCTACAGTTTTAACCGTTTTTAATTTTATTAGAAATAGTTTTTATTTTAAATAGATTTAATTATATAGTTTAGAAATAGCTTTTAGGTTAAATATAATTTCTAGTGTATTTTTATTATTAAGAGCTAATTAGAGTTTTATTTTGTTTTAACATAGAATTTTGTTTTGTGTGAATTTTGTTAAATTTTTTTTAGAATTAGTTAGAGTTATTTAGAGTTTTTAGCTTATTTATTTATTTATTATTTTATTAGAATATTTAATTTGATTAGGGTTAATTGTTATTTATTATTTAAATTTTTATTTTATTTTTAATTTTTTATTTTGTACTAATTATTAATTATGATTTATGGTATTTATTAGGATTATTAAATTAAAATTAATTTGTTTTATTATTAATAGTCAGATTGTATTTAGTTAATTTTTAATAATTTAGATTCTATTTTATTTGTTTATTTAGTTTAGGTTTTTTAGGATTTTGTTTTGATAGTAGTTAGAATTATTTAGGTTTATATAAGTAAATATTAATTAGGTTTTTATTTTATTATTTAGACTTAAAAATAGTTTAATTAACTTTTAATTTTAGAATAGGATTTTATTATTTTTTTTTTACATAGAAATAGAGTTGATTTTAGATAATTGCTTACTTTTTGAATATAGTTTTTATGTTTAGATATAGTTTTTTTTTATTATTTATTTAATTTTAAAAATTATTTTCTTTTTACTCTATTTACTTTTTATTTATTTATTTATTTTTGTTTATTAGAAAACTTTTTAGTTAATATAAATCAAGTTTTAGTTTAGAGTTTATTTAAAGATAGATTTTGTTAATTTTGATTTATTAGATTAATTGCTTTAGATTAGAATTAATAGGTTTATTTTATTTTTATTTATTCAGAATTATTTAGGGATTAGATCATTTTCAATTATTAGATATTATTAGATTAGAATTATTTTAGTTTAGTATTATTTAGAATTTTCTTTTTAATAAAATCATTTATTAATTATATTTATTATTAGTTAATTTTTAATAATTATTCATTAATCAACATTTGTTATTAGTAATTATTAACCAGAAAAAATTCAAAAAAAAGCTGTTGTGCCAAGTGTCTCCCATATATAAGGCCTCCAACCCTAAACTTAAAGGAAACCAACCCTAATCTGAAAGGGCGGCCTCCAAACCCTAAGGACCCTAACCCTACAACCGCTACCCCCCAGACAAACTTCAAATCAAAACTCATAAAATCCTTTCTACTTCCATCTTCTGAAACACCCTTCAAACTTCCGACGAAGCAACCGCAAATCGCCATATCCAACAACCATCTTCAACCCCCAAAACATCATCTTGATTCAACCAAAAATCCTTCAACCCAAATGAAATCCATAACCAAATCAAACCCAGACAGAAACAAGCGTGAAAAGAGATAAAAAAAAAACAGATTGAAACCGAAACTAGTCGAGATTCCCTCACCAGAAAAACGAAAACCTTAACCTGTTCTTCCATCAAATACCCTCAAGACTTCCATTTTCGTTCATCCCTTACAGCTTCAAATCCCTAAACAGAAACCCAGAGGAGAGCTCTTCAAATTCATCTCCCTTCAACAATATCTCCGAACAACCGTTACGACGACCCGTTTCCAGAAAGTCGAACAAACTTCACAACCTAGAACTCCACCGAAACCATTTCGACCACCCTAAATCCACTCATTTCGAAACCCATTTGTTCAGATTCATTTCACCATTAAAACCGTCAAAAAACACCATTAACAAATCCAGTCGCAAATCCTCCATTCCCAAATCTTCAAACACCATATCCTTCATCTTGTCACATTGAAACAGAATCGGAATGGAGAAGGGTTTGGAACAAAGATCGGAGAGGATATTAAAGAGGGAAATAGAGAGATTAAGTTGATGATGAGAAGAAGAAGCGAGCGAAGCGGAGAGATTCTGAGAGAGAGTCGAGTGGAGAGAGGAAGTGTTGCTTCTGGTTGTGTAGAGCGTGAGAATGAGAGTGATAGGCGAGAAACTGATGTGATTTGGAGAAGAGAGAGTCTACCATTTCTTTTTCTTTCTTTTTATTATTTATTGATTTTATTTTTTTTGTTTTTATATTTTGTTTTTTTTGACTTATTGGACCGTAAAACTCATTGGATCTATTCAGGCCCTCCGTTTTCCAGCTTACACCCCTCCCTTGTTTTATTTAAATTTTATTTTCTTATTTAATTTAGATATTGATTATTTTTGTAAATATTATTTTTTCCTCTTACAAACAGGTTGTTTAATACATATTACATATCTATTTTTTAATTTTCTTTTTTTATAAATATATTATACATATTATTTATAGTTTTGTTTATATTTATTTTAGTTTGTTAACATATATTTATATTAGTTTAATAATATAGTTTTTTTTCTTTCTTTTCTTTAAGATTTTATTTATATATGTATATATTATTTTCTATGATTTATTTTTATATTCAATTTCTTTTTAGATTTCTATTCTATGTATATTAGAGTTTGTTCTTTTATTATAAGGAGTTGAATTTCACTTCGCATTTGTTATTGGACATTCTGTTCCACTTTTTGGTCGATGACGACGCTTCCATAAATCGATTACTAAGTCAATATATTGATAAGTATCGTTGGATCCGAGACCACCCCATTCTCTTCTCATCTCTTCTCTATTTAAATTTCATTTCGACTTATGGATCGATGAAAGCTTTTTATCCGCAAGCGTCAGATTTTCGAAGTCGATAACCTTCCCGATTTCAAATCTATGGGGGATGACCATTGAGGTCATCTTCCTTACTTTGGGATCGCGATAGGCTACCTTCGATTAATCGGCATTTTGTTTGCGGTTAAGACGAGATCCCATTCTTTGCGTCCCAATTCAATCAACTAACCAATATACCACTGTTTTAATTTTCTGTCAATATACCACTGTTTTAATTTTCTGTCAATATACCACTGTTTTAATTTTCTGTCAATATACCACTGTTTTAATTTTCTGTCAAATATACAACTGTTTTATTTTCGGTCATTTATATTCTTGTACATATTATATTTGTATATTATTACTATCTTGTAAATATTCAACACTTGTACATTCTTCCAAAAATATACCTAATAAAATATCGAAACCATTAAAATTTAAATTGGTGGACTGTTGATTATATATCTTGTATATTATCTATTTCTTGTATATATTCGAATTTATCTCATCTCTTTGGTAGGTTATCAAATCTCTTCAATAAACAAATCAATTCTTCGTATTGAATTAAAAAGAGAGGATTGGGTGTAGACCTCTTCTTCTTCGAGCGTTGGGATACCCACTGTAGTGAGGGTGGTTTCGACGCTCGTCTTTCAATACGAAGACGTTTCCATACCATCTCTCCTAAAACCTCGGTCTCGTACCGAGTCCATTTTCAAACCATAATAATTTGATTTCTCTTTGTATCGAATTAAAAGAGGGGATTAAGTGTAGACTTTCTTCCTCTCCGAGTGTTGGGATGCCCACTGTAGTGAGGGTGGTCTCGATACTCGTCTTTCGATATGAAGACGCGACTTTATCCACCTTTTCCTTTCACAACTTCATTCCGTAACCCTTTTCACCAAAAACCTCGGTCCCGCACCGAGTGCCTTTTCAAATTATTTTCACAACAAAAACTTGAATGGTCGTGGAGTGGTTAGGCGTAGGCCTTCTCCTATCCCGAGTGCTGACGTTTACCGTAGGGTTCTCTGTCGCAAAGCACTTACCATTCAAAACCAAAAACATCTTTAATAAGAGAACGAAGTTCCCTTTGTATTGAATTAAAGAGAGAGGATTGGGTGTAGACCTCTTCTTCTCCGAGCGTAGGGATGCCCACTGTAGTGAGGGTGGTTTCGACGCTCGTCTTTCAATACGAAGACGCCTCGTTCGCCACACCCTTTTATAACAAAAACTTTGAGATAAAGAATTGGGTACTACCCGTAGGGGTTACTATCTGAGGACATATCTCGCCCCAAAAACAATCTCAACCAATCAAACATGATACCTTGCCTCGCATGGCGAAAACCAACCTTTCAAACAGGATATGTTACGTCCGTTCTACCGCAAACAGGTACGCATAAGTCTCCTCACATGCGAGCAGCAAAACACCTAAACTGCTAGAACGCGTACGATAACATCATCCACAAAACACACCGGTTATCCGCACCATAGGCACGAACTACGTTGCTCTGATTTCTCATGCATATTGAGAATACGTAGGCATAGGATTGTGACAATCCTAGCGAGCACCCTTTTTTTTCTTTTCCACCCTTTCCTAGAAAGGCATGCTACGTCCGTTCTACCGCAAACAGGTAACGCTTAAGTCTCCTCACATGCGAGCAGCAAAACACCTAAACTGCTAGAATGTGCACGATAGCATCGTCTACCAGAACTTCCCCGCAAACCGTAGGCCGAACTACGGCTGCTCTGATTCTTTACTTCGTTCAAGTAAAGATACGTAGGCACAAGGGCCACAATCCTTGCCGAGCACATTCCCCTCATATCTGTAGTTCCCCGAACTACGTCGACTCTGACTTTCTCACATCTATTGAGAATACGTAGGCATAGGACTGCGAAGTCCTACCGAGTCTGTTCTTTCTCTTTTCTTCCTCGTTCTCTCTTTCCTCCTAACCTCTCATTTTTCCTGTTTCTAACCCTTTTCTCTCCCCCTTTGGAACACTTCTTATAGCATAATGTTTAAGCAAATAAATTCACACATCGACAAACAAATGGTTCCCATCGAGTACGATGGATGCGAGGGGTGCTAATACCTTCCCCTCGCATAACCGGCTTCCGAACCCGTTCTTGGTCGCGAGACCATCTTATCCATTTATTTCTTAAGGTTTTCTCGATATTTTCCTTTCCCCTCATGGGATAAATAAAGTTCGGTGGCGACTCTTCTGTCTATCTTTTTCGCCTCCACGTCGTTGCGCGATGCATTTTTCGAGTAGCGACAGCAGCCTTCTGGCTGCATTGATAAGGCTCATGGCGACTTTCTCGATCTGTTGGTATCTCACTTTGGGTCCGTGGAGGGCCTTGCTCATGAAATAGATCGTCTTTTGTCTGTTTGGAGCTTCCCAAATCAGTATAGCACTGACGGCCTCGGTGGAGATGGCCAGGTACAGGTAGAGGGTTTCCCCGACGTCCGGTCTCGTTAAAACTGGTGGCTCCGAGAGGACACTCTTGAGATGGAAAAGGGTCTGCTCGCATTCATCCGTTCATTCAAACATGGCCTCCTTCCTTAATAGTTTAAAGAATGAGAGAGTATGTTGCACGGACTTGGCGACGAATCGGGATAGCGAGGCAAGCATCCCATTCAACGACTGTATCGACTTCTTCATGCTCGACGTTGCAAACTCGGAGAAAGCTCAGCACTTGTCCGGGTTTTCCTCGATCCCTCGTTTAGTCAAATAGAATCCGAGGAACTTTTCTACCCGTACATCGAAGGTGCACTTCTCCGGGTTGAATCGCATCATGCACTTTCTTGCTGTTTTGAAGACCTTCCTGAGGTGGACCGTGTGGTCGACCTCGGTGCGCAATTTGACGATCATACCGTCCATGTAAACTTCGAGCATGTCACCAATCTCTCCCCGAAAGACTTTGTTCATCATCCATTTATAGGTGGTGTCGGTGTTCTTTAGACCGAAGGGCATTACATTATAGTAATAGTTTTCCGACTCGGTCATGAAGGTCTTGCTCTGTTTTTCAGCCTCAGCCATGGGGATCTGATTGTATCCCGAATACGCGTCCATGAAGGACAATAATTTAAAGCCCTCTGATTTGTCAACGAGCTTGTCGATATTGGGGAGGGGATAGGAATCCTTGGGACATGCCTGGTTAACATATGTATAATCAACACACATCTTCCACTTTCCATTATTATTTTTTACCAATACAATGTTGGACAACCAGGTTGAATACCGGGCTTCCGAAATAAAATTTGCCTCTAGGAGGTCTTTTACATCTTTTTCAGCAGCCGTCGACTTTTCAGGGGACTGCTTACGCATATGATGGCAGGCCATCTCGGGATCGAGACAGGGCATCTCGGGAGCACTCTAGGCGAAGAGGTCATCGTTCTCACAGAGGCAAGCCTTCAGATGCTTCTTCTCAGGTCGGACAGTCCAGCTCCAATCTTCACGTTCCTGCTCGTATCCTCGCAGAGGGCTACGAGCTCGAAGTCCCCGTCTGGAATGAGGTGCATTGGGTGGGAAGGCTACCCGTTGACCGTTGGAGGAGCATGCTCAGGTTTTGCTTCCTGGTCCTGTTCACCGGGGAAGTGGCACTCGAGGTCCACGGAATCGACGTGGTCCTTTGGCTTTTGCTCTTCGGTGGGTGGAGGTTTCTTGATCGCCTTGGGAGAAGGGCCGATGGTGCTAAGGCCCTTCATCGCCGCTTTAAAACACCTTCGGACTGCTTCTATGTCGCTGTTGAGGGTGACGACACCTCCCTGCCTGGTGTAGTACTTCATCTTAAGGTGGACCGTTGATGTCACTGCAGTGAGGTCCTCCAAGGTCGTCCTGCCTAAGATGCAGTTGTACAGTGATGGGCACTCGACGACCAAGAAGCGGATGTTGATCTCCCTAGCTGTTTCATTTGTCCCAAAGACGACCTTGAGTTCCATATACCCCTATGGCCTCATCGTTGTCTCGTTGGACCCTTGGAGGTCGGAATCGACGTAAGGAGTCATATTGGTCACGTCGAGATGCAACGTCGAGAGCAGGTGGGTGTACGTGATATCCATTGAGCTCCCCTCGTCGACCAAGATGCGGCAGACGCCGAAATTTGCAATTTGTACCTGGATCAGTAGAGGAATGGCGGTGTCGGGGGCTCCCCCGAGCAGCTCCTCGAGGTATTAAGTGATCGGGTTAGACAGAAAGTGGAACTTGTCGAGGGTGCTCATCTTGCTGGAGCTCTTGCTCATCAGCTCGTCGAATTTACTCTTCACGGACCCGATGGAGAGTTTGTTTAGGGCTCCACCAGAGATGAGCATCGCGGCGGCGAAGTATTCCCATGGGCTGATGGGGCATATTGGTTCCTCAGGCAGTTTGAGCCCGGCAGGGAAGTTAAGTTCTCTTAGAGAGAAAAAGCCTTTGGGTCGGGTTATGCTGAGGGCCACCTGCAGTCCGGCGTTGTTGGAGGGCGGAGACACTTCTTCAACCCTTTTGGTCTCGTGGGCCTCTTGTCGAGAGGTTTCTCCTCCCCTGGTATACCTCTTCAAGTTCCCGTCCTTGATGAGTATCTCGATTGTATCCTTGAGATGGATGCAATCCTCGGTGACATGTATGTGGCTGCGATGGAAGTGGCAGTACTTGGACTTGTCCATATTAGCTTTGGGAGGTCCTGGTTTAGGGAAATGGGTACCTCTTCTTACGAACTCTAAATTGGCACACTCGGCCAGGATGCGCTCGCGGGAAGCGATGAGGGTCGTTTACTCAGTGAACCGGCCTGCGGGGCCCTTCTGTTCTCGGGAACAATCATCTCGTAGTCGATCTCCCCCGCGCCGGAGGGATGGGGCTTCTTCTCGAGCGCCACGGGAAGTTTCGCAATTCCGAGAGTCTCGAACGGAATTGGCAGCTTCGGTCTCCTCGAATCAGAAGTATGCTCGGGCCTTTTCGAGGAGGTCTTGGAGGGTGGTTGGTTGGTGAATTGCCACGGCCTCGGCGTACTTAGAGTCGCGGCGTAGCCCTTGCTCTATAAGGTATCGCTTCATGTCGTCGGAAGTAATTACCTGGACTTTCTCCGTGGTGAATGTAACATCCCGTTCCCCAAAATAAAATAAAACAATTAAATAAACAATGATCAGAGTTTCCACACCAAAAACGGGATGTCACATTTTCACCAAATTTCCACAGAAACGATTCTCTAAAATGGTTTTCAACAAAAATGCAGCGAAAAAGAATCTGTCATAAACATAAGCATGTATATATACATCATCAACATCATCATGTACAACCAGTCGGCCATCTGCCCAAAATATACAAAATATCATCCTCGTAGTCAATAAAACAAGATACGCCACAGGGGCACACAAAACATCAACTAAACACAAATTCTTCCAAAAGCCCCAGTGTTACGTATCAAAGAAGTCCCTACGACATCGCCACAATCCAACTCAATTTATATCGAACATGCCTCACCCATCACCACAGTCATACATCATAACATACACAAATTCAATTATCAAAATCACACGGATATCACGGAATCACGTTCCGACACCATACATACACTCACCACATCTCACTAATAAGCTCATCACCAAACATGACCAACAAGGGTCCAAAACCACAAAGAAATCAACACAGAACAGCAGCAAAATACAAACTGCTGTCGGGCTCGCTGGCGCATTCGCCTAGCGAAACCCCGCAGCAAACACTCGTTGACCATTCGCCTGGAGAAACCCCTGGCGAAACCAAACAGAGCCTATTGGCAGCATTCGCTGCCCAGTTCGCCTGGCGTAGCCTGGAAAAGGCTCGCCCCCTCATTCGCCCAACGAATACCTGCGATCTCAGAAAAATAAAGCCTCGGCTCAGAGTCGGCAACACGCTCCGAACTCAGCTGATTCTAATCCAAGCCAAACCCCATCATACCAGACAATTGTTCCACCACCTAACTACAACATCTATCCTCGATTTAACCCGATAAACTCGCACCTCTATTCGATTATCCAACTTCCTACATAGCACTTCGGACTACCCGGAAGCCCCCAAAATCAACCAAACAATTATTCTACATCACATGCAACGATTTCTAACACATTGATCACATTCATAACAGAATTATCAACATGCAACAACATCAATTCATCATCAATCATGGGGATTAGGGAATTTCCCCTTCTACCACATATTCATGTATATACCAATTTAACCGATCAATTCCCCCCCCCCCCTACCTCAATTGCGATTCTGATGATGATGAACCTTCACAAATCCACAGCCTTCGCGTCTTCCTTGCCAATCTTGCTCACTTGATCGCTATTGCTCCTTCACCATGACCGTGCGTGTTCTTTCTCCTTCTTCAATTTCTATTTTCCCCAAAAATGCCAACATTACTCTTAGTTCCAAATATTACACCTTTTATTTTCTTTTACTCCAAATAATAGTATTTCTCCAATTTTCTTAATTCCAAAAATTCCAATAATAATATTTTACTCATATATTAATATTAGTAACAACAATAATAATAATTAATAATAATATTAACATTACTATTAATTATCAAACTATTATCACTATATATTAATAATATGATCCTTGGTTCTCAAATAATTCCACACAAACACGTCAACGGATAAAAATAACACTGAAACTAAAAATAATTAAAATGGGCGTTACAACTCTCCCCCACTTTAATTATTTTCGTCCTCGAAAATACCTGATGGAAACAACTCTGGATACGCTTCCCGCATCCTACTTTCCAATTCCCATGTTACACTGCCTCCTGCAACACCTCCCCATGCCACTCTCACTAAAGGTATCTCCTTTCCTCTGAGTCGCTTCATCTTGCAATCCTTGATTCTCAATGGCATCGTCTCCACAGTTAGATTCTCTCTAACTTGGACTTCATCTCTCTGAATCATATGTGACGGATCGGGTACATACTTCCAAAGTTGCGACACATGAAACACGTCATGCAAGTTCGAAAGCTCCGGCGGCAACGTCACTCTATACGCCACCGCACCAATCCTCTGCAAAATCTGATATGGCCCGATAAACTTCGGATCCAACTTCTTGGACTTCAATGCACGTCCTACACCAGTCACTGTATTAACCCTCAAAAATACATGATCACCTTCACTGAATTCCAATTTTTTCCTTCGGTTATCATAATAACTCTTCTGCCTATCCTGCGATGCTTTCTTCTTCTCACGGATTATCTGCACTGTCTCAGTAGTCTGCTGCACCAACTCTGGCCCCAAAATAACATTCTCACCTGACTCGTACCAACACAGAGGAGTCCTGCACCTCCGACCATAAAGAGCCTCAAATGGTGCCATTCCGATACTAGAATGGTAACTGTTGTTGTACGTGAACTCTACCAATGGCAAATGAGTATCCCACGTACCACCTTTCTCCAAAACACAAGTCCGTAACAAATCCTCTAACGTCTGAATAGTCCTCTCTGATTGCCCATCCGTCTGCGGATGATAGGCTGAACTCAGCTTCAACTTGGTAGCCAAAGCTTCTTGCAAACTCTTCCAAAATTCTGAAGTGAACCTCGAATCTCTATCTGACACAATACTCAACAGCACACCATGCAGCTTCACAATCACCCGAATATAGATCTCTGCCAGCTTCTCCAACGGAAAACTGGTACTAATCGGCATAAAATGTGCAGACTTCGTAAGCCGATCTACAATTACCCAAATCGCATCAAATCCTCTCGCCGTATTCGGCAATCCTGTAACAAAATCCATGGCGATACAATCCCATTTCCAAACCGGAATCTCTAACGGTTGCATCATCCCAGAAGGTCTCTGATGCTCCACTTTCAATTTCTGACATATCAAACAAGCATAAACAAAACGAGCGATATCTCTTTTCATTCCTGACCACCAAAATAACTTTTTCAAATCCTTATACATCTTCGTAGCTCCTGGATAAACACTCAGGCTACTACGATGTCCTTCGTCCAAAATTAACTTCTTAAGCTCGTCATTATCCGGCACACAAATTCTGCCCCGAAACCTCAACACACCAGCACCATCCAACTTGAAATTACTACCGGAGTCACCCTCGGCTCCTCGCATCAAATCCACAAGTTTCACATCCAACTTCTGGTGTTTTCTAATTATATCCAAGAAATCATTCTTCACTTGAAATTTACCCAACATCACACCATCTGCCGTGAATTCACGTGAATTCACAAACCATGCTCAAATCTCTAAACTACTCAATAAGCTTCATCTCTTTCACCATCAAGGCCGACATATGAATCGCTTTCCTGCTCAAGGCATCCGCAATAACATTCGCTTTTCCTGGGTGATAACTCAAACTAAAATCATAATCTTTCAGGAATTCCAACCACCTTCTCTGCCTCACATTCAATTCTTTCTGATCAAACAGATACCTCAAGCTCTTATGATCACTGAACACCTCAAATTTCGAACCATACAAATAGTGTCTCCAGATCTTCAACACAAAAACCACCGCAGCCAATTCAAGGTCATGAGTAGGATAATTCCGCGCATGTACCCTCAATTTCTGTGAAGCATAAGCTACCATCTTCCTATTCTGCATAAGAACTCCGCCTAATCCCGTCTTAGACGCATCACAACACACCATAAAAGGCTCACTCGGATTCGGTAACACCAACACCGGCGTTGAAGTCAATCTCTTTTTCAGCTCTCCAAAACTCTCTTCACAAGCAGCATCCCACACAAAGACTTGGTCTTTCCTCGTCAACTAAGTCAATGGTAACGCCAATCTAGAAAATCCTTCAATAAATCTTCGGTAATACCCTGCCAAACCCAAAAAGCTTCTAACTTCAGTTACTGTCTTTGGTGGTTCCCACTGTAACACCGCACTCACCTTCGATGGGTCTATCGAAACACCATCACCAGAAATAACATGCCTCAAGAAACTCACTGTCTTCAACCAGAACTCACACTTTGATAACTTAGCAAACAACTTGTTATCCTTTAACACTTGCAAAGCAATCCTCAAATGATCCGCATGCTCTTCCTCAGACTTAGAATAAATCAGTATATCATCAGTGAACACAACAATAAACTGATCCAAACAAGAATGGAAGATACGGTTCATATACTCCATGAACACTCCCGGTGCATTAGACACTCCAAAAGGCAATACTGCATACTCGTAATGTCCATATCGAGTCCTAAACGCCGTCTTCTGAATATCACTTTCTCTCACTCTGATCTGATGATAACCCGATCTCAAGTCGATCTTACTAAACACACGAGCTCCCACCAACTGATCCATCAAATCATCAATCCTTGGAAGAGGATATTTGTTCTTGATGGTCACTTTATTCAACTGATGGTAATCGATGCACAACCGCATGCTACCATCCTTCTTCTTCACTAACAACACTGGAGCTCCCCACGGCGACACATTTGGCCTGATAAACTTCCTATCCAACAACTCTCCAATCTGAGACTTCAACTCGGCCAATTCCGTCGCCGACATCCTGTACGGCGCCATAGAAATAGGCCTCATACCAGGAACAAGGTCAATGCTAAACTCAATTTCTCTCTTCGGAGGCAACTCTATAATATCATCAGGGGACACCTCCGGAAACTCATTCACCACGGCTAACTCATCCAACAACGTCCTGCTGTCAACCGACAACGATGCAAATAAAACAAACACCTTAGCATCACCTGCCAACAAAGTTCTCAATTCCTTACTAGATAAGGAATCTGCCAAAGCTTCCTCTTCTGGAGTCAAAAACAATAACACCTTCCGATAACAATCGATGTAGACTCGGTTGAACTCCAACCAGTTCATACCCAGAATAACATCCAAACTGCCAAGTGGTAAACAAATCAGATCCACTCCGAAATCTCGGCCAAAAATAGTCAGTGGACACTTCAAACACACTAACAAAGTAGTCACTGAACCAATCGAGGGAGTTTCGATAGTCATCCGCCGCTCAAGAGTAGACGATACCAAACCTAACCTCTTCACACAATCAACAGAGATAAACGAGTGGGTCGCACCCGTATCAATCATAGCAGTCAAAGGAACATTATTGATAAAACAAGTACCTTTGATCGAACGCTCCTCATCCGCCGACTGAGTCCCCACCATAACAAACACTTTACCACTGACCTGAGGCGCTTAAGCCCTCATCGGTTTCTCATAATGAGTACTAATATGACCTTTCTCACCGCAGTTATAGCAAGTAGGCATATTAGTCCTGCAATCCGCCACCACATGGCCCGGCTTCCCACACTTAAAGCAATTCTTCGCTTCATGAGGACAATCGCTAACACGATGCCCCACAACACCACACCGATAACATTTCAAATCCATTGATGGTTTCCTCTCTCTGAACTTCTTATCAGCCACAACCTTCTGCTTTCCCTTATCGGTCGGCACGCTGTAAGGTGTACCACCGAATATTTGCTTACCCTTACGGTCATTCACTGCCTTATAGTGTGCAATCCTTGCTCGGTTGTTGTAACACCCTCCTAAACCCCACGGAAAACATATGAATAATTAGAGTAAATTGTCATGCATTTACAAAAGGGTGTCACACATAAATTCCAAAACATCAAAATCACCTGTCATGCTCATTAACATTTCAATGTAAAATCATGCTTTACAAAATTTCACTTTGCATGTAGCAGCGGATTCATTTTATAACATAATACCCATAATAGAAACATCCGTGTTCATCACATAAACCAACATCGTTTGGGCACTAAGGCCAACATCATAATATCTCAATAATATGAAAAAATAGTATATCACTACAATATAAACCAAGCGATCCCAGTATTACATGACCAGAGCATGACTCGACCATACATAATCAATTACTAAACAACTACGCCAAATGCAACCTCGTAACTACAAGCAGTACTACTCCTTGATACCTGCACGATGTCATGTAGGACATCATTCCAGCAGAAGGGTGAGAAATATTATCATAATAACAATGCATATAATCATATATGAATGCACAATTACAAAATACATATATTCCACATTTTTTCACCATAATTCATTATAATCATCATATACATCACAACATGTGTATAAACAAATATGGATAATTCACTCAAGCATTTTTCATTATGCACACATCCATAATTCTCAATCCTAACAACTCAACACATATGCACACTTCCTACAACAATCACATATACCATAAGACTCATATAAACTCATCAATTCTCACCAATCCCCATATCCATACACAATTAGGATAATTCACCAACTCACAGTTACACACTCACCATTACACATTTACAAACCTCAATTCATCAATTCATGCTTGTAAGCATACTTTCATAAAATAATCATGTATTCACAATTCTCATTTACACACGTCATACACATACGCATATTTTCACAATTCTCACTATACTTCATCATAACCCATCATATACTTCATAAAGCATATATACACAAACAAATATGGACAATCATAAAACATGTTTCATCATGCGCAAATCCACAATCCACAATTTCTACACACAAGCATATTTCATATAACAATGACATTCATGCTATGTGGCTCAATACAACTTAATGCAAACTCATGCCATGTGGTACCAACACTTGTTATCTTTTTTCGGTTTACATTAAACCGGGTCCACTCTTCTAGACCGATAACCACCAAAAGCCCGTCCTCTAAGCTTTCAAACCCACTCTTCTAGGCTTGGGACAAGTCACTAGTCTCCATGAAACTAGCAAGCATTGCCTCTTGACTAAATAATGTATATGCAATCAACAACAAAATGCACTTACGACTGACATCTTAATCTCATGCATTCAAATAATTCCTCTCTTCAAGAATTATAACATGATTGCACACACAACATATTCACATCATTCAAGTATTCATACTCTAAATCATCATATTTATCAAGCAATGCACACATATTCACAATATGTTCTCATGCACTCTTAACACATAAACACAAGCAATGCACACATATTCACAATATGTTCTCATCCACTCTTAACACATAAACACAAGCAATGCACACATATTCACAATATGTTCTCATGCACTCTTCATATATTTTTAATCAACTTAAACAATGTATTACATTTGTCAAAAGACCACAATTCAATTTAATTCAACAATCTAGGATTCACGCCATACGGCTACCCACAACATATATATCACAGCATAATCTATGTCTTAAGGTGAAGGGTTAATCATACTAGAATCGGAAAACCAACCTCGGATGGAAACTCCAAGAAAATCACAATTTGTCATGCTCGCTACCTCGCTCGCTCAGTGAGCCCCTAGCGAGTATTCTCTACTTGTTCGCCCAGCGAACAAGCTCGCGAAGACAAACAAAAGCTACTGACTTCGTTCGCTACCTCGCTTGCTCAGCGAAGGCCTAGCGAACATTCACTACCCCCTTCGCTACCAACGAACACCACAAAATACATTTTGCCCAAGTCTGGGACCGTTCGCTACTGGCTCGCTACTGGCTCGCTACTAGCTCGCTTAGATAACGTTCGCTACCAGCTCGCTCAGCGAACACGCTAGCGAATGTCTGCGAACTTCAAACCTTCACTGTCCAACTTCCACCAAACTCTCCCAAAACTGACCGATTCTCACCGAACAAGTTCCGTAACCTTAGTCTAACATCCCCCGACTAAATACTACCACTTGTTGTACCCCAAAATTTGTTCAACCTCTTCTTGCCTGATTTGTGTTTCATTGCATTTCATTTGCATAGTTACATCATGTACATAGTTCAATCATTGGCATATCATAGCATAGCATGCCTCCAACAAGGGATCAAGGGTGTCTATCAAGAGAAGAGCCTAGCAAGAGGTCTTATCCTAGTGGGAAAGTCATACAAGCCATCAAGAAGGGATTTGAAGTCTTGAGAAGTTTGAGTGCCTACATGTGGGTTTTGCTCCTATCCTTAGGAATATTAAGAATCATTAGTGGGATGAGAAGCATGGGATGTGAATGTGAGGTGTGTATGGATCTCATGGGATGTCTAGAGGGCCTTATTGAAGCTGAGGCAAGTCATTGATTCAAGTGTGAGAGCCACCGTTGAGGTGCAGTCAACTAGGGTTTCATCTGGGTCAACCCTAATTCAATTGAGTAGTTGGAGAGCATCAAAGCCTACCTTGAGGTCATGGGATGTATGAATTGGTATGTTGATACATGTGTGGTGTTGTGCCAAGGTTAAGCAAAGAAAGATCAAGAATGTGGGAAGTTGCTAAATTAGGGTTTTAGTGTAAAATCCCCTATTTAGTGCCCAACTTCAAAGCCACATAAGTCAAAATACAAGTTTCAAATGGATCTTTGGCCAACATGAAACTTGTAGAGCTTCTCAATAAATTTAATTTGAGTACTATAAGTCTTCCAGAAGATTTGTAGAGCTCAAGTTATGGTCTTTGCAAATTACAGGTCACTAGAGGACACTGAAATTTATCTGTGAAAGTCACTTGAATTCCAAACAACTTTTGCTCTTCAAGGAATTTTCAAATGGATTCTTGGCCAACATAAGAGTTGTAGATATTGATCTTAGATTTCCATAGAGTACTATAAGTCCACAAGAGGATTTGTAGTACTCAAGTTATGATCTTGGCAATCCAGGGGTATTTTGGGTATTGGTGATTATAGGTCATTTGTGATCATGGGTCCAAATCTCCAACTTAGAGGCCTCAAATGGAAAATTGTTCAACTATAAAGTTGCTCAAAATAGGGTTTTAACCTTGACCATGCATCAATGAGGCTTTGAATTGGCTCATAGGAGAAGTTGGTTTGAAATGGTTTTTAAATGAAGAAATTAAAGTCATTTAAAAGGCAAAAATGTGATTTCTTGATTTCATGGCCAAACCAAGCAATGTTGTATACCAATTTGATCATAAAACATGTTTTGGAAAGGATGGCAATATTACTTTTTGGATTTGAGGTCATTTGCATGTGGTTCCTTTTTGTTACTTAAGAAGGAAGTAACATATCAATCCATTGCCTTTGGATCAAAAACAAGGAGAATGCACATCCAATTCAGTTCTAAATGTCATAAGATGAGAATTTCAGGTGAAATTGAAAGCTGAAACAGAGCAAGGCATGATTTCCACATATGAGATTTTCAAGGAATGTGAGAAATTGAATTTCTCATTCAGGTTGTTACAGAAGGTTCTGGAGGGTTCTAATCACTTCTATATATGGTATGCAACTGATCCAGGTCATTTTTTGGGCTTGCATTGGAGAGAATCGAGAGAGAGCATTTGAAAATTTCACCATTGCATCAAGAATCAGTTTTGAGGATTGAGGAGAATTCAGTGCAAATTGACCATTGGAGTAGCTTGGGAAGTGATTCTTGAGTGATTCTGCAAAAGATTGGAGGTTGATTCAAGCAAAATCTCCATCTGTTCATCATTTCAAACCAGGTCTGCAACTTCTTTCTTTTAGCTTAATACATAGGGAGATGCATAGAAATTGATGTGTGGTTAGGTTAGGGATGAGGCTAGGGTGGATTTCAGTCCAAGAATTGGGCAATTAGAGACCAAATTAGTGTGATGCCATTTTCTGTTGAAGCTCATATCTCCTTGTTCTTGAAGTTTTAATGGTGGCTGAATGGTGAGAATTGATCAGGGAAGCTTGTAGTTCATGCTAGGATCTTTAATTTTAAGAATTGAGTTGATCAAGATTGGGTGGTTTTTCTGCAACTTCTATCGGGTTTTGAGTTAGGGCTAGAATCAATGGAAATGGAGGTCATATTCATGATCAGGATGAAATTTCAGGTGGAATAGGGTATCTAGTTGCAAGGATTGATGAGGTTTTGGAGTTGCCTCGCCGGAGAAGACGGTGGCGCCAAGCTCAGGCCACCGTCTGAGCATTTCCCCCTCAGTTTCAAATATTTTGGGGACGATGAACCAAAACCCTAGGATCTTAGTTTGACCCTTGACTGAAGCTGGATCCAATGGCCACGATTTCGTTTCAAAAGCTGAAGAGAGTTTGAACATCAAAACGCCCCGTTTCATTAAAGCTGAGTTGGATGGGCTTAATGACTTCTTGCTTTCCACACCTCCGTTTGGGGCCCAATGAGAAACACAACGTGAAAACATTGCTATTTGACACACGTTTTTTCCAATTTCCCTTTTATTTTCTGAGTGGTTTTAATTTTGGTTTGGGCTTATGTCATGCGCGCTATTGACACACCCTCTTGGGCCCAAGTTTGGATTTCAACTGAAATTAATTGCTATCTGACACGCAGCTTTATTTATTTTCTTTATTTTCTTTTAATTTCATATTTTTTCATAGTTTAGAAATAAATCCATAATAATTAGGAAAATTAGTCTTTTTAATCCAGGTTTTTTCCCCTTGACTCCTTAGAATGTGTAGAATTTAATAGGATTAAATTTTCTCTAATTCATGCATTTTATATTTTTTTTGCATTTTTTGCATTTTAATTGGTTTTATTTTCAATTTGTTTGACATGTGTTCTTGATGATTTTATTGTGGTTGATTGGTGTATGATTTTGAGTTTATTCTTTTTGGGCTAGATAGCTTAGAAATACATGTACCCATAGTAATTTTATCATATTTTTGTGAGAGAATTTTAGGCTAGTTTGAGCATTGAACTTTAGGTGTTGTAGAATTAGGGTTTTAGGATGATACCCTTAGGTTTAGGGCATAGTTTTAGGTCCAAATGAATGGTTAACCCCCTGGTTTTTGTATGAGAGATTCATAAGAGGTTTAGGAACCCTTAATAATTTTTGTAGGATTTTACAATCATGTTTGATATTTTAATTAGAATTAGTTTTAAGACTAACTTCTAGGTGTTTCTGATGAACTAATTTGGCTAGTTAACTCAGTAGTTCCCCTTAGATTAGGGTGGTGTTGCTTTTGAGCTTGGATGATCATGAAGACCAATTGAAGGTGATTTGGAGAGCTTAGAGGAGCTTAGAGTTGAAGATTTCTCATCTTGTGGATGCTTGTCAGGAGCTTAGGGAAACTAGGGTTTTAGGAAGAGCATCAGAGTAGTTCTACTTGTTTCTTCAAACATGGAGTATATTGTTTATCTCCATTCAATCCAATGACATAAAGTCCTTTTAAAGAAGTCACATCTCACCTTAGGAGGGATGAATGGCATGCTTTGAGAGTAGAACTTTGAGGATGCCAGTCTCTCATAATATTAAGTTTTCAGTGACTTCCCTTGGTTGTCATTGAACTTCTTAACATTTCAACTTGATCTTGTTAAATGATTCTCCCTTGGAGGTGCTTGTTGAAGCTTGGTAAAGGAAAGGATGAGGTAGCTTGTTGAAGCTAGGGTTTTGTTTTCCTGTTGAAGCTAGGAGCTTGTTGAGGTCAGGAGCTGGTTGAAGCTGTTTATTGGCTGGGGTTTGAGCTTGTTTAAGCTGGTAGCATGTTGAAGTTTGGTGTCTATTGAAGATTGAAAGTTTATTGAAGCTTGAAGATGGAGGTTGTTGCTGTCAACCTTTTGCTGGTTAATCATCTGTTACTGTCAGAGCTGCTGTTTGCTGAAGGAGTTTGGTGCTGTTGCTTGAGCTGCCTCCTCTGCTGTGGCTTTTGTTTTCTGTATTGTTTGTTGGCTTGTGTAGCTTGCCCCCTAGTTTTGAGGTGAATGTTGATTCACTTTGCCTGTTTTTTTCCCTTGCCTCGCTTGTATTGCTGCATTGCATACATTTTACTGTATTTGCTTGCTTTCTTTTCTGTTTATCCCATAGGATCTCTGATTTCCTCTGTGCAAGAGGGAATTATGACAGACATTAGGATTCTTATCCATGCATGACAACATTAGGTTAGTTTCCCTTGCAACCATAGTGTTAGGGTCTTTCTCTTCTTACCTCAAAACACTTCAAAAATACAGTAATAAAGATAACACGTGTTGTACGCTACGAGCCTTAAACTATTTGAGAAAAGGTTGTTGGAGGGTCACTCTTCAGTAATCTGACTGCTTAGTATGGTACCCTTAGGGTGACATGCAACGTAGTCACTCTCAGGTCACAAGTCTTTAGTGTCGTACAAGTTGCAAACAGACTAAAAAACACTTCTTTCGTAAAAGATTCAAAACAAACATCAAAGTGTCATTTTTGTCTGCTTGGACTCTTAATCAGGAAAACCCTTTTTGAAGGTAATAAAAAAACAGTCAAACAAGCTTGTGTCTTCCGTAGTAAGCCCGAACTACGTTTGCTCTGATCTTTCATGCTGTATGAAAGTACGTAGGCATAGGATACGATATCCTAGCGAGCAACCTTCCCCTCCTTTCCCGTAGGTAGGCGAACTACGTTGACTCTGATTTCTCGTTCCAGACGGGAATACGTAGGCACAAAGTGCGATACTTTGCCGAGTCATTTTCTTTTCTTTTTAACCCAGGCCTATAGAGTAGATAGAATAACATATCCCTTAGATAGAAAACAAGTGTGGATCCCGTCGAGTACGACGAACGTGAGGGGTGCTAATACCTTCCCCTTGCGTAACTGACTCCCAAATCCAGGATTTGGTTGCGATGACCATTCCTTCCCCTCTTTGCGTTAGGTTTACTCTAAGCATTTCCTTTCCCTTTTGTGAGATAAATAATGCACGGTGGCGACTCTTCTGTCATAGTCGGCGCTAATTTTCGCAGTAGCGACAGCTGGCGACTCTGCCGGGGACTCCAATGGTTCCCTACGAGAGTCAATCCTAGCGCTTGTTTTCCCGTCTGGGGTTTTGTATGTATTTACCTTTCTGCCTTTACTTTCAGTATTATATTATTGTTGTTGTGCTGGGTAGAGGGTTAGATTGAGAGATAAGCCGGACCTGGGCTTGAGTTTGCACATAGACTTAGAAGTAGAGAGTAGTGGTTAGCCTGCTTGCTTAGCTCGCACCAGCTAGCCGCGAAATCTGCGCTCGGTTAAGATTCTCTTTGATGCTTCTTGCCTGGCCCTTAGGGCTCGACAAGTTATCTGACCCGAGGATTGTCGACTCTGGGGACCTATCATCTGGGATTCAACTAAGTGAGGTCGCTTCAAGGGATGATGATGCCACACCTTCTGGGTATCGTATCATCGCTCTTGAAAGTCTGTAAGGTTGAACCCACATAGGATGTCGTACCTCGTCTGCGAGTTAAGTACATACCTGTGAGGGGTAGGTAGGTCTGTTTGCAGGAAACCTTTGACCTCAGAGTACCTGGTTTATCTCTGTCAGTGAGATGTGGTTACAGGGTTCATTTGAGTGGTTGGTTTGATTTGAGATGAAGATTGGATGATTCTCAGGCTTCAGTACAAAGCAGCACAGTTCATCAGCATTGCACTTGATCTCCTGTTTGCATATGCATGTGCATTTTCATGTTTGCATTTCATTAACGTGTATTTTTGTTGCAGGTGTGATCATTCCCCTCTGATTCTAGTGTATCTTCTAGCCATACATGGAGTCCATGAAGAGGACAGTTGCTTACCGGTTGCATTCGCCAGATATCAGTGCCTTGCTGGGATTAATGGCTCTAGCAGATGAGAGGGTGAGGGCTGAGTTCAGAGTATCTTATGGGAGATTTCTTAGTTTGTTGTACAGGCCTTCAGCATTTGAGACGACTGAGGTGTATACTTTGATGCAGTTTTATGAGCCTCAGCTGAGATGCTTCCTGTTCCCCGACTATATTCTGGCACCCACTTTGGAGGAGTATTCTGCTATGTTGGGAGTTCCTGTGTTAGACTGAATGCCCTTCATACATGTTGATGTTGAGCCTGAGTTGGCTACACTTGCTGAGATTGTCAGTTTAGACGCTTCTGAGTTTCCTGGAGGATTGGTTAAGCTGAACGGAGCCTATGGTTTTCACCTGTCTGTCCTGGTTGAGAAGGCTGCACAGTGCGCGAAGAGTGGATGTTGGGTTGCCTTCGGTGCCATTCTGGCTGTCTGCATCTATGGGACTGTCTTGTTTCCTAATGTGCGGGATTTTGTTGACTCAGATGCCTTCTTGATTCTTGCCTCGAAGAATCCAGTTCCTACTCTCTTGGGCGATATTTATCATTCTATTCTCTATAAGAATGAGAAACTTCGTGGCAAGAATGTTTCATGATGTCTTCCTCTTTTGTACAGGTGGTTCCAGGGACATCTTCCGAAGACAGGGCCTTTTGTTGATGTTGTCGATACTTTGGATTGGTCTTCCCGGTTGATAGGGTTGTCTGCTGAGAACATCATTTGGTTTGATCGAAACATGCTTGGCACTGACATTATATATAGTTGTAGTGGCTTTCCGAATATCCCTTTGATTGGACGGAAAGGCTGTATCAACTATAACCCTTCTCTGTTGGTGAGACAGTTTGGTTATGCCTTGAGAGATGCTCCTATTGAGGTTGAGATACAGAAGTCTCTGTATCTCACGGGCTCATTAGACGGGGCTGTTTTGATCAGGTTGAGACATGCATGGGCTAACATCCATAGGAGAGGGAAAGCTTTGCTTGGTAAGAGCAACAGCAAAGCTGATGATCCTTATTGGGCTTGGATCCACGAGAGAGCTAGGATTTCCTTTATGCCATATCCTGCTGTGGAACCTCTGTATCTTCCAGTGATTGAGGCACCTACTTCGGTAGGGATTGAGAAGTATAACAAATTGTTGGCTGAAAATGAAGAATTGAAGAAAACCAATGATGAGTTAGAGAAAGAGATCTTCCAGTTGTGTCATGAGAAGAATGAAGTTACCTTCACTGTGAAGGAACAGATTGAGTTGATTAATAGGTTGGGTTCAGATTTGACTGAAGAGACCGACAAGAGGGAAAAGGTGGGAGTAGCCTTGAACGGTGTTAGCAAGGTGCTTGCTTCCAAGAAGGAACTCTTAAACAAAGCTTATTCCCGACTCGGCAAGTGGGAAACATTATGGAATACCACGCTTACCAAGCGGAAGGAGCGTGAAGATGAGCTGAAGCTGCAGATTGCCACGCTAGAGGCGCAGATTAGAGCCCAGGATGCAATGATTGCTGAAGAGACATCACTTAGGAGCGTTGTTGAGCTTAGAGTAAGTGACCTTGGCGAGAAGCTGAGAGGTTGTGAATTGAAGGCCGGCTCCAAGAGATGTAGACTCGACGAGTGTTTTGGTGAAGGAACCTGCAAGGACGACGCCAAAAAGTTGAGATCCACTGCTGAGCGACATGCATTACTGATACAAGAGCTAATCTCTAGACTAGGTCATTCGAAGACGTTGAGGATATTGGAAGATGTCAGAACGCGCCATTTGGCCTGAGTTATCTTTGCCTTGATTTTGTTATCTGTACTTGTATTTTGACCATCGCCAGGCTTGTTGGCTGAGGTCTCTTCAGTTGTATTCAGTTGTACTCTTGTACTCGGCCTCTTAGCATTTGTTTATGTATGAGGTTTTTCTGATTCCTTGCTTGCTTGATGGGGACTCCATTGTCGTGATGGCCTTCTCTCTGAAACTAGAATCGGGGGGGAATATAACCTGTAGCATATTTATACGTTTGCATCTGCATCCTCATATTGCATGATCGGTATTCTTGAATCTGTATCTTATCTCCTGCATCTCACAGGTTTTTCAGGATTGACGACCAGAGGGTCCACCGCTATTCAACCAGAAACAACTGCAAGAAGATAATGGATCAAGTCTAGGTTGAGATGCAGGAAATCCGCGAGAAGCTGACTCTGTTCATGCAAGCCATGGAGAGCATGGCCAAGGGCCAGGAGAACCTTCAGACCTTGGTGCAGCCGCTGCTGACGCGGGCGAACGGAAATGGCAATACTGGCCACATTTTTGTTGAAACTCCTCGCCGGGAGGATGAGATACCGGCGGTTGTTACTCCACCTGTTGTGACTGTCAACGGAAACACTGGTACTGGTGCAGGTGCTGGCGCTGGTAATAGTAATACTGGAAATGGTGGTGATTGGTATGTTGTTAACAACAAAGGAAACACTGTGGATGCCGATCAAGGATTCGTTGACAATGTTGGCTTTGGAAACAATGGGTATGGCAATGTCAATCAGGACGGGAACTTCGGGTTCAACAATCAAGGCTTCGGTAATGACGGTTACAGCAACAATCAGGGGTATGGCTACGGTAATGGTGGATTCGGTAATGTGAACGGCGCTGGAGCATTTCCTTTCAACAATGGTTTTGGACCTGCTGGGATCAATCAAGGGTTCGGCAACCGAGGACAGGGTCCTGTGTTCAATCAGCAAGGATTTGGCCGTAACATGGGTTACGATGGGTATGGCAATGACTGGAATGTGGATCAACAGGATGACGCTTTTTCAGGAAAAGGTATGGGACCTGAAGGCCCTATTGACCCTGTTCAGAGGATCAGAATGCTAGAAGAGCAGATGAAAGGTGTGGTTAATCAGAACTCCGCTGGGTTAGATATGACTACCATGGGGTTGGTACCAGGGCTGAGGGTGCCATTAAAATTCAAGGCACCAACATTCGACAAATACACAGGGGACACCTGCCCAAAGGTCCATGTACGTTCTTATTATAGAAGGATGTCTGCGTATTCCAATGATGAAAGGATGCTCATGCATTTCTTTCAAGACAGCTTATCGGGACCATCATTGGAATGGTATATGGGGCTGGAGCCCACTCAAATTAGAAGCTGGAAGCAGTTGGCTGATGCTTTTGTTATGCATTACAAATATAACAGTGATTTGGCGCCAAACAGAGTTCAGTTGCAGAATCTGTCGCAGAAAAGTGGTGAAAGTTTCAAAGAGTACGCGCAACGGTGGCGCGATATGGCAGCTCGGGTGCACCCTCCTTTGGTTGAAAGGGAGATGAATGACATGTTTGTGGGGACATTTACAGGAATGTACTATGACAAGTTACTCAATGTTTCGATGGGCAGCTTCTCCGATATGATCCTTATGGGAGAAAGGATCGAAAATGGAATTAAAATTGGGAAGATTCAGGCAGGCGAATCTACTTCAGCCAGGGGTGCGAAGAAAGCATTCGGCGGAAGACGACAAGGTGATACAAGCGCTGTATTTGGTGGAAGAGGCTGGGGCAGAGGTATAAATCAGTATAGTCAACCTCAATAAATAGCCAGTGTTACTATTCCGATTCCTCAACAATAACAACAGCAGCAGCAACCACCGCAGCAGCAGCAAAGGCAGAATCAGGATCAGAGAAGGTTTCAGAATGCAAAGCCGAAGAGGGTATTTGATAAGCCTCCGTCGACATATGCAGAGCTTCTTCAGACACTGTTGGGGTTGAATTTGGTTGAGAAAAGAACTTTGGAACCGCCTACAGGACCGGTACTTCCTTATGGGTACGACGCTAATAAGCATTGCGAATTCCATTCCGGGGCGCCCGGACATGATGTAGAATCTTGTCATGCTTTCAAGCATAAAGTTCAAGACTTGTTAGACAGTAAAGCCATCAACTTTGGCCAAGCTAGGCCTAATATTGTACAACAGCCTATGCTTAATCATGGGGCAAATGCTATCTTGACAGAAGAAAATTTGAACTTGGTGATGGATGTTCACAAACTGAAGACACCATTGAGTGAAGTGAAAAGTAGGTTGCTCAGAGGGGGAGTATTCCCTGGGTGTGACAAATACTGTTTAGAGTGTTGGACCCATCCTGAGGGTTGTACTGATTTGAAGCGGGGCATTCAGGCCATGATCGACGAAGGGACCTTGCAATTTGATCGAACTGCGGTTGAGAAGCCTGTGGAGGCAGTATGTGATAATCAGAATGATATTGCAATGGTAAAGATCCCGAGAAAGACTATAACGATAACAGCGCCCGCCCAGCGGCCAACTATTACAATCACCAAAGCAGGGCCTGTTCCCTTTGAGAGTACGAAAGTTGTCCCGTGGACATATGGATTAGAAGCGTATTGCAACGGTGAAAAGATTGTGGTGAATAACCAGCCAGCTGGGACTGTTGATAATGTCGTTGGAATGGGGGGCATGACCCGTAGCGGAAGGATCTTTACCTCACCTGAAATAGAAGCAGAGAGGTTGGCCAAAGGCAAAGCCAAATCAAGTGAAAGCGGGCCTACTCAGTCGAAATAAAAAGATACGTCGCTCAAGGACGTAGAGGAGTTCATGAGACTGATTCGGAAAAGCGACTACAAAATTGTTGAACATCTACAGCAGACGCCGTCGAAGATTTCTATCTTGTCGTTGTTATTATGTTCTGAGGCCCACCGGAACGCCTTGCTGAAGATACTGGATACGTCATTCGTACCCCAAGAAGTTTCTGTAAATCAGTTAGAGGGGGTAATGGCACATGTCAATGTTGGACATAGCCTGGGTTTCACAGATTTCGATCTAACACCCAGGGGTCGAGAGCACAACATGGCCTTGCATATATCGGTGGAATGCCGGGGCACCGTACTGTCGCGTGTATTGATGGATACTGGATCGTCGTTGAACATATTGCCAAAGAAAGCCATGATGAAATTGGACATACGGGGAATTATTTGCACGCCCAACGATTTGGTTGTGAGGGCGTTTGATGGAACGAAAAGATCGTTGTTTGGGTCAATAACATTACCGCTTCAGGTGGGGCCAGAAATTTTTGATACCGAATTCTACATCATGGATATCCATCCAGCTTATAGTTGTCTTCTTGGGCGCCCATGGATCCATGTTGCAGGGGCCGTAACATCCACATTGCATCAAAAGTTGAAGTACATGGTGAGTGATAGTGTTGTTACCGTTTGCGGGGAGGAGGACATTTTGGTCAGTCACCTGTCATCATTCAGATATGTTGAGGTCGACGGAGAAATACATGAGACACCTTGTCAAGCCTTCGAAGGGTCGCGGATTAAAGACAAAGCTCAGGGTTCTAGCAAAATATCAGATGTGGCAGTGTCATCTTACAAAGAGGCTCAGGCTTTAGTGCAGGCTGGTGAGACTAAAGGCTGGGGGCAGGTTCTAGAGATTCCTGTGAAGAATGACAGGTTTGGGCTAGGGTACCGACCGACGTCGTCAGCGTCATCTTCAAGAGCGCCCAGGTTCAAGGGACCGGTCACGATTACGCCAAGCGGGGTGTGCTTTGAGACTATTAACGCTATTTCCGATGCTGAGGACGGGGATAGCGACTGCGATATGGACGCGTGGGTCGAGCCAAGCGTGCCAGGACAAAGTCTCTGCAACTGGTCCATCCGGGAAACTGTCCCAGTGACTCTTAAACAGTAATGATTTGTTTTGTCAATTGTTGAATAATCCTATGTCCTACCCGGGACATAGTGATTTTACATTAGGGCTATTTGATTATGTGTATTGCACTGTTTTAATCATGAAATAAAGGTGTTTTTCATATACAAATATCGTGATCCCTGTTTTTCTTGTTTTTACTTTAACAATAAATGGCAACGTGGTTATTTGCTTTGTCTGCGTTTTGAAGCATTTAACCATTTCCTTTGCATGACTAATATTTCAGATGACATCTCCTACGAATCGCCTATGACTCGTTTCGACTTAGAGCGCCCGGTATTCCAAGCAGAGGAAGAGACTGTTGAGGATAGCGACCTGCCAGAGGAGCTGACTCGTTTGTTGAAACAGGAAGAGAGAATCATTCTGCCTCATCAGGAGGAAATTGAGATTATCAACTTGGGGTCGGAAGAAGTTGTGAGAAATATCCGTATAGGGGCTGCGCTGCAGAGCGACATCAAGCAAAGGCTGATTGAGATACTGCGAGAGTATAGTGATATATTTTCTTGGTCGTACGAGGATATGCCTGGGTTGGATACGGACATGGTTGTACACCGTCTGCCGTTGCGAGAGGAATGTCCGCCTGTTAAACAGAAACTCAGGAGAACCAGACCAGACATGGCTGTGAAAATCAAGGAGGAAGTTCAAAAACAGTGGGATGCTGGTTTCCTAGCCGTTACAACTTATCCGTCGTGGGTCGCTAACATAGTACCAGTGCCGAAGAAAGACGGTAAAGTGAAAATATGTGTAGACTACCGTGATCTGAATAGAGCGAGCCCGAAAGACGACTTTCCACTTCCTCACATTGATGTGCTGGTTGATAACACTGCTCAGTTCTCCGTATTCTCCTTCATGGATGGCTTCTCAGGCTATAATTAGATCAAAATGGCGTCGGAAGACATGGAGAAGACTACCTTCATTACTCCCTAGGGAACATTTTGCTACAAAGTGATGCCCTTCGGACTGAAGAACGTCGGGGCAACATATCAACGAGCTATGACGACTCTCTTTCATGACGTGATGCACAAAGAGATCGAGGTTTATGTTGATGATATGATTGCCAAATCCCAGACAGAGGAGGAGCATTTGGTTAATCTGCTGAAACTGTTCAAAAGACTGAGGAAGTTCAGGTTAAGACTGAACCCTAACAAGTGCACCTTCGGGGTGAGATCGGGTAAACTGCTGGGGTTTATTGTGAGCGAAAAGGGAATAGAGGTTGATCCTGCAAAAATAAAAGCTATACAAGAAATGCCGACGCCTAAAACAGAAAAAGAAGTGCATGGGTTTTTAGGGAGGTTGAACTATATCGCCCGGTTCATATCTCACCTAACTGCGACATGCGAGCCGTTATTCAAGTTGTTGAAAAAGGATCAGGTGTTGACCTAGAATGAAAATTGTCAAAAGGCGTTCGACAAGATCAAAGAATACTTGCAGGAACCTCCTATTTTGATACCCCTAGTGGCCGGGAGACCTTTGATTATGTATTTGACGGTTCTTGAAGAAAGTATGGGTTGTGTTCTCGGTCAACATGACGAGACCGGGTGTAAAGAGCATGCGATCTACTATTTGAGTAAGAAATTTATCGACTGTGAGTCCAGATACTCAATGCTCGAGAAGACGTGTTGCGCGCTAGCCTGGGCCGCCAAACGTTTGAGGTAATACATGCTGAATCATACAACCTTGCTTATTTCAAAGATGGATCCGATCAAATATGTGTTTGAAAAGCAAGCACTCTCCGGAAGAATTGCCCGGTGGCAGATGGTGTTAACAGAATACGATATCCAATATGTCTTGCAAAAGTCTATTAAAGGTAGCGTTCTGTCAGAGTACCTTGCGGAGCAGCCTGTTGAGGACTACCAATCGATGAGGTTTGATTTTCCTGACGAGGATATCATGTACCTGAAGATGAAAGATTGTGAAGAACCGTTGCCGGACGAAGGACCAGAGTTGGGTTCCAAATGGCAGTTGATATTTGACGGAGCTGTAAATTCCTATGGTCGCGGAATAGGTGCAATTATCACCACTCCTCAGGGGTCGCACATCCCCTTTACTGCCCGATTGACTTTTCCTGTTACCAATAATGAGGCTGAATATGAGGCTTGCATCATGGGTCTGGAAGAAGCCATTGATTTGCGAATCAAGCATATGGATTTATACGGAGACTCAGCTCTAGTGGTGAATCAGATTAAAGGAGAATGGGAGACACGTCAGCCCAATTTGATACCATATATGAATTATGCAAGGAGATTGTTGCCTTTCTTTGACAAGGTGGAATTGCATCACGTGCCACGAGCAGAAAATCAAATGGCTGACGCCCTGGCGACATTGTCTTCAATGTATAAAGTTAACTTCTGGAAAGAGGCTCCCCGGATTGTTATCTCTCGGATCGATAGGCCTGCCTTCATATTCGTCATCGACGAGGCTCCCGATGGTAAACCCTGGTACTTTGACATCCAGAATTTCCTGAAGAACAAGGAGTATCTAGCTGGGGAATCCAGTCGAGATCAGAAGACTCTCAGGTGATTGGCTGGCAATTTCTATCTGAACCCGGACGGTGTCCTGTACAAAAGAAACCACGATTTGGTGTTGCTACGCTGTGTAGACGAGAAAGAGGCGAAGTTGCTCATGGAAGAGATACATGAGGGTACATTTGGTACACATGCTGGCGGGCATGCTATGACGAGAAAACTGCTGCGGGCAGGTTACTATTGGTTGACTATGGAAACAGACTGTTTCAAGTTTGCAAAGAGGTGTCATAAATGCCAGATTTATGCAGACAAGATCCATGTGCCTCCAAGTCCTCTGAATGTGATGTCATCACCGTGGCCTTTCTCGATGTGGGGGATTGATATGATTGGCAAGATTGAGCCCACGGCATCAAACGGACACCGGTTCATTTTGGTGGCAATTGATTACTTCACCAAATGGGTGGAAGCAACGTCATATGCCAATGTAACCAAACAAGTGGTAGCTAGATTTATCAAATGGGATATTATCTGCAGATATGGAAACCCTGAGCGGATTATCACCGACAATGGTTCGAATTTGAATAATAAAATGATGAAAGAGATGTGTCAGAATTTTAAGATTGAGCACCACAACTCTTCTCCTTACCGGCCCAAGATGAACGGAGTTGTCGAAGCAGCCAATAAGAACATAAAGAAGATTGTTCAGAAGATGGTTGTGACGTATAAGGATTGGCACGAGATGCTACCTTTCGCTTTTCACGGTTATCGTATAATGGTACGCACATCAACCGGGGCAACCTCTTTTTCGTTGGTATACGGGATGGAGGCGGTGTTACCGTTGGAGGTCGATATTCCTTCCCTGAGGGTTTTACGTGACGTCCAACTTGACGAGGCAGAATGGGTTAAAGATAGACTGAATCAGCTCAGCTTAATGGACGAGAAGAGATTGGCTTCTCTAGCCTACGGTCGGTTATATCAGAGCCGGATGAAGAAAGCTTACGACAAGAAGGTATGCCCTCGAAGCTTTCAGACGGGCGATCTTGTTTTGAAAAAGATTCTCCCACCACAAACAAATCATAGAGGCAAGTGGACTCCTAATTACGAAGGTCCCTACGTTGTCAGAAAAGTCTTCTCTGGAGGAGCCTTGTTACTATCCACCATGGATGGTGAAGACTTTACGTCTCCTGTGAATTCGGACGCAGTTAAAAAATACTTTGCTTGAAAGTGACCCGCTGGACAGTAAAAAGAGAGTCCAGGGAAAAATGGGGCATCCCGGCGAACCATAAAAAATTTGAATAAAAGGTTCGGGCAAAAGTTAGGGATAAAATTGAAAAGATGTACACCCGCGAAGTCGAAAACCTGAAAAGGGAGACTTCGGAAAAAAGGGTATCCCGGTGAATTGAAAACCCACAAAGGGCGGTTCACGCAAAAATTAGGGATTGAAAAAGCAAATGACTGCGGTCCGGATTTGATACGACATTGCTTAGTGGTTTGGGAGTACCTGGGGGCCGTCTATCCAAAAACAATCTCTTCCGAAGATCGAGTACCGGGAAAGCGTAGAGTCAGGCGAGTCATAGGAGGATCGGCTCATGGTGTTTGTCTGTGCCACGTTGCCGACATGTGTACAAATGTTGTTTTGTATTTTCTTTAGGCTTATTGTGCATATATTTATGTGTGGTTGTGCGTAACTTCCTCTTTTCAGGAGTTGCATCTAGTGTACAAAACTTTGCCCATTCAGAGGCCCATTATCAATAAAACATGTTATTTAGTACTTGATGCTTGTTCTTTACTGTTTTGTTTGTGAAAGACGCCAATGTTTTTGATAAACTTGCACTTACATAATCTTGATGGCCCTTGCCAATAATTTCTAAAACTTCGAATTGACTGAAGTAAGGTCACAGACGCTAACCCGGATAGATTCTGTTGTATAGGCCTGTTTTATCTCGTTTGTGTTTTGCAGGGTTCTTACCTTTGGAGCAAACGGTCCGGAATTGTATTCCCCAGCCAAGGTCGCTTGACATAAGACCTGACTCCAGTTGATGTCATTCCTCAGCTAGTCGCAGCTTATCCCCCGAGATGTGAAATGACAGTTATCCCTTCCCGAAAGAGGGAGTTATTTTCCCCAGGAGAGTTTCCTCATGGAAAGCCGTCCATAGGATTAATCCCAGCAAGTCAAAATCAATATCCCCTGCAGAGGTTGCGCTCCTCAGCGAATCGAAGATGTGCACGTTCAATCTCCAGCATGGGAGATTCCCGCAATAGCTAACCGAGTTATTGGTTCGAAAGGTCTATATCCGTGAAGGAGGGTGTTCTTGCTCCCCACAGGTCGTCATGCCATTGACAGGATGTTGATCCTCAGCAGTATCCGTAACTCAAAATGTGTAAACTGTGCCCAGACAGTGTGTTTTGCCCAGAAGTGTCGCTTCTTTCCCAGCTAAGTTTGTTCACCAGCAGGGTGTTTGTTCTTTCCTCCCAGCGGAAAGTGATGTTTAGTCTCTCCCCGGCAGAGTTGGTTGTATTTCTGGCGTTTATTTCGCCAGGATATTTTGTGATACTCGTTCTCCCCGGCGGAGTTGGCGTTATCCTCAGCACATTCATGTTGTTGAGACATCATTGCCAGAG
The DNA here is from genome assembly GCA_963859935.3 of Lathyrus sativus. NCBI lineage: Eukaryota > Viridiplantae > Streptophyta > Magnoliopsida > Fabales > Fabaceae > Lathyrus > Lathyrus sativus. Next base: position 432,500,914 of record OZ012740.1, read on the forward strand.
CAGCCCCGACAGCTGAAGCCTGCATTTGCATTTGTATATATCGCCATATTCGCATCTACTCAAACGCGTAGCATTTCCGTGCCTTACGGGGCATTACGCCATTTTCAAACATACGCATTTTGAAACATAAATCAGGTTGGTTAACCTTTGTGCTTGCAGGTGTGTTTTCTCAGCAGGAGTATGGAGTTCTAGCTCAGATCTATGACCAGATATTAGAAGTCTCTCCGTGAGACGTGTGATGATACGGTTCATCTTTCTATTTTTCCCCACAGAGTTACTTGGTTAAGTTTCTCTTCGTCCCCGAGCAGATTTGTTTGCTTAAATTTCTCTTGTTCCCCCGCCAGAGTGGCATGTTGAAGCTTCTCTTATCCGGCCAGCGGATTATTTTCTTCAAATTTGTTGTTACGCCAGCATCAAAGGGTTTCATGAATCAGAATTTCAGAGGCTTCCGCCGGTTATCAGAATAGGCGTCCGACAGTTTAGCTTCCAAATATCCCCCGTGGAGTCCTCCTCAAGGTCGTTGTCACGTCAGTGCTAAAAGGTTGGTGGGTTGGGACCAATGGAGTTAGCTACTGCAGAGATAAATGGAGAAACGGTATTCGGAGTATCCTCCCGTATGGATAAACGGATGTATTTTCCTACTGGTTGACAGAAGTGTTGCACCCTAAAATTTGCTCAACCTTATTCACTTGGTTTATGCTTCAATATCATTAGCATTTGCATGTACATAGGTTACTCATCTGCATAGCATAAGCATAGCAAGTCATCCAACAGGGGACCAATCATTATTCTCATCTTCAGAGGCCTATCAAGATGTTATTATCCTGATTCAATCTCATTCAAGTCATCAGAAAAGAATTTGAAAGTTGGAGAAGTCAGTAGATCAAGCATTGAGTATATCTCCTAACTGAGGGTGTCTGAAGATCAACAAAGAAATTGTGAGCTGTGGGCTGAGCATGGAGAGTATGTGGACATCATGGGAGACTTAGAAAGTCATTTGAAGAAGAAGACAAGTCATTGGTGTAGTCACAAGAGTTGTGGAGGAAGACAGTCAACTAGGGTTTTATCTGGGTCAACCCTGGGTCAACTCTAGGTCAATTGACTGATTGAGAGGCATTAAAGGCTATTGGAGAGATGTGGGGTTCATCATTTAACATGAAGAAGAAGGATATGTTGTTATGTCAAGGAGAATTCAAGAGAAATCAAGGAGAAGAGGAGTTTCTAAATTAGGGTTTCTGTGTAAAATCCCCTAGTTTAGGTCAAATTTCCAAGCAAGATAAGTCAAAATGCAAGCTTCAAATGGACCCTTGGCCAACATGAAACTTGTAGAGGATCTCAAGACCTTTAATTTGAGTGGTGGAAGACATCAAGGAGATTTATAGAACTCAAGTTATGGTCCTTGCAAGTTACAGGTCATCTGAGGTATCTGAATTTTTGTCTGTGAAAGTTACTTGTCTTCCAAGCAATTTTTACCCCTCAAGGAGATTTCAAATGAATTTCTGGTCAACATAAGAGTTATTCCTAATTGTCTTAGATTTCTATAATGGTATGGTATGCCTTCATATGATGTGTGGAACTCTACTTATGGTCTTGGCAAGCAAAGGGTATTTTGGTCATCTGAGAATTACAGGTCATTTCAACCCTATGCCCAAAACTCATACAAGGAAGCTTCAAATGAAAAACTTCCCAACATCAAAGTTGCTCAAAATGTCATTTTAAGTCTAGCAAAGAAGTCATGGAAGTTTGGAAATGCATAGAATGAGACTTGACCAAAGTTGGTGAAAAATGACCTAAAAAAGGCATATAACTTGAAAAAGTTCAAGTTGGAAAATGGTTTGAGAGATCTACAAATCCAATATGGGTCATCCAATATACCAAATTGATTCCCAACACCATTTTAAAGACATTGGTTCAGCCACATTTTTTATTTTAGGCTTAAAAATTGGACTTGCTTTGTAAAGTTGTTTCTTGCATCATAAGGCAACATGGTAAAACTTAACACAAGGCAAGGAAAAGCTTGGTTTTTCATACATACACTCCTAATATCTCAGGAAAGGAGATTTTAACTCAAATTTACCCAAGGTGCAAGCATGATATGAGATGATTCAAGATACCATCAAATGATAAATTCATGAAAGTTCCACAAGTTTCTAGATCCCTCTAGGACCAATCTAGAAGCTTCTCATTCTGTTAATCCTCACCTATATAAGGAAATGAAGCCATTTGTGCATTGGTTGGTGATTCTTTGAGCTTGCAAACACTACTTTGATTCCTTCACTTCCATTTGCATTTTCCCTTCAAACTCCATTGAAACTTCATCAATCATCTCAATTTCTGTTATCATCATCATCCACCATTATCATAGAGTAATTGGCAAAGGAAACTGAAGGGAATTCGTGGCTGGTTAGGGTGATCCAAGTTTACACTCCAACTTGCATGAAGAGGGGGATAAGATGATTCAAGAAGATTGAGCAACAACTATTGCAAACAGAAGAATCAGCATCCATTGGAGATCAACATTGGAGGTTAACAAGTCTTGAATTGCAGCACAACTACACCTGCCATCATCACTTGCAAGGTAGGTATTTCCCTTCGAACCTCCTTATTTATCCAGTTATAGATCATATGGTTAGGATAAAGATGCTTAGAGACCATAGGGGATTGAATTCTGAGAATTATGGAGACTTCTATGAAGTTCCATGGCAGGTCACCATTTCTTTAAGTTCCAAGAACAAACTGTGCATTAGGTTGTAATTGATATGGGATAGCATGGAATGATGAGGGTAGCATGTAGAACAGTTTTAGATCATTAGGATTGAGTTCTAGCAAGGTTGATGTCAGAAGAGCATGGTGAAACCCTAGCTTTCGTGCCTTCTGTTTGGGATCTACAAGGAGAGTTAGCAAAAACTAAGATCAAGAATGGATTCCCTGTGATTAGTAGATCATTTTAGGGTTTTGAATTTTTCATTTTCATCACGTGATCATGGAGAACGATCTGGTTGAATTTTCGTGCATGAAGTATGTTCTGCTGAAACCCTAATGGTTGGAGGAAGACGATGGCCAATGGCCCTTGGATCTGATGAGAAGTCTTGACTTGACCAAGGATCTAACGCTCCACATTCAATCTGAGTTTTGGAGGCAAATTTCAAAAGAATGAAACGATGCGTTTCATTAACGTGTGCTAATGGGCCGTTTCTATTATCTGCACCCCCACTCTTGTTGGGCCTAACGTGTACCAAGTGTTTTTCTTACTCTTCATACCCCCTGCCTTTTATTTCATTCTAATTTTCTTTTCATTTTCATGCATTTTATAAAAATCATAATAAATCATAAATTTCATATTTTTTAATGGTTCTTTTTGCATTAATTTCTTCAAGATGTCTAGAAAATTATAAAAAATAAAAATTGCATTTTATTTTTTATTTGATATTTTTCCCATATTTTCCAGATAAATGCCTATTTTGGGTGTTTCATTTCATACATGATTTTAATAAATTTTGTTCTAATAGTTGCTTTAATATTTTTTGTCCATTCTTTTTAGGTTGATTAATAGACATTGTTAGCTTGTACATACAATTTAGTTCATATTTTTAGGAATTAATTTTAGGTGATTAGTGTAAGTGTGAACAACATGAATAAAATTAGGGTTTTAAATCAACTTAGGTGAGATAGCTTAATTCTTTTAGGAAATTTTCATTTGATTTTTGGGGTATGGACTATAGGGGTTATGGGTATAGGATAGATCCCCTTAGAAATCACTAGGATTCACCTACTGCTATTAGTATATACTGCTATATTTGATTGATTGGTGTGGTGTGCCCTCTGGGGATTATTGATTTGTCTGTGTGGGTATTGGGATTGTTTGGGGATTGGGGAAGCTGAAGACTTGTGATGATGAAGCCATTGGAGATCCAGAGCTTGAAGACCAACTTCCAGAGTTGATGAGGAGATTCCTGCTAGCAGTTGTTGAGGAGATTAGGGTTTAGGAGCTAGGCAGAGCTCTAGATTAGAAAGCTTGATTCTCAAACATGGAAGGTTTTGACTGCCTCCATTCCTCTCTGTGATACAGAGTCTCTCTAAGACACTCACCCCCTTCCCTTGGAAGGCTTGGTGCTATTGTCTAAGGGATAGAACTCTTGAGAGAAAATATCTTATGTGTTAGTAGCAGTTGGTTTGCCACCCTTGGTAGTCAGCTAAGTGCTTAACACCCAATTCACTCTTGTGATTGATCCCTCGGCTTGGAAGATAGGACTTGAAGAAAAGCCACTGTAGACTGAAGACTGATGATCAAAGACCTTGCTTGAAAGCTGTGGAGATGGAGACTGAGGCTTGCCAGAAGCTTATAGCTGATTGGAGATGACTTGAAGTCAGATGTTGTTGCAGAGCTACTGATGCTGTTTTTTTTTAGTTGTTATTCATTTCTGATGTATTGATTGGTTTTCTGGACTGTATTGTTTGCTGTTAACCTGTTGGGTTGAAAGTGAAGTCTGTTCACTTTTGCCTATTGTTTTCTAGGTTCGAGGTTGAGTGGGACTCCCTTGCCTCGCTTGTATTGTTGCATCCATGCATTTTACTGCTTTACTGTATATATCTGATATTGTTTCTGTTTCCGTCTATTCCCTTAGGATCTCTGTTTCTTTCTGCGCAAGAGAGGAGCATGATAGACGTTAGGTCTTAACCCATGCATGATAATATTAGGTTAGATTCCCTTCGCAACCGTAGGTTAGAGTTTTGTCTCTTCTTTCTCAAAACAAACAGAAAAACACAATAAATATTTCAAACACACTAAAAGACACTTCTTCCGTAAAAGAATGTGAACTCATCAAGACGTAATTTTTGTCCGCTTGGACTGTTAATCAGAAAAACCTTTTTCAGAAGGAATAAAATCAACTAAGACAGACTTGTGTCGTACGTGGCCCGAACTACGGTTGCTCTGATCTTTCATGCTGTATGAAAGTACGTAGGCATAGGATGCGATATCCTAACGAGCAACCTTCCCCTCCTTTCCAGTAGGTAGGCGAACTACGTTGACTCTGATTTCTCGTTCCAGACGGGAATACGTAGGCATAAAGTGCGATACTTTGCCGAGTCATTTTATTTTCTTTTAACCCCTTGACCTGTAGAGTAGATAGAATAACAATCCCTACCCGAAAACAAGCGTGGATCCCGTCGAGTACGACGGACGTGAGGGGTGCTAATACCTTCCCCTTGCGTAACCGACTCCCGAATCCAGGTTTTGGTTGCGACGACCATACCTTTCCCGTGTTGTGCGAGGTTTACTCTGAGCGTTTCCTTTCCCTCCCGTGGGATAAATAACGCACGGTGGCGACTCTTCTGTTCAGCCGGCGCCGATTTTCGCAGTAGCGACAGCTGGCGACTCTGCTGGGGATCCAACGTCCCCTAGCTGCTAAGGACTGCGATGGTCCTTATGCATTTGGGATCCAACGTCCCTTAAGAGAGTCAATCCTAACGCTTGTTTTCCCGTCGAGGATTTTGTATGGATTTATATTTCTGACCTTTATTTTCAGCATTATATATATTGATTATTATTGCTGTATTGGGGTGTGACGGGTGTTCTGATATTGAGTGAGAAGCCGGACCTGGGCTTGAGTGCACCTAGAATTAGAGTAGAGATTAGTTGGCGCCCGCTTGCTTTGCTTGCCTTGGTGTCCCGCGAAATCTACACTCAGACGAGGTTCCTCTGGTTGGCCTCCTGCCCCTTCCTTTGGTTGGCGTGGGTTGCTGGTTAGTTGAATTGTCGACTCTGGGGACCGATCATTTGGAAGGTGGCTAAGTGAGGCCTCTTCAGGATTTGATGATGCCACTCCTTCTGGGAATCGTATCATCAACCCTGAAAGTCTGTGACGCCGACGACCGCATAGGATGCCATACCTTTGTCAGTTACTAGGACATCCACCTGTGAGAGGGTTTGGGGTTATGCAGGTAACTAGACTTTCAGATACCGGTTATTTCTTGATCAGAGATCCTGGGTATTTATGAGTTATGAGGTCTGTCAGAGACCATTTTGGAGATGTGTTATGAGGTCTGTCAGAGACCAGTTGAGGAGTTCTGAGGTCTGTCATAGACCTATTGGAGTTATGATTTGAGGTCTATCAGAGACCAGCCAGAGTTATGCTGTGGGTCTGTCAGAGACCATTGTTAGATCTTTGTGTTAGGTCTATCTGAGACCAGGGTTTGATGACTTCCAGAGAATCTATCTGAGACTTCTTGATATGGTTCAGGCTATTCAGCTACGGCAGTTGGTCCCCGTTGCATGTTACTTGCATTGCATTTGTTTGCATACTCATCATCATTGCATCCCACTAACGTGTGTCTGTGCTGCAGGTGCATTTGCATTTCCCTAGTTCTAGTGTCCGGATTTCTGAGTGATCGGTCATGGCCAGCTTAAGAAGGACAGTTGCTTACAAATTGCCTACTCCTGATGTTGTTCCCCTGCTGGGGTTGATCTCTCTGGATGATGAGGAGGTTTGTAGGAGCTTCAGAATGAGCTATGGAAGACTATTGAGATTGGTGCGCAAACCCATGGAGATAGAGCTAGATGGGCTGTACGCTTTGATGCAATTCTATGATCCCGCATTGAGATGTTTTACGTTTGCTGATTTCATTATGGGGCCTACCATTGAGGAGTATGTAGAGTTTATTGAGTTACCCGTGCAGAACCAGGTTCCATTCATTCATTCTGGCATTAAGCCCAAGCCGGAGGACTTGGCAAAAGCTTTGCATGTGGATGCTTCTGAACTATTGACTACTATTTCCCGTGGAGTTCCAGGCTTCTCACTCCAGTTCCTGATCGGTAAAGCTCAGGAGTACGCTAAGAGAGGGTGCTGGATTGCCTTCAATGTCGTGCTGGCTCTGTGCATTTACGGCATAATATTGTTTCCCAATGTACCGGATTTTGTGGACTTCGATGCCTTCTACTTGTTTGCCGCTGGTAATCTTGTACCGACCTTGCTCGGAGATTTCTACCACTCACTGCACTACAAGAATGAGAAGGGAAGAGGAAAGAATGTTCATTTCTGTGCACCATTGCTGGATATTTGGTTTAAAAGCTACCTTCCCATGAAGGGATCTTTTGTGAAGAGTGCAACCACAACTAGCTGGTCAGAGCGCCTGATGAGGCTATCTTCCGAAGACGTCGAGTGGTTTGATAGGGATCTGTTGGGATCTGAGCTTATATTCAGTTGTTCTGGGTACCCTAATGTTCCGTTAATAGGAAGAAAGGGGTGTATCAACTACAACCCATCATTGTTGGTCCGTCAGTTCGGATATGCACTGAAGAACCCGCCAAAGGAGGAAGAAGTACAGGAATCTCTGTACTTCACCGGAGATTTGAAGGGGGAGTTATTGGCCAAGCTGCAGCATGCCTGGACGCATATTAGCCGAAGAGGGAAGCCGTTGTTAGGAAAGAATGACTGTCAGGCCTATGCACCTTACAGGGTTTGGATCCAGGAGAGAGCAAGTCAGTTGCGGATGCCATTTCCAGATGCACCAATCCTTGTTCCTATTCCGGTAGCAGAGCCAACTACTGTTTCTAGGGAGGCCTACGAGCAAGTTGTGAAAGAAAAAGAAGCCTTGATGAAAATCAACGAAGGGTTAGAGCAGGAGCTAGCCCAGATACGCAGTGAGAAAAACAAGGCCGTCCACGCTTTCCAACAGCAGATCGAGCTAATGAACAGATTAGGGGCTGAGTTGACTGAGGAAAAGAAGAAGCGCGAACGTCTGGGGCAAGAGTTCAGAAGCTCCCATGACATGCTGGAATCCAAGAAGAAAGCACTTGACATCGCTCACCGAGAGATCTCTTCTTGCAATAAGACCTGGAATTCCACGCTCACCAACAATAAGAAGAGGGAAGATAAGTTGAAGCAGCAAATTTCCGACCTTGAAGAGCAGTTGAAGTCCAGCATCAAGAAGTGTGAAGAAGAAGTGATGACCCGGTATAGTCTCCAGAATGCACTAAACAAGGCCATCAAAGGCAGAGATGAAGCTGTGTCTCAGAAGCGTAAACTAGAGGATCGTTTCGGAGAGGGGCATGGGAAGAAACCGTTGAAGACGTGCGGCGTGTTCTTAAGAGAAGGAACCAACTTGTTGAACGGCTGCTTGCCAGACCAAGTCATCCGGAGACCAAGAAGTTGCTAGAAGAATACCAGACTTATGGGGGTGTTTGATCATTTCATGTAGTAACTTGTATGCTTTATTTGCATAGTGCTGACCATCACCAGGATTGTTGGTTGAGGTCATGCTTTCTTAGTGTACTCTCAGTAACATTGTATTCTTGGCTTATTGGTTTCTCAGCAATATATGAGGCTTTCTGTGATTCAACTCCGATCTTTGTATTGTTAGCACTACCACTGCACCGGCACCTTCACACTAGAATCGGGGAATGAATTTCCCTAATGCACAGACACACACATTGCATTGCATTCATATTCATATTGCATTACAGGTAATCTTTGGATGGTGTCTTATTTCTTGCCCTGTACCAGGTATTTTCAGGATTGCAGATCAGCACCCGCACCGCTATTCCACTCGCACCAACTGTCGAAGAATCATGGATCAAATGCAGAACGAGATGCAAGATGTGCGCGAGAAGCTAGCTCTCTTTATGCAGACCATGGAAGCTATTGCAAAAGGTCAGGAGAATTTGCAAGCCATGGTGCAACCTCTGTTGGCCAGAAACGCCGGTCACGGTAATGAGGATCATCAGTCTGTGCGAGTCGATACTGTTCATGGGGACGGCACCCCCACGCCAGTGGCTCCACCTGTAGTCAATATACCTGCTGTTAATGTCAACAACGCTACCGCTGCTGGGAACGGTAACGTCGGAGTGGGGAACGAGACTGCCGTCCATAACGTTGGGCTTGATGATGTCAACTTGGGTGATAATATGGGAGGCAACGGCTTTGTCAATGCTGGATTCGGGTTCAACGATCAGGGATTCGATAACGCTGGGAAATACGGTTTCAATGCTCAAGGCTTTGGGCAAGATGGTTATGGTGTGGCCAATCAGGGTTACGGAGGTTTCGGAAATGGAAACGGCGCTGGGTTAATGGCTTTTGGACCTGCTGGAGGTGTTCAAGGGTACGACAACAGAGGTCGGGGTCCGGTGATGAATCAGATTAGAGCTGGCCGCAATAATGGATATGATGGGTATGGAGCTGGGGATGGTATGTGGCAGGAGGATCAGCAGGAGGACGCTTTCTCCGGCGGAGGTTTCGAAGGGCCGATGGATAACTCCCAGAAGATCAGAATGCTAGAAGAGCAGATGAGGGGGGTCCTGAACCAAAGTGCTGTGGGCTTGGACATGGCAACAATGGGCCTGGTACCTGGCTTGAGGGTGCCAATCAAATTCAAAGCTCCTACGTTTGATAAGTATAAAGGGGACACATGTCCAAAAGTGCACGTACGGGCTTATTACAGAAAGATGTCTGCATATTCAACTGATGAGAGAATGCTAATGCATTTCTTTCAAGATAGTTTGTCAGGCCCTTCCCTAGAGTGGTACATGGGGTTGGAGCCAACCAATATAAAGACATGGAAGCAGTTAGCAGAGGCATTTGTAGCTCACTACAAGTATAACAGCGACTGGGCGCCCAATCGGGTCCAATTGACAGGGCTGTCTCAGAAGAAGGGGGAGAGCTTTAAAGAGTACGTGCAAAGGTGGCGCGATATGGCTGCCAGGGTCCGTCCTCCTTTAGAAGACAAGGAAATGAATGACATGTTCGTCGGCACATTCACAGGCTTGTTTCATGACATGATGTTTCATACATCTCTGGCCAGTTTCTCAGATTTGATTCTGATGGGAGAAAAGATTGAGCGTAACATTAAGCAAGGAAAATTCCAGGCTGAGGAATCAACTGCATCTGGCAGTAATAGGAAGGCTTTTGGTGGGCGCCGTCAGGGCGAGGCAAGCGCAGTGTTTGGAGGCCGAGGCCGAGGCAGAGGCAGAGGTCGGAACCAATATCATCAGCCGCAGCAGGTGGCGAGTGTTACTATCCCGTATCAGCAACAACCACTTCAACAACAACAACCGATTCAGCAACAGCAGCAGCAGCAGCCACAGCAGGGGGCGCAGCAGGCTCAGCGGAGATTCCAGGGTGGTAAACCAAGAAGAGTGTTTGAGAAGCCTCCTTCAACGTATGCTGATTTGTTACAGACATTGTTGGGTTTGAACCTGGTAGAGAAGAGAACTCTGGCACCGATAACGGGAACGCCTCCGTATGGTTACGATGCAAGCAGGCACTGTGAGTTTCATTCTGGGGCTCCGGGCCACGATATAGAGGGTTGCCATGCCTTTAAGCATGTTGTGCAGGATCTTTTGGACAATAAGACTATCAATTTCGGAACGGCAGGTCCGAATATAGTGCAGAAACCCATGCCTAATCATGGGGCAAACGTCATTCTGACTGGGGAAGGGTTGAATCTGATTATGAATGTCGACGATTTAAAGACGCTGCTGAGCGAGATAAAAAGCAGATTGTTGCAAGGGGGTGTTTATCCAGGATGTGACGAGTATTGCTTAGAATGCTGGACCCTAGCCGGGGGGTGTGATGATTTGAAGAAAGGCATTCAGGCTTTAATTGATGGAGGCACATTGCAGTTTGACCGAGCAGCAACTGAAGAGCCTGCAGGGGCAGCAGCAGATGATCAGAGTGATGTGGCCACTGTAACGATTCCTCGGAAGACAATCACTATTGCAGCACCGGTCCAGCGACCACCGATCACCATAACTAAGGCCGGACCGATCCCGTACGAGAATACAAAAGCAGTCCCATGGTCATATGGGTTGGAGGTGTATTGTGACGGGATAAAGATTGATATTAATGAGCAGCCAGCCGAGACTGTAGACAATGTTGTTGGTTTAGGGGGTATGACAAGGAGTGGTAGGATCTTTATATCACCTGAAGTGGAGGCCGAAAGACTAGCAAAAGGAAAGGGGAAAATGGTTGAGAATGTCCCAGTGCAAGCAAGCGATAAAGAATCGGCATCGAAAGAGGTAGAAGAGTTCATGCGCTTGATTCGAAAAAGTGATTATAAGATTGTGGAACATCTGCAGCAGACGCCCTCCAAGATATCTATCCTATCGTTGCTCTTATGTTCTGAAGCTCACAGAAATGCTTTGTTGAAAGTCCTGGATACTTCCTTTGTACCCCAAGACGTCTCTGTAAATCAGCTGGAAGGAGTATTGGCACACGTGAATGCAGGCCACAGCTTGGGCTTTACCGACTTCGATTTGACCCCGAAAGGGAGAGATCATAATATGGCGCTGCATATATCTGTCGAGTGTAGAGGATCAGTAATGTCACATGTATTGGTCGACACCGAATCGTCTCTGAATGTGATGCCCAAGAAAGCGATGATGAAGCTAGATGTCAGAGGAATCCTGTGCACGCCCAGTGACTTGGTAGTTAGAGCATTTGATGGCACGCGAAGAATAGTCTTTGGATCGATAACATTGCCCCTGCAGGTAGGGCCGGAGGTGTTTGCGACTGAGTTTTATATCATGGATATACAACCTGCGTATAGCTGCCTGCTCGGAAGACCCTGGATTCATGGGGCTGGGGCAGTCACGTCTACCCTGCATCAGAAGTTGAAATATATGGTCGGAGACAGCGTAGTCACAGTATGCGAAGAAGAAGACATCCTGGTCAGCCATCTGTCGTCATTTAAATATGTGGAGGTCGACGGAGAGATCCACGAAACACCCTGCCAGGCATTCGAAGGGTTGCGTATCAAGGACAAAGGTCCCGGGCCGAGCAAAGTGCCAGATATAGCCGTCTCGTCGTATAAAGAAGCTCAAGCTCTGATGGAGGCAGGAGAAGCAAAGGGCTGGGGCAAAGTGCTAGATATTCCTGTAAAGATGGACCGGTTCGGGCTGGGGTACCAACCGTCATCAACACCTGCTGTGGGAGCACCCCGTTTCAGAGGGCCAATAACCATCTTTGCCAGTGGAGTATGTCATGAAATCATCAATGCTGCTTCGGAGTCTGACGAAGGAGACAGTGACTGTGATATGGATGCCTGGATTCAGCCAAGCACGCCAGGACAGGGATTGTGCAACTGGTCTATTCAAGGGCTTGTTCCTGTGACTCTTAAACAGTAATGCTTTGCTTTATTAATTGTTGAATAATCTGATGTCTTGCCCGGGGCATCAGGATTTGCTTAGGGCTGTGTTGTTATGAACATTGTGTGTTAATCATTAAATAAATGGCGTTTTTTCATGTGCAAATATTGTAATCTCTGTCTTTCTTGTTTTGTATTTTTCAATAAAATGGCAACATGGCTATTCGCTTTATACGCATTTTGAAGCGCTTAACCATTCCTTTTGCAGGATAACATTTTCAGATGACATCCTTGAACCATCTATGACTCGTCCCGACTTTGAGCATCCGGTATTTCAGGCCGAAGAAGAGGTTGTCGAAGATAGTGACGTTCCTGAAGAACTGTCTTGGTTGGTGAAGCAAGAGGAGAGAGTCATTCGGCCTCACGACGAGGTCATCGAAATTATCAACTTGGGGTCGGAAGGGGTTGAGAAGAATATTCGTATCGGTGCCGCACTGCAGGGCGATATCAAGCGAAGACTGGTTGAAATGCTCCGAGAGTATAGTGATGTATTCGCTTGGTCGTATGAAGATATGCCAGGGCTCGATACAGATATGGTTGTGCACCGTCTGCCACTGAAAGAAGAATGCCCGCCAGTCAAACAAAAGCTTCGCAGAACTCGACCAGATATGGCAGTGAAGATCAAAGAGGAAGTTCAAAAACAGTGGGACGCTGGTTTCCTGGCTGTGACAAAATATCCCTCATGGGTTGCTAACATCGTACCAGTGCCAAAGAAAGATGGCAAGGTTCGAATGTGTATGGATTATAGAGATTTGAATAAAGCAAGCCCAAAAGACGATTTTCCGCTTCCTCATATTGACGTGCTAGTGGATAATACTGCTCAATACTCCGTATTCTCCTTCATGGATGGCTTTTCAGGCTATAATCAGATTAAAATGGCGCCAGAGGATATGGAGAAAACTACTTTCATAACGCCTTGGGGAACATTTTGCTACAAAGTGATGCCCTTTGGCTTGAAAAATGCTGGGGCAACATATCAGCGCGCGATGACGACTCTTTTCCATGACATGATGCATAAAGAGATCGAAGTTTATGTTGACGATATGATTGCCAAATCCCAGACGGAGGAAGAGCATCTGGTGAATCTGTTGAAGTTATTTAAAAGGCTTAGGAAGTTCAGGCTGAGACTGAACCCTAATAAATGCACCTTCAGAGTGAGATCGGGTAAATTGCTGGGGTTTATCGTAAGCGAAAGAGGAATAGAGGTCGATCCTGCTAAAATAAAAGCGATCCAAGAAATGCCGACGCCTAAAACAGAGAAAGAGGTACGCGGGTTTTTAGGGAGGTTAAACTACATCGCTCGGTTCATATCTCACCTAACGGCCACGTGTGAACCATTGTTCAAGCTGTTGAAGAAAGATCAAGTTGTGACATGGAACGAAAATTGTCAAAAGGCGTTCGATAAAATAAAGCAGTATTTGCAGGAGCCTCCTATTTTGATACCCCCAGTGGCAGGTAGACCCTTGATTATGTATTTGACAGTTCTTGAGGGAAGCATGGGTTGTGTTCTCGGTCAACACGACGAGACAGGAAGAAAATAGCATGCAATTTATTACTTGAGTAAGAAATTTACAGATTGTGAATCTCGATACTCAATGCTTGAGAAAACTTGTTGCGCGCTAGCCTGGGCCGCCAAGCGTCTGAGGCAGTACATGCTGAATCATACAACCATGCTCATCTCGAAGATGGATCCTATCAAATATGTATTCGAAAAGCAGGCGTTGTCAGGGAGAATTGCCCGTTGGCAGATGGTCTTGACTGAATATGACATCCAATACGTCTCGCAAAAGGCTATAAAGGGGAGTGTGCTGTCTGAGTATTTGGCTGAGCAGCCCGTTGAAGATTACCAATCGATGAGGTTTGATTTTCCTGACGAGGATATCATGTACCTAAAGATGAAAGATTGTGAAGAGTCGTTGTCGGACGAAGGACCAGAGTTGGGTTCCAAATGGAAGATGATATTTGACGGAGCTGTGAATGCTTACGGTAGCGGAATAGGGGCAATCATCACTACGCAACATGGGTCGCACATCCCGTTTACTGCTCGATTAACCTTTGTCGTTACCAACAATGAGGCCGAATACGAAGCTTGTATAATGGGGCTTGAAGAAGCCATTGATTTGCGAATCAAGAATCTGGACGTATACGGAGACTCAGCTCTGGTGGTGAATCAGATCAAAGGAGAGTGGGAGACACGTCAGCCCAACTTGATACATTACATGAACTATGCAAGGAGATTGTTGCCTTTCTTCGACAAGGTTGAATTGCATCATGTGCCGCGGGCAGAAAATCAAATGGCTGACGCTCTCACCACTTTGTCTTCCATGTACAAAGTCAATTTCTGGAACGAGGCTCCCCGAATCATTATCTCTCGGCTTGACAGGCCAGCTTTCGTATTTGCTATTGATGAAGCGTCTGACGACAAACCGTGGTACTTTGACATCCTTAATTTCCTGAAGAATAAAGAGTATCCGGCTGGGGCATCCAGTCAAGATCAGAAGACTCTCAGGAGATTAGCGGGTAATTTCTATTTGAATCCAGATGGTGTCTTGTACAGAAGAAACCACGATTTGGTGTTGTTGCGTTGCGTAGACGAAAAAGAGGCGAAGCTGCTCATGGAGGAAATACACGAAGGGACCTTTGGTACGCATGCTGGTGGGCATGCTATGACGAGAAAGCTGCTGAGGGCAGGTTATTTTTGGCTGACTATGGAGACTGACTGCTTCAAGTTTGCGAGGAAGTGCCACAAGTGCCAAATCTATGCTGATAAGATCCATGTGCCTCCGAGTCCTCTGAATGTGATGTCATCGCCATGGCCATTCTCGATGTGGGGAATCGATATGATTGGAAAGATCGAGCCGACGGCTTCTAATGGGCATCGGTTCATCCTAGTAGCAATCGATTACTTCACCAAGTGGGTGGAAGCGGCGTCTTATGCAAATGTAACGAAGCAAGTGGTGGCTAGATTCATCAAGAGAGATATCATTTGCCGATATGGGATCCCCGAGCGGATAATCACGGACAACGGTTCAAACCTGAATAACAAAATGATGAAGGAGCTCTGTCAGAATTTCAAGATCGAACATCACAACTCCTCCCCTTACCGACCCAAGATGAATGGCGCTGTCGAGGCGGCCAATAAGAATATCAAGAAGATCGTTCAGAAAATGGTGGTGACCTATAAGGATTGGCATGAGATGCTACCTTTCGCTTTGCACGGTTATCGTACGACGGTACGCACATCCACCGGGGCAACCCCGTTCTCGTTGGTATACGGAATGGAAGCGGTATTACCATTGGAAGTTGAGATCCCTTCTCTGAGGGTATTGCGAGACGTTCAGCTAGACAAGGCAGATTGGGTGAAAGACAGGTTGAACCAATTGAGTTTGATGGATGAGAAGAGGCTAGCTTCTCTAGCATACGGTCGTTTATACCAGAGCCGAATGAAGAAAGCATATGATAAGAAGATACATCCGCGAAGCTTTCAGACGGGCGACCTTGTGCTGAAAAGGATTCTCCCGCCGCAGGCAGATCACAGGGGCAAGTGGACCCCCAATTACGAAGGGCCATACGTTGTCAGGAAAGTCTTTTCAGGAGGAGCTTTATTGTTGTCCACTATGGACGGTGAAGACTTTACGTCGCCTGTGAATTCGGACGCAGTTAAAAAATACTTTGCTTAAAATTGACCCGCTGGACAGAAAAAAGAGAGTCCAGGCAAAAATGGGGCGTCCTGGCGAACCAAAAACAGAATAAAAGGTTCGGGCAAAAGTTAGGGATAAAAATGAAAAATGTACACCCGCGAAGTTGAAAACCTACACTGGGCGGCTTCGGTAAAAAAGGGTATCCCGGTGAACTGAAAACCCGTAAAGGGCGGTTCACGCAAAAGTTAGGGATTTGAAAAGCAAATGACTGCGATCCGAATTCGATACTGCATTTGAGCTTTGGTGCGGGAAAATATGCCTGAGGGGTCGATTATCAGATACAATCTCTTCGGAAGTGGGGATACTGGGAAAGCATTAGAGTCGGACAAGTCATAGGAGGATCAGCTCGTGGTGTTCGTCTGCATCCCGTTGCCGACATGTGTACAAAGTTAATTTGCCAAAATATTTATGCTTCTTGTGCATACTTGTGTATTTGCTTTACGTAGCTTCCTCTTTTCAGGAGTTACATCCCGTGTACAAAAACTCCGCCCATTCAGGGGCCCAATCAATAAAATATGTTATTCAGTACTTGATGCTGGTTCTTTACTGTTTTGTGCATGATAAAACGCCTAAGTTTATTGAAACTAGCATGTGTATAACATCACTGGCCCTTGCCAACAATTGCTAAAGCTTTGAATTAACTGAAAATAATGTCACTAACCTGAATCGATTTGGTTGTATAGGCTTGTCTTGTCTTATTTGTGTTGTTGCAGGTATCATAGCCGTACGAGGAAGACGATCAAAAGATTGCAATAACGAAAGACTCGTCCCCCACGCAGATCATGCACGTTCTTCCTGAAGAAGGATCGAACTCCACAGCTAGTCGTGGCCTATCCAGAAAGATATTCTCCGGCAAAGTCATCTATCCTCAGCAGAATGGATGATTCCAAGATTGTAGGCTGTATGCAGACAGTGTGGTGTCCCCCAGAAGGATTCCTTATCTCACGCAGAGTGGGCTAGCCTCAGAAGTTTAATATTTGGGAACTGTATTCTGACAGTTTACCTTTCCCCGCAGGGCCATTTATTCTCCCCCAGTGGAGCCAGTGGATGTTCCCCAAGAGAATCATCCCATCCCCAGCGGAGTTCTCTTTTCAACCAGGGTTTTCATTCCTCCCAGTGGAACTCGAAGATTAAGACCCTCCCCGGAAGAGTAGGTGTGAGTCCTGGCATTTATTTTGTCAGAATACCGTGTGATATTCGTTCACTCTCCAGCAGAAGTTCAATCATACCAGGCGCATCTGCTATTCTCTAGCAGAGTTGTATTCCCCAGCAGGGCGTTACTTCAATGAGGTGATTGGTATTGAGTTCCCAATTTCCCAGCTGAGTCAACTTCCCTTTTCCAGCATTTATTTTGCTGAAATAATTCTATAGCATCTGGCTATCCCCGGCGGAGTTGGCTTTAGCTTCAGCATTTATTTTGCTGAAGCAGTTTCTGTACCCAGCAGTTCGAGTTTGCATTTGCATGAGCATATTGTGCATCCACCAAATGAAAGCGTAGCATTTCCATGTCAACGGGAATATTGCATCATTGACAAGCGCATGCATTGTGAAACATGAACTAGGTCGGCTAACCGTTTGGTTTCAAGTATTTGTTTCTCTTGCAGGTGGGAGGAGTTCTTGCTCCAATAAATCAATAAACATTCGAAGTCTCGGCATGAGACATCCAACGAAGTGTCAGCTGTGGCACTACTCCCCACAGAGTCAGCAGGATAAGTTTCTCTTTGCAGAGTTACTTATTTCCCCGTCAGGGTTCTTGTTGAAGTTTCTCTAGTCCGACCAGCGGATTGTTTCCTTCAAAGTTGTTGTTACGTCAGCATTAAAAGGTTTCATGAACCAGAATTTCAGAGGCTACCGCCGGTTATCAGAGCAGGCATCCATTAGTTTGGTTTTCAGATATCCCCAGTAGAGTCAGCTCCGAAGTTGCTGTCACGTCAGTGCTAAGAAGTTTGTGGTTTGGGATCAACGAAGAAATGAGTCCTGACGTGGACATTCTTATTGACGGGATTTCTTTGTGCTAGAGAAGTGGGGGTCCTAACGTGGACAGTTTTATTTCCTTGGGCTGATAGAAGGTGCTAGTCCTAACGTGGACAGGTTCGATTTTTCAGGATTGTTGGAATGTGGAGTCCTGACGTGGACATTTCCTCAAGTTGACGATATGTGTTAGTCCTAACGTGGACAGATTCGAGTTCTCGGTATTGATTGAGTGGGGAGTCATAACGTTGACAAGGTTGATTACTCTTCGTGTTGGAGTCCTGACGTGGACCATTTATTTCCAGCAGATGTTTCTATTCGTAATGGTGAAATGTGTGTCCTGGCATGGACAAGTTTGTAGTTCTTCGCGATGGCAAGATACGGGAGTCCTGACGTGGGTAAATTTACCCTTCTTCGTGTTGTTGGCAAGGTGTGTGTCCTGACGTGGACGAGGTTTATTTCCTCCGCAAGTCGAAGACGCGCAAGTCCTGACGTGGACAAGTTTATTTCTTCAGCAGGTTGAGATGTGAGTCATGACGTGGACAAAGTCTCACTTCCCCAGTGGGTCAAAGGTGCATGAGTCCTGACGTGGACAAGTTTTTATCCTCAGCGAGTCGAGTGGTGAGTCCTAACGGGGACAAATCAAGACGAAAAGCGTTTCCTTACGTGGAAAGGTTGGGGTCCTTACGTGGACAGATAAAGGAGTGTTCCTTACGTGGAACGATGGAGTCCTTACGTGGACAAATCAAGAAGATTATTAGTCCCAACGTGGAAAAGTGGGTCCTAACGTGGACGATGTAGTCCTTACGTGGACATATCAAATTGTTTTCCTCACGTGGAAAAGGTTTGATTCCTTACGTGGAAGAAGAGATGGTGATTCCTTACGTGGAAGAAAAATGATTCCTTACGTGGAAAAGAGATTGTGTTCCTAACATGGAAAGGCGGGTCCTAACGTGGATGATGTATCCCTTACGTGGAAAGAAAGTTGCATTCCTAACGTGGAAAAGAGGTGTTCCTTACGTGGAAAGATGACATTCCTAACATGGAAAGAAAGATGGATGTAGTATTCCTCACGTGGAAAGATTAGAGTCCTTACGTGGACATATCAAGAGCATTCCTTACGTGGAAGAAAAACGGTTTCCTTACGTGGAAAGACGAGTTCATTCCTTACGTGGAAAGATTGAGTCCTTACGCGGACATATCAAGATTGACTCCTGACATGGGAAGATAGAAGTATTCCTAACGTGGAAAAGGCTTGATTCCTTACGTGGAATAGAAGAGTTGATTCCTAACGTGGAAAGAAGGTGTATTCCCAACGCGAAAAGTGTAGTCCTGACGCGGACAGATCCAGACGAAGTCTTAGTCCTAATGTGGACGGTGTTATTCCTAACGTGGAACGGTTATTCCCTACGTGGAAGGAAAAATAATCACCAGCACGGTCGCTACGAGATCAGTGGGTTGTCGTAACAGTCAGATTCAGTTGATGAAATAATCCCCAAGCAGAGGCGCAGTTTATTTCTGCGGTTGGCAAATTTTTGGGTTCTTAGTATTCAACCGTCTCGTACCGCGAATGTCTGAAGGCTCCAGGCTCTTCACCCAATCGGGTCCAAGTCGCTTGAATAGGGGCAGCTGTTTCACCCTAAAATTTGCTCAACCTTATTCACTTGGTTTATGCTTCAATATCATTAGCATTTGCAGGTACATAGGTTACTCATCTGCATAGCATAAGCATAGCAAGTCATCCAACAGGGGACCAATCATTATTCTCATCTTCAGAGGCCTATCAAGATGTTATTATCCTGATTCAATCTCATTCAAGTCATCAGAAAAGAATTTGAAAGTTGGAGAAGTCAGTAGATCAAGCATTGAGTATATCTCCTAACTGAGGGTGTCTGAAGATCAACAAAGAAATTGTGAGCTGTGGGCTGAGCATGGAGAGTATGTGGACATCATGGGAGACTTAGAAAGTCATTTGAAGAAGAAGACAAGTCATTGGTGTAGTCACAAGAGTTGTGGAGGAAGACAGTCAACTAGGGTTTTATCTGGGTCAACCCTGGGTCAACTCTAGGTCAATTGACTGATTGAGAGGCATTAAAGGCTATTGGAGAGATGTGGGGTTCATCATTTAACATGAAGAAGAAGGATATGTTGTTATGTCAAGGAGAATTCAAGAGAAATCAAGGAGAAGAGGGGTTTCTAAATTAGGGTTTCTGTGTAAAATCCCCTAGTTTAGGTCAAATTTCCAAGCAAGATAAGTCAAAATGCAAGCTTCAAATGTACCCTTGGCCAACATGAAACTTGTAGAGGATCTCAAGACCTTTAATTTGAGTGGTGGAAGACATCAAGGAGATTTATAGAACTCAAGTTATGGTCCTTGCAAGTTACAGGTCATCTGAGGTATCTGAATTTTTGTCTGTGAAAGTTACTTGTCTTCCAAGCAATTTTTACCCCTCAAGGAGATTTCAAATGAATTTCTGGTCAACATAAGAGTTGTTCCTAATTGTCTTAGATTTCTATAATGGTATGGTATGCCTTCATATGATGTGTGGAACTCTACTTATGGTCTTGGCAAGCAAAGGGTATTTTGGTCATCTGAGAATTACAGGTCATTTCAAGCCTATGCCCAAAACTCATACAAGGAAGCTTCAAATGAAAAACTTCCCAACATCAAAGTTGCTCAAAATGTCATTTTAAGTCAAGAAAAGAAGTCATGGAAGTTTGGAAATGCATAGAATGAGACTTGACCAAAGTTGGTGAAAAATGACCTAAAAAAGGCATATAACTTGAAAAAGTTCAAGTTGGAAAATGGTTTGAGAGATCTACAAATCCAATATGGGTCATCCAATATACCAAATTGATTCCCAACACCATTTTAAAGACATTGGTTCAGCCACATTTTTGAGTTTAGGCTTAAAAATTGGACTTGCTTTGTAAAGTTGTTTCTTGCATCATAAGGCAACATGGTAAAACTTAACACAAGGCAAGGAAAAGCTTGGTTTTTCATACATACACTCCTAATATCTCAGGAAAGGATATTTTAACTCAAATTTACCCAAGGTGCAATCATGATATGAGATGATTCAAGATACCATCAAATGATAAATTCATGAAAGTTCCACAAGTTTCTAGATCCCTCTAGGACCAATCTAGAAGCTTCTCATTCTGTTAATCCTCACCTATATAAGGAAATGAAGCCATTTGTGCATTGGTTGGTTATTCTTTGAGCTTGCAAACACTACTTTGATTCCTTCACTTCCATTTGCATTTTCCCTTCAAACTCCATTGAAACTTCATCAATCATCTCAATTTCTGTTATCATCATCATCCACCATTATCATAGAGTAATTGACAAAGGAAATTGAAGGGAATTCGTGGCTGGTTAGGGTGATCCAAGTTTACACTCCAACTTGCATGAAGAGGGGGATAAGATGATTCAAGAAGATTGAGCAACAACTATTGCAAACAGAAGAATCAGCATCCATTGGAGATCAACATTGGAGGTTAACAAGTCTTGAATTGCAGCACAACTACACCTGCCATCATCACTTGCAAGGTAGGTATTTCCCTTCGAACCTCCTTATTTATCCAGTTATAGATCATATGGTTAGGATAAAGATGCTTAGAGACCATAGGGGATTGAATTCTGAGAATTATGGAGACTTCTATGAAGTTCCATGGCAGGTCACCATTTCTTTAAGTTCCAAGAACAAACTGTGCATTAGGTTGTAATTGATATGGGATAGCATGGAATGATGAGGGTAGCATGTAGAACAGTTTTAGATCATTAGGATTGAGTTCTAGCAAGGTTGATGTCAGAAGAGCATGGTGAAACCCTAGCTTTTGTGCCTTCTGTTTGGGATCTACAAGGAGAGTTAGCAAAAACTAAGATCAAGAATGGATTCCCTGTGATTAGTAGATCATTTTAGGGTTTTGAATTTTTCATTTTCATCACGTGATCATGGAGAACGATCTGGTTGAATTTTCGTGCATGAAGTATGTTCTGCTGAAACCCTAATGGTTGGAGGAAGACGATGGCCAATGGCCCTTGGATCTGATGAGAAGTCTTGACTTGACCAAGGATCTAACGCTCCACATTCAATCTGAGTTTTGGAGGCAAATTTCAAAAGAATGAAACGATGCGTTTCATTAACGTGTGCTAATGGGCCGTTTCTGTTATCTGCACCCCCACTCTTGTTGGGCCTAACGTGTACCAAGTGTTTTTCTTACTCTTCATACCCCGTGCCTTTTATTTCATTCTAATTTTCTTTTCATTTTCATGCATTTTATAAAAATCATAATAAATCATAAATTTCATATTTTTTTAATGGTTCTTTTTGCATTAATTTCTTCAAGATGTCTAGAAAATTATAAAAAATAAAAATTGCATTTTATTTTTTATTTGATATTTTTCCCATATTTTCCAGATAAATGCCTATTTTGGGTGTTTCATTTCATACATGATTTTAATAAATTTTGTTCTAATAGTTGCTTTAATATTTTTTGTCCATTCTTTTTAGGTTGATTAATAGACATTGTTAGCTTGTACATACAATTTAGTTCATATTTTTAGGAATTAATTTTAGGTGATTAGTGTAAGTGTGAACAACATGAATAAAATTAGGGTTTTAAATCAACTTAGGTGAGATAGCTTAATTCTTTTAGGAAATTTTCATTTGATTTTTGGGGTATGGACTATAGGGGTTATGGGTATAGGATAGATCCCCCTTAGAAATCACTAGGATTCCCCTACTGCTATTAGTATATACTGCTATATTTGATTGATTGGTGTGGTGTGCCCTCTGGGGATTATTGATTTGTCTGTGTGGGTATTGGGATTGTTTGGGGATTGGGGAAGCTGAAGACTTGTGATGATGAAGCCATTGGAGATCCAGAGCTTGAAGACCAACTTCCAGAGTTGATGAGGAGATTCCTGCTAGCAGCTGTTGAGGAGATTAGGGTTTAGGAGCTAGGCAGAGCTCTAGATTAGAAAGCTTGATTCTCAAACATGGAAGGTTTTGACTGCCTCCATTCCTCTCTGTGATACAGAGTCTCTCTAAGACACTCACCCCCTTCCCTTGGAAGGCTTGGTGCTACTGTCTAAGGGATAGAACTCTTGAGAGAAAATATCTTATGTGTTAGTAGCAGTTGGTTTGCCACCCTTGGTAGTCAGCTAAGTGCTTAACACCCAATTCACTCTTGTGATTGATACCTCGGCTTGGAAGATAGGACTTGAAGAAAAGCCACTGTAGACTGAATACTGATGATCAAAGACCTTGCTTGAAAGCTGTGGAGATGGAGACTGAGGCTTGCCAGAAGCTTATAGCTGATTGGAGATGACTTGAAGTCAGATGTTGTTGCAGAGCTACTGATGCTGTTTTTTTTAGTTGTTATTCATTTCTGATGTATTGATTGGTTTTCTGGACTGTATTGTTTGCTGTTAACCTGTTGGGTTGAAAGTGAAGTCTGTTCACTTTTGCCTATTGTTTTCTAGGTTCGAGGTTGAGTGGGACTCCCTTGCCTCGCTTGTATTGTTGCATCCATGCATTTTACTGCTTTACTGTATATATCTGATATTGTTTCTGTTTCCGTCTATTCCCTTAAGATCTCTGTTTCTTTCTACACAAGAGAGGAGCATGATAGACGTTAGGTCTTAACCCATGCATGATAATATTAGGTTAGATTCCCTTCGCAACCGTAGGTTAGAGTTTTGTCTCTTCTTTCTCAAAACAAACATAAAAACACAATAAATATTTCAAACACACTAAAAGACACTTCTTCCGTAAAAGAATGTGAACTCATCAAGACGTAATTTTTGTCCGCTTGGACTGTTAATCAGAAAAACCTTTTTCAGAAGGAATAAAATCAACTAAGACAGACTTGTGTCGTGCGTGGCCCGAACTACGGTTGCTCTAATCTTTCATGCTGTATGAAAGTACGTAGGCATAGGATGCGATATCCTAGCGAGCAACCTTCCCCTCCTTTCCAGTAGGTAGGCGAACTACGTTGACTCTGATTTCTCGTTCCAGACGGGAATACGTAGGCATAAAGTGCGATACTTTGCCGAGTCATTTTATTTTCTTTTAACCCCTTAACCTGTAGAGTAGATGGAATAACAATCCATACCCGAAAACAAGCGTGGATCCCGTCGAGTACGACGGACGTGAGGGGTGTTAATACCTTCCCCTTGCGTAACCGACTCCCGAATCCAGGTTTTGGTTGCGACGACCATACCTTTCCCATGTTGTGCGAGGTTTACTCTGAGCGTTTCCTTTCCCTCCCGTGGGATAAATAACGCACGGTGGCGACTCTTCTGTTCAGCCGGCGCCGATTTTCGCAGTAGCGACAAGAAGGATTTCCCCGGAAGTCGTCAGAATTTTATTGCCTATGTTGATAGGAGTTCCTCGTGTTGACGAGATTGGAGTCTTGACGTGGATAATTTATTTCTTCGTGCTAGTGAAGTGGGTGTCCTAACGTGGACAGATTTATTTCCTCGGGTTGACGAGACGTGCTAGTCCTAACGTGGACAGATTCGATTTCTCCGTATTGATGGCATGTGAAGTCCTGACGTGGAAAAAATTGATTACTCTTCGTGGACCATTTATCCCTAGCAGATGTCTTCCTTCGTATCGGCAAAATGTGTGTCCTGACGTGGACAAGTTTATAGTTCTTTGTGTTGATAAGATGTGCAAGTCCTGACGTGGACAATTTATTCCTATGTTGATAGGAACCCCTCGTGCTGACGAAATGCAGACAAGTCATCCCCAGCGAAGTCGCCGGGATTTTTCCGTGTTGACGGCAGGTGGAGTCCTGACGTGGACAAGTTTAACTTGAGATTTCTTCGGGTCGACGAAATGTGAGTCCTGACGTGGACAGATTTGTACTTATTCGTGATTTGACGAAATTTGGGTCCAGATGTGGACAAAGTTACTCCTGTGACGACAGAATCTCTATTCGTGTTGACGAATTTGTTTCTCTTCTTATGTTGACAAGGTTGGTCCAGTTGTGGACGGAGGTGTTTTGCAAAAAAAATTGATCAGTACCTGCGGCGTTACATAGGTGGTTGAAGTTGAAATCAGAATTATTATCAGACGTTGGATCAGTTGTTGCCGTAACAACTAGATTCAGTTGGTAGATGTCGTTCCCCAAGCAGTGCAGTTCATTTCTGCGGTTGGCAAATTTCTGGGTTTCTTAGTATTCAACCGTCTCGTACCTCGATTGTTTGAAGGTCGTTCGCTCTTCACCCAGTCGGGTCCAAGCCGTTTGAATAGGGGCAGCTGTTGTACCCCAAAATTTGTTCAACCTCTTCTTGCCTGATTTATGTTTCATTGCATTTCATTTGCATAGTTACATCATGTACATAGTTCAATCATTGGCATATCATAGCATAGCATGCCTCCAACAAGGGATCAAGGGTGTCTATCAAGAGAAGAGCCTAGCAAGAGGTCTTATCCTAGTGGGAAAGTCATCCAAGCCATCAAGAAGAGATTTGAAGTCTTGAGAAGTTTGAGTGCCTACATGTGGGTTTTGATCCTATCCTGAGGAATATTAAGAATCATCAGTGGGATGAGAAGCATGGGATGTGAATTTGAGGTGTGTATGGATCTCATGGGATGTCTAGAGGGCCTTATTGAAGCTGAGGCAAGTCATTGATTCAAGTGTGAGAGCCACAGTTGAGGTGCAGTCAACTAGGGTTTCATCTGGGTCAACCCTAATTCAATTGAGTAGTTGGAGAGCATCAAAGCCTACCTTGAGGCCATAGGATGCATTAATTGGTATTTTGATACATTTGTGGTGTTGTGCCAAGGTTAAGCAAAGAAAGATCAAGAATGTGGGAAGTTGCTAAATTAGGGTTTCAGTGTAAAATCCCCTGTTTAGTGCCCAACTTCAAAGCCACATAAGTCAAAATACAAGTTTCAAATGGATCTTTGGCCAACATGAAACTTGTATATCTTCTCAATACCTTTAATTTGAGTACTAGAAGTCTTCCATAAGATTTGTAGATCTCAAGTTATGGTCTTTGCAAATTACAGGTCACCAGAGGACACTGAAATTTATCTGTGAAAGTCACTTGACTTCCAAACAACTTTTTCTCTTCAAGGAGTTTTAAAATGGATTCTTGGCCAAGATAAGAGTTGTATATCTTGATCTTAGCTTTCCATAGAGTACTATAAGTCCTCAAGAGGATTTGTAGAACTCAAGTTATGATCTTGGCAATCCAGGGGTATTTTGGGTATTGGTGATTATAGGTCTTTTGTGATCATGGGTCCAAATCTCCAACTTAGAGGCCTCAAATGGAAAATTGTTCAACTATAAAGTTTCTCAAAATAGGGTTTTAACCTTGACCATGCATCAAGGAGGCTTTGAATTGGCTCATAGGAGAAGTTGGTTTGAAATGGTTTTTAAATGAAGAAATTAAAGTCATTTAAAAGGCAAAAATGTGATTTCTTGATTTCATGGCCAAACCAAGCAATGTTGTATACCAATTTGATCAGAAAACATGTTTTGGAAAGGATGGCAATATTACTTTTTGGATTTGAGGTCATTTGCATGTGGTTCCTTTTTGTTACTTAAGAAGGAAGTAACATATCAATCCATTGCCTTTGGATCAAAAACAAGGAGAATGCACATCCAATTCAGTTCTAAATATCATAAGGTGAGAATTTCAGGTGAAATTGAAAGCTGAAACAGAGCAAGGCATGATTTCCACATATGAGATTTTCAAGGAATGTGAGAAATTGAATTTCTCATTCAGGTTGTTACAGAAGGTTCGGGAGGTTTCTAATCACTTCTATATATGGTATGCAATTGATCCAGATCATTTTTTGGGCTTGCATTGGAGAGAATCGAGAGAGAGCATTTGAAAATTTCACCATTGCATCAAGAATCGGTTTTGAGGATTTAGGATAATTCAGTGCAAATTGACCATTGGAGTAGCTTGGGAAGTGATTCTTGAGTGATTCTGCAAAAGATTGGAGGTTGATTCAAGCAAAATCTCCATCTGTTCATCATTTCAAACCAGGTTTGCAACTTCTTTCTTTTAGCTTAATACATAGGGAGATGCATAGAAATTGATGTGTGGTTAGGTTAGGGATGAGGCTAGGGTGGATTTCAGTCCAAGAATTGGGCAATTAGAGACCAAATTAATGTGATGCCATTTTCTGTTGAAGCTCATATCTCCTTGTTCTTGAAGTTTTAATGGTGGCTGAATGGTGAGAATTGATCAGGGAAGCTTGTAGTTCATGCTAGGATCTTTAATTTTAAGAATTGAGTTGATCAAGATTGGGTGATTTTTCTGCAACTTCTATCGGGTTTTGAGTTAGGGCTAGAATCAATGGAAATGGAGGTCATATTCATGATCAGGATGAAATTTCAGGTGGAATAGGGTATCTAGTTGCAAGGATTGATGAGGTTTTGGAGTTGCCTCGCCGGAGAAGACGGTGGCGCCAAGCTCAGGCCACCGTCTGAGCATTTCCCCCTCAGTTTCAAATATTTTGGGGACGATGAACCAAAACCCTAGGATCTTAGTTTGACCCTTGACTGAAGCTGGATCCAATGGCCACGATTTCGTTTCAAAAGCTGAAGAGAGTTTGAACATCAAAATGCCCCGCTTCATTAAAGCTGAGTTGGATGGGCTTAATGACTTCTTGCTTTCCACACCTCCGTTTGGGGCCCAATGAGAAACACAACGTGAAAACATTGCTATTTGACACACGTTTTTTCCAATTTCCCTTTTATTTTCTGAGTGGTTTTAATTTTGGTTTGGGCTTATGTCATGCACGCTATTGACACCCCCTCTTGGGCCCAGGTTTGGATTTCAACTGAAATTAATTGCTATCTGACACGCAGCTTTATTAATTTTCTTTATTTTCTTTTAATTTCATATTTTTTCATAGTTTAGAAATAAATCCATAATAATTAGGAAAATTAGTATTTTTAATCCAGGTTTTTTCCCCTTGACTCCTTAGAATGTGTAGAATTTAATAGGATTAAATTTTCTCTAATTCATGCATTTTATATTTTATTTGCATTTTTTGCATTTTAATTGGTTTTATTTTCATTTTGTTTGGGATGTGTTCTTGCTAATTTTATTGTGGTTGATTGGTGTATGATTTTGAGTTGATTATTTTTGGGATAGACAGCTTATAAATGCATGTACCCATAGTAATTTTCTCATATTTTTGTGAGAGAATTTTAGGCTAGTTTGAGCATTGAACTTTAGGTGTTGTAGAACTAGGGTTTTAGGAAGAGCATCAGAGTAGTTCTACTTGTTTCTTCAAACATGGAGTATATTGTTCATCTCCATTCAATAAAATGACATAAATTCCTTTTAAAGAAGTCACATATCTCCTTAGGAGGGATGAATGGCATGCTTTGAGAGTAGAACTTTGAGGATGCCAGTCTCTCATAATGTTAAGTTCTCAGTGACTTCCCTTGGTTGTCATTGAACTTCTTAACATTTCAACTTGATCTTGTTAAATGATTCTCCCTTGGAGGTGCTTGTTGAAGCTTGGTAAAGGAAAGGATGAGGTAGCTTGTTGAAGCTAGGGTTTTGTTTGCCTGTTGAAGCTAGGAGCTTGTTGAGGTCAGAAGCTGGTTGAAGCTGTTTACTGGCTGGGGTTTGAGCTTGTTTAAGCTGGTAGCTTGTTGAAGTTTGGTGTCTATTGAAGATTGAAAGTTTTTTGAAGCTTGAAGATGGAGGTTGTTACTGTCAACCTTTTGCTGGTTAATCATCTGTTGCTGTCAGAGCTACTGTTTGCTGAAGGAGTTTGGTGCTGCTGCTTGAGCTGCCTCCTCTGCTGTGGCTTTTGTTTTCTGTATTGTTTGTTGGCTTGTGTAGCTTGCCCCCTAGGTTTGAGGTGAATGTTGATTCACTTTGCCTGTTGTTTTCCCTTGCCTCGCTTGTATTGCTGCATTGCATGCATTTTACTGTATTTGCTTGCTTTCTTTTCTGTTTATCCCCTAGGATGTCTGATTTCCTCTGTGCAAGAGCGAATTATGACAGACATTAGGATTCTTATCCATGCATGACAACATTAGGTTAGTTTCCCTTGCAACCATAGTGTTAGGTTATTTCTCTTCTTACCTCAAAACACTTCAAAAATACAGTAATAAAGATAACACGTGTTGTACGCTACGAGCCTTAAACTATTTGAGAAAAGGTTGCTGGAGGGTCACTCTTCAGTAATCTGACTGCTTAGTATGGTACCCTTAGGGTGACATGCGACGTAGTCACTCTCAGGTCACAAGTCTTTAGTGCAGTACAAGTTGCAAACAGACTAAAAAACACTTCTTTCGTAAAAGATTCAAAACAAACATCAAAGTGTCATTTTTGTCCGCTTGGACTCTTAATCAGGAAAACCCTTTTTGAAGGTAATAAAAAAACAGTCAAACAAGCTTGTGTCTTCCGTAGTAAGCCCGAACTACGTTTGCTCTGATCTTTCATGTTGTATGAAAGTACGTAGGCATAGGATGTGATATCCTAGCGAGCAACCTTCCCCTCCTTTCCCGTAGGTAGGCGAACTACGTTGACTCTGATTTCTCGTTCCAGACAGGAATACATAGGCACAAAGTGCGATACTTTGCCGAGTCATTTTCTTTTCTTTTTAACCCAGACCTATAGAGTAGATAGAATAACATATCCCTTAGATAGAAAACAAGCGTGGATCCCGTCGAGTACGACGGACGTGAGGGGTGCTAATACCTTCCCCTTGCGTAACCGACTCCCGAATCCAGGATTTGGTTGTGATGACCATTCCTTTACCTCTTTGCGTTAGGTTTACTCTGAGCGTTTCCTTTCCCTTTTGTGGGATAAATAACGCACGGTGGCGACTCTTCTGTCATAGCCGGCACCGATTTTCGCAGTAGCGACACCACTTATCCTCATTTTTAACCGTAAAAACTCAGTTCCTATCGATTAAACATCTTTTGCCCTAGAATGGAAAATGAGGAAAAAAAAACCAAACAATTCATACATAATCACATACATTGGTAAGATAACAATATTTCACACCCTTACCTTGATTAATCGGAAGCTAGAAGTCGTTCTTGATGATTTCCAAGCTTTTCCCTTCTTCTTCTTCCTCTTTTCTCCTCTTCCTCTTTCTTTCTCTCCTTTTCCTTCTTTTCTTTCTATCTCTTTTCTTTTCTCTCTATTTTCCTTTTATATCCTTCTATTTTATTTCCACCATAATTCTTCTCTCAAAATATCTATCCATTCCTTTTCTCACCAAAATATCTCATCTTATCATTAACATAGAGAATATCTATTAAGTCCACATTATTCTTCCAAATAGGATAAATCAGTTAAATCCATTAACACGTATGAATTAAATAAATCCAATAATCCATTTAAATCAGATAAATCACATAAACCAATTAATTAGTACAATTAATCAATTATGGAAAAATTGGGCTGTTACAGTTGTCATTATCATAAATTCGGCTTCTACTCACCAACTCAGGATAACTCCTGATCTTTTGACAAGCTATTCCCATCTTGATCTCCGGTCGCAACCCATTCTCAAACTTCAGACACTTAGAAGTCATGGCCTCGTCAGTATTGTAATGGGGACAATACTATGTCAACTCTTCAAACTTGGCCGCATACTCGGCCACCGACATATTGCGCTGCTTCAGCTCTAGAAATTCAACCTCTTTAGCACTCCTGATATCCTCTGGAAAATACTTTTCCAGAAAACCCATTCGAACCATCTCCCAAGTAATCGGAGTTCCCGAAGCCTCCAACCTCTGGCGACAGTTGTCCCACCAAGCCTTGGCTTCACCCTCCAACATGTGAGTACCGAACCTCACCTTCTGCTCATCACTGCACCCCATGGTTCTGAAGATCTTCTCTATCGCCTTCAGCCACTTCTGTGCAGCTTCCGGATCCAAAATCCCACCTTCAAACTTTGGTGGCGTGTTACTCTGGAACTGCGTTAATTCTCTGAACTGTGCGCCCACAGCCAGATTCTGATTGGCCACCACTTGTGCCATTGCTTGCATAGCTGCAGCCAACGCAGCATCATTCCTCCCCGCCATACTGCTCAACAACCACAACAACAGGTTAACGGAAAACAACCAAACTCTACCCTACAGACAGACTCAACCACAACACTGGCCGGACGGACCGACCTGCTCTGATACCAACTTGTAACACCCTGTTCCCCAAAATAAAATAAAAAAATTAAATAAACAATCATCAGAGTTTCCACACCAAAAACGGGATGTCACATTTTCACCAAATTTCCACAGAAACGATTCTCTAAAATGGTTTTCAACAAAAATGCAGCGGAAAAGAATCTGTCATAAACATAAGCATGTATATATACATCATCAACATCATCATGTACAACCAGTCGGCCATCTGCCCAAAATATACAAAATATCATCCTCGTAGTCAATAAAACAAGATACGCCACAGGGGAACACAAAACATCAACTAAACACAAATTCTCCCAAAAGCCCTAGTGTTACATATCAGAGCAGTCCCTACGACATCGCCACAATCCAAGCTAGCTAAACACCTGGATTGTCTGTACCCCCGAAGAAGCACAGACCACAACAACAACAAAGGGGTGAGAAATCACGATCAAATATTAACGGTATAAATTCACATGAAATAAAAGGTAGAAACACATAAACATCATTTCATACACATCGAATTCGAACCGACTGTCCCATGCCAACACAACATACATGCAACACATGCAACTCGACTCAATAATATGCGGTACCGACTTAACTCAGGATAGATCGCATACACTCCATCTGTGCAATGATCTATCCCTACCACATTCCTCCTGAGCCCATATAATCAAATCTCAGGATAGATTGCATACACTCCATTCGAGCAATTATCTATCCCTACCAATGTTCCCCACTTTGAACATGGGTGAATCGCGTACACTCCATCCGAGCAACGATTCAACTCCCGTCCATGCTCCCCAATTGGAGCACGTGAGTGAATCACATACACTCCACCGAGCAATGATTCACCACGTCCACATGCTATGCAAACACCATGCACAACAACACAGCACTCACGGTGCACACGATCCTACTGATCCATCGTATCATATAATGCATACACACCAAGCACACAAAGTGCATACGATCCTACTGATCCAATTCCTCACACAACACATCAATACAATGCACACAAGGCGTATCGATCCTACTGATCCACTCATCACAACGGCATATAAACACAATGCATATAAAGCGTATCGATCCTACTGATCACAATTTATCATATATCGAACATGCCTCACCCATCACCACAGTCATACATCATAACATACACCAATTCAATTATCAAAATCACACGGATATCACGGAATCACGTTCTGACACCATACATACACTCACCACAGCTCACTAATAAGCTCATCACCAAACATGACCAACAAGGGTCCAAAACCACAAAGAAATCAACATAGAACAGCAGCAAAACACAAATTGTTGTCGGGCTCGCTGGTGCATTCGCCTGGCGAAACTCCACAGCGAACACTCGCTGACCATTCGCCTGGCGAAACCAAACAGAGGCTACTGGTAGCATTCGCTGCCCAGTTCGCCTGGCGTAGCCTGGCGAAGGCTCGCCCCCTCATTCACCCAGCGAATACCTGCGATCTCAGAAAAATAAAGCCTCAGCTCAGAGTCGACAACACGCTCCGAACTCAGCCGATTCTACTCCAAGCCAAACCCCATCATACCAGACAATTGTTCCACCACCTAACTACAACATCTATCCTCGATTTAACCCGATAAATTCGCACCTCTATTCGATTATCCAACTTCTGGCATAGCACTTCGGACTACCCGGAAACCCCCAAAATCAACCAAACAATTATTCTACATCACATGCAACTATTTCTAACACATTGATCACACTCATAACAGAATTAACAACATGCAACAACATCAATTCATCAACAATCATGGGGATTAGTGAATTTCCCCTTTCTACCACATATTCATGTATATACCAATTTAACCGATCAATTCCCCCCCCCCCCCCCCCCCAAAAAAAAAACAACCAAATAATTATTCTACATCACATGCAACGATTTCTAACACATTGATCACACTCATAACAGAATTAACAACATGCAACAACATCAATTCATCATCAATCATGGGAATTAGGGAATTTCCCCTTTCTACCACATATTCATGTATATACCAATTTAACCGATCAATTCCCCACCCCCTTACCTCAATTGCGATTATGATGATGATAAACCTTCACAAATCCACAGCCTTCACGTCTTCCTTGCCAATCTTGCTCACTTGATCGCTCTTGCTCCTTCACCGTGACCGTGCGCGTTCTTTCTCCTTCTTCAATTTCTATTTTCCCCAAAAATGCCAACATTACCCTTAGTTCCAAATATTACACCTTTTATTTTCTTTTACTCCAAATAATAGTATTTCTCCCATTTTCTTAATTCCAAAAATTCCAATTATAATATTTTACTCATATATTAATATTAGTAACAATAATAATAATATTAACATTACTATTAATTATCACACTATTATCACTATATATTAATAATATGATCCTTGGTTCTCAAATAATTCCACACAAACACGTCAACGGAGAAAAATAACACTGAAACTAAAAATAATTAAAATGGGCGTTACAGTGAACCTCTCGATATAATTCCTAAGAGACTCGTCCCGAGCTTAGATGATCGCGCCCATGACTGCTTCCGTCTTTGGATGGCGTCGGGATGCCGTGAAGTATTGTGAGAAAAGATCTTTCAGCACCCTCCACGAGGTGATGGATTCGGGGTCCAGGCTTTTGTACCATGCCATGGCTCCCTTTCTCAGAGTTGTCGGGAAGAGCATGCATTTGATGGCTCCTCAGACGTTCCGGTAGTCGAGCATGGCTTTGATGTCCTCCAGATGGTCGTCTGGGTCCGTCGTGCCATCATAGGTGGAGAGGGCGGGCGGCTTCTCCATCCCGTAGGGGATGGGAGTCTCCATGATGTCCCGTGACAAGGGAGTCCGATGATTGTCCTTGTCACTTTGGACAAGGGAGTGTGAGGGGGAAAGATTGCGTCGAGTAGACTGACCGCGACCCTTCGCCCTCTTGCTCGGACCGTCAGGTCTGCTCTTCCTCGAGGCCGAGGAGCGCCTCTCTTTCCGGGGAGGTGACCTTTCACGTTTCTTGGAGGTCATAGTTTAGGGTCTCTCCAATTGTGGTTAGCGCCCCTGTTGATGGGGAGAGGGGATCTGGGAATCCTCACGATGGGATCTCCGCGGGGGAGATGTCAGTCGTGTCTCGTACAGTATTGGAGAAAGGCTCCAGGCAGGACGGGGTGTCTCCCCGGAGGAGAGCGAGATGGACGATCCTGTTCTAGCATCCAGATACGCTCGTTCTGCAGGAATAAAATTAAGTTGGTCTGGTTGATGGCCTCGAAGAGGGCCATCATCGTCGGATCCGCACCTGCTGGTGTGGAGAAAGGATGGAAGGCAGCTGGGTTCCTTGCTCGTGGGGAGACGTTGAAGGTTGTAACACCCCCTTCTATACCCCCAAATAAACAAATAAATCAAATAATAAAATTTCATCAGAGTAAGTTTGAAACATGGTATAAAAGAAATATGTCACATCATGCACAAAATAACATACAACACCTGCTCTATAAAAGACATGTAACAGTGGGGTAGCTCAACAGAGGAACTTAGTCCTTACACCCACATCTCAATATTTAGAATTAAAGCAGAAAATCTAAACATTGAATCACTTAAAACATGTGATCATATAAATACATATCATTCAGTTTGTTTCACCACATCATTCGTGTTTACATAAACAATTACCATCAGATACATATACAAAATGTATCCCAAATGAATATTATACAATCCTAACTACCCGGTGCTACATATCAGAGCATAACCGACCAAAAGAATGAAGTTATACTTCACAAAAGACCTCCATCAAAGCTAATCTGCAATGCCTCATAGAGCATTATAAAACAGCAGAAGGGTGAGAAATATTATCATAATAATCAATGCATATATATATATATATATATATATATATATATATATATATATATATATATATATATATATATATATATATATATATATATATATATATATATATATATATATATATATATATATATATATATATATATATATATATATATATATATATATATATATATATATATATATATATATATATATATATATATATATATATATATATATATATATATATATATATATATATATATATATATATATATATATATATATATATATATATATATATATATATATATATATATATATATATATATATATATATATATATATATACATACATACATACATACATACATACATACATACATACATACATACATATATATATATATATATACATACATACATACATACATACATACATACATACATATATATATATATATATATATATATATATATATATATATATATATATATATATATATATATATATATATATATATATATATATATATATATATATATATATATATATATATATATATATATATATATATATATATATATATATATATATATATATATATATATATATATATATATATATATATATATATATATATATATATATATATATATATATATATATATATATATATATGCATATATATATATATAAGCATAGAATACATACATTCCTCATTTCTCACATATATATAAGCATAGAATACATACATTCCTCATTTCTCACCACCATTCATAACTCATCATACTTTTTACAACATGTATAAACACACGTGGATAATCACAAAACACGTTTCATCATGTACATATCCATAGTTCTCAACTCAACAATCCACACACAAGCATATTTCATATAACCATGGTATCTATGCTATGTGACCCAACACAACTCAATGCAACTCATGCCATGTGGTACCAACACTTGTTATCATTTTTCGGTTTTTACACTTAAACCGGGTCCACTCTTCTAGACCGATAACAACAAAATCTCGTCCCCTAAGCTTTCAAACCCACTCTTCTAGGCTTGGGACAAGTCACTAGTCTCCACGAAACTAGCAAGCATTGCCTCTTGACTAAATGATGCATATGCAATCAATAACCAAATGCACTTAAGACCGTTCTCGCATCTTAATCTCATGCATTCTCAATAATTCATCACATAAGAATTATAACATGATTGCATACACAACATATCTCACATAATCAAAGTATTCATACTTTAAATCATTATCACCATATTATCAAGCAAGGCACACATATTCACAATATGTTCTCATGCATTATTCACATACAATTACAAGCAATGCACACACATTCACAATATGTTCTCATGCATTATTCACATACAATTACAAGCAATGCACACACATTCACAATATATTCTCATGCATTATTAATAACATCGTTCCAACGACAACAAACTCAATCACAATCATCATGCACTTTTAATCAATTTAAACAATGCAAATATTTGTCAAAAGACCACATTTCACAATTGATTCCGCAATCTAGGATTCACGCCATACGGCTACCCACAACATATCCCACCATAGTACATAACTATTCATTCCGAGAAGGATCGAACACAGTCGAGCCAAACAATCAACATCGGATGGAATCACAAAGAAAATGAAATGTTGTCACGCTCGCTGGCTTGCTCGCCTAGCGAGTCCCTAGCGATTACTCGCTATCTGTTCGCCTAGCGAACAAGCTCGCGAAGGCAAACAGAAGCTACTGACTTCATTCACTTCTTACTCGCTGCAGCGAGGCCCTAGCGAATCCTTCGCTACCTCACTCGCTCCCAGCGAACCAGACCAATTCCATTCTGCCCAAGTCTGGGACCACTCGCTAACTTGCTCGCCTAGCGAGTTGCTAGCGAACACTCGCGACCTGTTCGCCTAGCGAAGGTGCTAGCGAACGTCTGCGAACTCAAAAACCCTCACTGTCATCAATCCTCAACTCTTCACAAAATCAACTGATTCTCACCAAACCAGTTCCTATAGTCTTAGTCTAACAATCCTCGACTAAACTACACACTTTATTCTCGATTCGAACCGTTAAAACCTTGATTCTACCGATTAAACTCATTTATGCCCTAGAATGGAAAATGGAGAAAACATCCAAACAATCCATGCAATACATACATAACCATAAACATTGATAGAATAACAATATTTCACACCCTTATCTTGATTAAATCGGAAGCTATGAGTTGTTCTTGATGATTCCAAGCTTTCCTTCTTCTCCTTCACTTTTCTCCTCTTCCTCTTTCTTTCTCTCCTCTTTCTCTTATGTTTATATCTTTTCCTTTTCTTTCCACTTTTCCTTATATGCCTTTCCATTCTATTTCCTTCCATACATTCTCCTCTCAAATATCTACCAATAATTCCAATAATTAAAATCATCCAAATAAATTAATTATTTAATACGAATAATTAATTATTGGAAAATTGGGTTGTTACAAAGGTCGCATCTTCAGATGAAGGAGAGGTTGCCCGCCCATCCCTAATGTCATTGTCATGGTCGTTGACGGGCACACCATGATCGTCACCGTTGGTGAGCGGGTCGAAGGCGGAGTCGTGGACAGCATCATCGTGGTGTGAGTTGGCCATGATCACAGAAGTTGATGAAAGCTTTGGTTCTATTGCTCGGAAGAATGGGGAAGCTTTAGCTTCCCACAGACGGCGCCACTGATCTCACCTGATCAGAAAGAGTCACTGGTCGACCACACGTCTGAGCTGTCTGACTGCTGGGGAGAATGGAGGGGTGTACCTGAAACACACTCTGATGTCAAAGTAAGAGTCGGGCAGAGTGATAACAAGTACAAAAACAGAAGTAAGAATGAGATTAACTGACCCTCTAGTGAAAGAGGGTATTTATAGTGTGCCCCCAGCGCAGGGCCAACGGTTACTTCGCGTTGGGTTAGGTTGCCAGGCCCAATGCTGGTAACTGCTAGGGCTGACGTGGCGTCCGGAATATTAGCACGTGGTCTTCGCCCTAGTGCAACTTCTCTGTGCTATCTGGAAGGTGGAGGACCGAATAATCACGGCATGGGTAGTTACTTGATGACATGTCTCCGCGTTGAGAACGTGAGGGAGGTCAGAAGAGCCCTCTGAGATGGATAGGGTCTGCCTGACAGTTGGGCAGAAGGGAGAGTGTGCCTGGAAGATGTGAGGTGCCTGCTCGACTGCCAAGAGGTTCGTGCCCGGCGGGAGAAAGGGTTCTGCCTGACGGGATAAAGGGCTCTGCTCAACGGGGAGGCGGTTTAGATCTTATTGGGCCTTCTAACCAAATGTGGGGTTGGGCCTGCTCGACTGTGGGCCAAGTGTCGGCCCAGTCCAAAATAGTGTTACTTCCTAAAATCTAAATATGAAGCATTTAACATTTTCAAACAATTCAAATCTATGGTTGAACTTCAACATAGTCATCTTATTAAAGTTGTTCAGTCTGATTAGGGATGGGAGTTTAGACCATTCACCAAATTCTTATATGAGCTAGCTATTTCCATAGATTCATTTGTCCTCACATTCACCAAGAAAATGGTGTGTTTGAAAGAAAGCATAGACATATTGTAGATCTTGGCCTTACCTTACTCGCTCAAGCAATCTTACCTCTCACCTATTGGGATTATGCTTTTTTCATTGTTGCTTATCTCATCAATAGATTGACATCAGCTTCTCTTAATTTTAAGGTTCCCTTTATAGTGTTATTTAACACTGAACCTGACTATCATTTTTTAAAGGGGTTTGGGTGTGCTTGTTTCCCTCTTCATATACCATATCATGCTCATAGACTTGAGTTTAAATCCTAGGAGTGCCTATTTCTTAGGTATTTTACCTCTCATAAAGGCTATAAATGTCTTTCTTCTAATGGTAGATTGTACATCTCTAAAGATGTCTTATTCAATGAAATTAGGTTTTCATACCTTTATCTATTTCATAAATCAAGTCCTAGTACTTCCTCATCTCATGGTGTCACTATATCACCTCTCCTTCTCATGCCCTCGTCTGTCATTTTTCTCACTCCTATGTTTCCATCTGCACAGTCTCCTGCTACTTCCTCTGCCATTGAGCACCCTGCAGTCCACACTTATCCTTCTAGATCTGAGGCATCTTCTAGTTCTTCGCCTGAAACTCCTTTTGTTGAGTCTCAGTCCTTTCAATCCTCTTCTTCTAGCACTTCTTAGTAAGAACACTCTTAAGCCTCTCTTGTTTCTATTCATACTGAAGTCATTCCTCTGACTAATGTCTCTGTCAATTCTCATCATATGCAAATAAGGGTCAAATCAAGCCTCATTCAACCAAGACTTGAGCCTAGACTACTTGCCAATTTTGAACCCAAAAATGTTAAGCAAGTTCTTAGTGACTTACAGTGGATGCCTTCAATGCAGGCAGAGTTTGACGCTCTCATCAGTAACAAAACATGGTCTCTTATTCCTCTCCCATCTCATAGACAAGCTATATGATCCAAATGAGTGTTTAGTGTGAAGGAAAATCCTTATGGGACTATAAACAGGTATAAGGCTAGCTTTTTTCCAAATGTTTTCATCAAAGGCAAGGGTTTGATTTTCAAGAAACCTTTCCACCTATTGTCAAGCCTATTACTATAAGGGTTATTCTGGTTATAGTTATCATTCGTCATTGGACTATTTAGCAAATTGATATTAATAATGCATTTCTCAATGGGTTGCTTAATAAGGAAGTATACATGGAACAACCCCCAAGGGTTTGTCAGTTTTGATCTCTCACTTGTGTGCAAGCACCACAAGGCCCTCTATGGCCTTAAGCAGGCTCCAAGGCAATGGTTTGGAAGGTTGTAGGCTTCCCTAATTCAACTTCATTTTAAGGCTAGTGAATGTGATCCCTCTCTCTTCACTTACTCCTCTAATGAGCATACTCTTTACCTTCTTGTGTATGTAGATGACATAATATTTACCGGCAGCTCCAATTCCTTGGTTCAGGACATCATTACCAAACTGAGCCTTGTATTTTCCCTCAAACACTTGGGAGATCTTGACTACTTCTTGGGCATTGAGGTGAATAAATGTCAAAATGGTGCTTTGTTACTCACTCAGACCAAATATAGCAGGGACCTACTCCACAAGACTAATATGCATGAGTCCAGTCCAGTGGTCACTCTTATGCAATCCACCTGAAGACTCACTAAAACTGGCTCAGCAACTCTCTATGATCCCTTTCTTTATAGGTCAGTTGTAGGCGCATTACAATATGCAATCATAACTAGGCCTGACATTGCCTATGCAATAAATAAGGTTTGTCAGTACATGGTTTTCCCTCTTGAGGGATACTGGGTCGCAGTCAAAATGATACTTAGATAGCTCAAAGGCACACTTGGACATGGCCTTCATCTCTCTCCTCACTTTCCTCAAGTGACTCTTTCATTACAAGTGTTTTGTGATGCTAATTGGGCATCTAATTCTGATGATAGGAGAAGTACTCAGGTGCAGCTATCTTTTTAAGAGACAATCTCATTTTTTAGTGGTCAAAGAAACAGTGATGATTATATCTAGTCCAGAGCCAGAGTATAGAATCTTAGCACAAGCCAATGTAGATCTCCTTTGGATACAAACCTTACTCAAGAAGAGTATAAAATCTTAGCACAAGCCAATATAGATCTCCTTTGGATGCAAACCTTACTCAAGAAATAATGTGTCAACTAAGCTATCAATCATCTTATGTGATAATCAGTCTGAAGTACTTCTTGCCCACAGTCCCGTTATCCACACACGAACAAAACACATGGAAATTGATCCGTTTTTTGTTCAAGAGAAAGTGCATCAATCAACAAATGTCAGTATTTGTCTAATAGGTTACCTGGTTGCAACTATAAATGCATCAATTGTAATATTAAGATCAATTAAAAAAGGACACAAAAGTTAGTTACAAACTAAGTTATAAATAGTGTAAGCATAGCTTTCTAACAAGTTTTACACCCTTTTCGTGTGATGATCCTTTCTTATTATTGTCCTCTTCTACTTTACTAAAATTTACCACTCAATTAAATTAAACTATACTTCCACCAAACATTAATGAATCATGATAGTATTAGCACTTAAGCAAATCATCTTGATCCCAACACGTTTTCCATTATCAAATACACATTGTTCATGACCAAAGAGAATAAAGAATAAAATAGAAGACATGCACAATTGATAATTGAAAAAACAAACTATATGCATCATTGGCAATTGTATCCAACACATACATTTTCAAGCTGTGTTCTTATACAAATATTAAACCGAAAATATTCAAAAGGTTTTGGCATCAAGGCTGCATTCCCTTGATTTTATGAGACAGCCGATAAAAATTCATTTCCAATCATGGAACATAATTTAGTGATCAAAATCAAGATATCCTTGACTCGTATGGCAGAATGATCCTGCAACTTTCAAAAACTTGGGAAATAATTTAGCCTCCCAAAAAAATACTAGAACTAGCTGTTGGATTAATGCAGTTTAATCTTCGAGCTCGATAATCTTAACTACGGATGCATCACCAAGTTTCTGACAAACAACAACTCGGTCGTGTGACTTTATGACTCCCAATGCTTTTCCGTGATCAAGGGCAACCTTAAGAATAGATTCATTTGATGCACTTGTTGACTCAGCCTGCAAATACAAAGTATATGGCATCAATATCGGGTAAATCTACATTCATTGTGTTATGTGTTGCATGTAAAGTAGCGTTCATTTATATGGTCATCTAGAATAACAATTATGCGCTAAGTATTATAAGAGAGAGCCACGAGAGCGCGATAATGTTTATTAACGAAAGAAAGAAATAAAACAGAAAAACTTACAGGATGTCGAGGATCAGCAAGCATAGGAAAGAGACCTCTTACAATAAGTGACTGCCTTGCCTGTGTCACAAATTGAATATTTTCATTAGTTTGATAAATTAAAAAAAGCGGTACGATGTAAACCACAAAAAACACACTGGTCAATATATTTTCTAATCATCAGATCCAAAGTTAAGATCTAACCTCAAAAGCTCCACTAAAGCTCCACTTAAGCTGATTTGTCTTAAGTCGGGGGATCACCACAGAGAGAACCGGCATTGTTGGCCTATATTTTGCAATCAACCTGATAGGAGCACATAACATATTTAGATCAAAAATCTGAAGTATATAAATCGTGATGCGGGACAAGAAAGAATAGTACCAATATTAATTGAAGAAAGTGTTTGTTCATTACAGAATTTACAGTTAAGCTCAAGATGAGAACGACTTTTTCAAAATAAACGAAATATAAACATATTCATATCTTATTACATAAAGATTTAGTACCTTGCAGCCCTTCCAGATGAAGTGAAGC
Organism: Lathyrus sativus; assembly: GCA_963859935.3. Classification (NCBI taxonomy): domain Eukaryota; kingdom Viridiplantae; phylum Streptophyta; class Magnoliopsida; order Fabales; family Fabaceae; genus Lathyrus; species Lathyrus sativus. The sequence goes on from OZ012740.1 coordinate 432,543,091, forward strand.
AAATTATAATAGAAGCCTTCACCTTAATAGCAGCACGAACCTAACAAGTAAGGATTTAAAAGTAAGAAGCCTGATTTCAAAGTTATAGAGTCTATTTAAATTTACTTATTTGAGCTATCATTGGCATAAGCCCTTTTGAGATCGTTTGAGAGAGCTCATGAAAACAGCTTGAGACTTATTTGATTAATTTTAACATAAAGGAGGTGGATTGACAAACTCCCTAAAAATAAAGGCGCGCATATGAAAAATACTAAAGAAATAAAGAAATGTTCAGATGAAACTACCGCAGAGGATGCAATTGATTCCAAGTGGGTCATGGGTTCTCCAACATGTTTGACCGTCCTTTTAAAATAAACATCTTGGTTGAAAACTTTCTCGGCCTACAAGGAGATGAAATGTATGGAAAAAATATTAGTCAACAAGATTCATTTATGCAACAGAGACCATAGTCGGGCATAAAAATTAAAGCACACGATCAGAAACCAAAAAACCTGATTCAAGATATCGATACAATCCAAGCATGTTCAACTAAATTAATGGACCATCTAATGAACATACCTCTGAACAAATTCTGCCAACGGTAGAAATAGTCTCCACGGGGTACAATCCACGTAAAGTCTCAGCACCCAAAAGAATTGCATCACTTCCTGTTTATATATTAACAGTTAACAAACATATTAATCAGGTACTTCTAACATGAAACACAGTAGACAATCACTGACATATAAATGAAATTGCACATAGCCTGTTTTAATCGCTGAGAATAGGATGAATGTGAATCGTATAACCATCAACTTACCATCTAAAACAGCATTGGCAACGTCAGTGGCTTCAGCACGAGTTGGTCGTAAGTTGTCAGTCATACTGTCCACAACACGTGTAAGCACAGCAGGCTTCCCAGCCATATTACACTTTTGTAGAGCAGATTTTTGAAATAGAAAAACCTAAGAAAGCAAATCAAAGTTGATAAATATTTTTACTTGTTAAACCAAAATAAACGTATTTATTGTAAGAGAATGCAAGCCAAAAAGTAAATCAAACTACAAAATGAGTTTCATCAACAATACTGACCTTCTCTGGTGGAAGATCAATACCCAAATTCCCACGGGAAAGGATAATACCATCAGCTTCTTGCAAAATCTCATCAAAATGGGTCAATCCCTAATAAACAAAACAGATATAAAATGTATTTATATACAATTGGCTAAGCCTAGCCAATAAGAAAATAATCTAAACCGAAGAACGAAGATATGTAATTCACCTCAACATTTTCAATTTTTGCAAAGATTTGAGTCTGGCTAAGATCGCCCAACTTGGAAAGGAACTCACGAGCCTGCATTAAAACAACATATGAAGGCCTACTAATAGGAATTGAGTAATGAGATGATTAAGTAAACAATTTGTAGTTCAAATTACCTCGCGAACATCTTGAGCATGTCGAGTATATGACAATGACAGAAAATCGATTTTGTTTTTAGCTCCCCATGTGCTTATAACCTGAAAGAAAAAGTTAATTAATTAAATAGATATAATAATCCCACAACTTTAAGATGACCAACTTTTCTAGGCACGGTGAACACGTGTAGTGAAATGTTAATAACTCAAACATCTGAGTGAAAAACACAACTTACCTCCTTGTCTTTCTCAGTAAGAGTAGGTAAATCAATATGAATTTGAGAGGCGTGCAAAGTGAACAATGACCCTGTCAATGTAGCTGAGTTCTTAATGATACATACAACATCATTGCCTTTGACTTCGGATACCTGCACAAGCACGACATCATGTAGAACTCATCAGTCATCATGCACACAAAAATTGCAATTCAGATTGGACAAAATTTTGCATTCTGGGTTCAACTTATTTTACCTCTAGCCATACAGAAGTAGTTTCACTTCCTGTGAACAAGTATTGACCGATGAAAATAGTGTCTCCCGTCTTCACTGCCTGTAAACAATTAACAATTTGAAAATCATGCAAGCAAAAAATTACAATGCAAAGCAGAAGGAATCCAAAGATATATCTCAAAGTCATGAAAAACAAATTTCACGCGGGATTCAAACTACCATTCACATAAACTGCTTCTAACATCATAAGCGAGAATTCAATTGCATAAATAGATTGAATTTATGCTACTTTGAGCCATGCAACCCCGAGAGGAAAGAGCAATAACTCGAAACAAGTATGACTCCATATGCAACAGTGTGAAATACTAATCAAACAAAATCAACCACGGTAACACGTTCAGTGGAAGCAATGTAAACGCAAGAAAGTCCCATCATATAACTACAACGTGGAAAATATCAACCTACCTGAGCTAGTCCATCAAAGTTGATTGGCAAAATCTCTGAAGAAGCTTCTTGTCCCTGGTTTGGAGTTAGAACAACCTGACCATCTATCTCAAGTGTGATAGTTGTCTCACTTTTGTTAACAACCTGCATCTCCGCACCCACCGTGTCCAGCATAACCTGTCCAACACAATTCAAGTCACAAACTTTCAGCACCTTTACCATCATTTACCCTTAATAACAAACCTACCTGAAGCAGAAAAGTAAAAATACAGAAACGGAAGCAAACTCACAGCACAGAGCTTCTTAGTACTCTTAATAGCAATCTTCAAATTCTCCAAAGTTTCCTGGTGATACTCTGGATCACACCATGAAAAGTCAAAACGAGCCACTGTATACAACAACAACAAAAAACCACATGAAATCTATAACCCTTCATCAAATCTTCAGTTAAAAATCCATAGCACAATTAAAGAAAGGGTAAAACAAAAAACACACCAGACATCCCAGCTTTAAGACAGCCAGAAATAGTCTCAACAGATCGAGATTTAGGACCCAATGTACCAACAATCTTTGTCATCGCAGAAAAAAAGCTCTACAATAATCATAAACAATAATTACAAAATCAAAAACAAAACGAAAAAAAAACAAGATCTATAGATTGGAAATGAAAACAACAAGAACAAGAGTAAGAGAAACTAACGGCTTTTGATGGCTCTAGGATGGAAGCCATCCTAATTGGTTCCTCGAGAAGCAAGTGACTGGAAGGCATGTTTGGTTTGTTAATCGACGAAAATGGCTTCTACAGAATCGATTAACAAAAGATGGATGATTGAACAGTAGTAGCGTGCAACTCGCAAACGCTGAAAAATATTTGCGTTTTTCCGCTGTTTCTTTATATATAGTTTTTTTTTTGTTTTCAACTTTCGTGAGCGGTTTCAGAGTGATGATACAGTCTGAGGTAAGATGGTATTTTCTTCTGGTTTGGTTGTTTTTGTGTAGAAGGTGTTTACGTGGCGAGATACTGGCCGTTGGATAAGAACGACCACGTTTTGTGGTTTGTGTTTTTGTTTGTGATGGATGCTTGTAACAGAAAAGTAGTAGTACTTCGGTGACTATGGTCTTTTAGGTTGTTTTTGTTTTTTTTATATTTTGGGGAAAAAATTGGGTGTGATTGTTTTGTTTCGTGGAGAGAGGGAAGGTGTTGTGCACGCGCTATGTGGTAGCGTGAAGAGAATGGTGGCGCACGTGGTTTTTTTTGGAAGAATTGGAAAGGCACGTGATTAGGGTGGGTTAGGTGGGTTTAAAAAATGAGGCGAGGAAAGCATGTGGCGCATGGGGGTGGGATGGTGTGCTGAGCGAGAGAGGATGACCGTGGAGTGGAGAGATGACTACGCGGTACTGGAAGGGAAGCTTTTGGTTTCTTAACTAACCTTATACCTATTTTGAGGAAATTGTTTTTCATACCTTTTTTTCTCTATAAATAAGTATAAAATAAGATAATTTTAAAGGTTCTTTCGGAAATTCACTTTCTTCACTTTTTTTTTATAATTTTTTTTTCTAAAAGCAAATTATATTATAGTGAGTACAAAGGGTACTCTCCCTATACAATCAAAGAAATTAACAAAAATATTTTCTACCAACACCAACTAAAACAAACTCACATATCATACAAAAATCGTAAAAATTAGTGTTGGAATAAACAATATCTTCAATGCACGTCCATCTATTATCAACTTTTCAAAAAAAAAGATTGCATGCTTTGATTAATTAACTCTTTCAAGTTTTTCAAATTACATTACAATTCGGACAAATGGGTAATTAACAAATATCTCAAATAAATCTAACTCAAACCTCTAACTTCACGCCAAGTATACATTAACGATTGGCATACTCAAACTTTCTTTCTTTATCTCAAGCCCTAATTTATTCTTCACAATCTTATATTCTCTCTCCATCTCTCTTTCTTTCTCACGTGAGACTCAAACCCAGAGTCTCACCACCGCCACCACCAATATTCATCCACCCAATTTCATTCTCTATATCACAAACCCTTCTACTTTCAGTCTCTCACTCTCACCACTATGACCTTCTTAACATCACAATCTCTCAATATATGTAAGTTAATAGGGTTAATTTTTTAGTTTTGTTATAGGGATAATTTTCTGAGTTGTGTAATTTAATAACTTTTATAATATATGCAAATTTTTTGTTTATTTTATTATTTGTTTACATGAACTCGAATTTGACGTGCATTTTTCAGATCTACAAGGTTACATTTTGAAATCTGCCGTACATGTTTCTGTCTATCTCTTACTCTGCAACTCATTTCATCAAAGTTTCCAAGGTTAGATCTGTTTTCCTCATCAAACATCATGTTTTGAACTACAAGTTTGTTCTTTTCTGTATTAATTTTCTATACATATTGTTATGGTTTCTTTATATACTGTTAAATCATTCATATAACATAATTTTCTTATAGTTTATTCAAGTTCTACTCAATATATTAGCTTTATTATTTTGTTATACATCAAAATAGTATTTTATGTTCATAAATTATCTGTTATAATTTAATCTGATGGGGTTAATGATGACTGAGTTGTTTCTTTCTGCAGATTTGAAGATAATGAAGTTCAGAGATACTTGAAGCTTGAGGAATTCAAAGTAAAGAATGGTAAGACCAAGGTGTTCAGTCCTGAGGAAGTCAGTGTTATGATTATGTCTAAGATGAAGGAAACCGCCAAAATATGCCTTAGCAAGACAATTTGCTATTGTTATTGTCCCGGGTAAATAGCCAAATAACAACTTCTGATTAATTTTTTGTTTGATCTTACTTCTCTATTGCTTTTATGCAAAATATTATGCCCCATGCTTAATGATCTTAGATTTGTATAGTTTTTAGATAATTGTGTCTAAGACTTGAGAATCTATTTAGTTTTTCCCAGTTTCTGTTTTATTTGGACAATGAGGGTTATTTGACTTACATAACCCTTCCATCCATCCGATCACTCATTGACCTATTATGAAATAAGAAAGTTTGTGTTTGAACTGTTTTCAGGTTATCGCAAACAGAGCATCAGAGATTCTGGGCCATAAGCGCGGTGAGAAGTTTGTGCACCCAAATGACCATGTTAATAGATCTCAATCTTCTAATGATACATTTCCAATGGTAAGTCTTTTGTATATCTTTATCAATTTCTTCTACAGAAATTTCTTATTAATTGTTCTATGTGTTGTGCAATTCTTTGCAACTGTTTGATAGCTCTAACAAGTCTCCCGATCCAACACTCATTGTCTTAACACATGCGTGGTGCAAGGAAAATCAAGGTGACAAAGTTATTGTAATACACATCTTAGTTTATTATATTGTATTCAGTTAAACAAAGTATTTGGTTACTACTTTTGTAATGCACAAATGTCATTATTTATCATATTGCATTGCTTTGTAGCTTAGACATGTTTGATTTTATTTTGATGTGTAGTCTTCATACATTAAAACAGAACTGTGCAGGCATGTAGCAGAATAGAAGTTTTGTTAGTAGTATATCATGTAGCAACATGTCCATTTGATTATAGATGCTCCTGTAGCTGCATAAGTTAAACTGATGTTGTGTAATCATATGTTGTTAGCACTTATTTTTTTCACATTCAGTAGCAAAAGGAATGTAGCATTCATCTTACCACTTACCATTTTATGTCTTATGATTTTAGCACTAACTTTTTCACATTCAGTACTAGAATATGTAGCATCATTAAAGTTGTATGATGATTGTTAGTTATGCTTTCCATTATATAAGATGCATGTTATGTGGTTCAATTAAATAACTGAAAGTTTGAAATTTGCCAAGCAGCATCAAGATTGCCTAGCCTCTCAAATGCATGGAATGGATTGAGACTTCACATAAACCTTAAGCATCCCCAAGTTCACGATTTTAATACCAAGTATATGAGTATACTTGATAATTAGGAATTTATCTATACTTTAGTAGAACTCGGTTTAATTTAATTTGATTTATTACCTTTGTGCCTACAAATTTTTTTCAGGCTAGGATCCACACTTTCAACTGCTGCACCAACTCACTCCATAACCCAGACTTTAGAATCCTTTGTGCAGCCTGGATATTAAATTGTTTAAGCAGAGTTGTGAATTTGTTTGCCCTAATGATGATTTTCTAGAGCAGGTGTGTATTATGAAGGTTACTTTGTATGCTGTAAATGTTGGTTGTACTACTTTACAGTAAGGATTATAACATTCGTTATGTGTTTTTATTGGCTTACTTGAACAATGGTTTTTGATATGTTGCGTGAAAATGACAAACTGGTTGTTGTAAAATACGATTTTGATGCATTCACTTTTCATTTTTTTTCTCTCAAATCAAAACTGTCAACTATGGTTTTCGAAAGTTACGTGACCCTGCAATATATGTCTTAACTGATTGACCTTGCTAACTATTAATGTTCTTTTCGTTTACAACATGTTTCTAACTTTTTCCGTGTTCATTACAACATATTACAGAGGTTTGTATTTGTCATATTATTTTCATTTTATTTGATCAACCATAAGTCAATGGTTTGTATATGTGCCACATTTTCTGTTCTTGGAGTGAACTCTGATCCTACTCGAATTGATGAGGTTTATATACATGCAATCTTTCTTTTAATATTGATGTATTGGCTTCAAAATTTAGACATTTCATTTGAATTAATAAATTCATATTTGATTTGTAATAGGTGGAAAAATTCAGTGGTGAGTTTCATGTTGTCAGAAGCACGTGTCATCTTTGTCCTGCAACTGTTGAAAGCTTGGAATTTTGTTTCGAAACCTTGCCGTTGACCACGTTTCTCCATTTGTATCTCATAAGATGCAATGATGATCCATATGAATACCTCATTAGTTCCATATGAAAATGATTATTTCTGTTGGGATTACAACTATGATATTAAAGAATAATTTTCATCTAATGTACCATATATCAGGTGGAAGAACACAGAAAACACTTGGTTACACAAATATGGACGACACAAACACATACTTGACACCTAAAAAAGCAAGAGGACATAGATCTTTGATAATAAAAAAATCTCGATCTAAACGTCAAAGACGCTCTACTCAACAACAAGACATGGTTTTAGACCGGCGACACATGTAACACCCCGTTTCCCAAAATAAAATAAAATGATTAAAATAAACACATATCAGAGTTTTCCCACAACGGGATGTCACAATTTCCAACAAAATTCCACAAATCATTTTTCAAAATATTATTCAGCAAAATTGCAGCGGAAAAAGATGTAGTAGTCTGTCATATATCACATAACATATATACACCATCCATATCATCAACATCGTCATATACAACAACGACCATCTACCCAAAATATACATCATGTCATCACATATCCCCCAAAAATCAGATACGCCACGGGGGCACACATAAACAACAATAAATAAATAAACTCCCAAAAAGCCCCGGTGTTACGTATCAGAGCAATCCTACGACGACACCACAATCCAAGCTAGCTAGACACCTGGATTGTCTGTACTTCCGAAGAAGCACAGACCACAACAACAACAGAGGGGTGAGAATTCACGATCAAATATTAGCGGTATAAATGTACATGAAATAAAAGGCAGAAAACAATAATTCATTTCATATACATCATATTCGGACCTACTGTCCCATCATCAGTCACAACACACATATAACTCATGCAACATATGCAACACGACTCAACAAATATGCGGTACCGATTCAACTCAGGATAGATTGCATACACTCCATCCGAGCAACGATCTATCCCTACCACGCTCCTCTTGAGCCCATACGATCAAATCTCAAGATAGATCGCATACACTCCATCCGAGCAACGATATATCCCTACCACGCTCCTCCTGAGCCCATACAATCAAAAATCTCAAGGTAGATCGCATACACTCCATCCGAGCAACGATCTATCCTTACCAACATTCCCTACTTGGAACACGGGTGTTCGCATACACTCCATCCGAGCAACGATCCAAATCTCGTCCACGTCCCCACTTGGAGCACGTGAGTGTATCACACACCACGTCCACGCTCCACACTTGGAGCACGTGAGTAAATCATACCTCACGTCCACATGTTATGCAAGACACTAGGCATAACCCCACAGCACACACAGTGCACACGATCCTACTGATCCATCGCATCATATAATACATATACACACAAGCACACAAAGTGCATCGATCCTACTGATCCAATCACCACACAACATACCACACACCATGCACACAAGGCATATCGATCCTACTGATCCAATCCAACAAACGACACACAAACACAACGCACTCGATGCGTAACGATCCTACTGATCCACTCATCACAACAGTATATAATCACAACGCACATAAAGCGTATTGATCCTACTGATCCGCTCATCACACATCGTAGCATACACCAATTCAATTATAAAAAACATACGGATATCACGGAGTCACGTTCCGACACCTTACATACACTCACTACAGCTCTCTAATAAGCTCATCACCAAAACATGGTCAACAGGATTCCACATCCACAAAGAAATCAACACAGAACAGCAGCCAAAACATAAACTGTTGTCGGACTCGCTGGCGCATTCGTCTGGCGAAGCCCCACAGCAAACACTCGCTGACCATTCGCCTGGCGAAGCCCCGCAGCAAACACTCGCTTGAACTCGCCCGACGAAACCAAACAGAAGCTACTGGTAGCATTCGCTTCCCAGTTCGCCTGGAGAAGGTTCGCCCCCTCATTCGCCCAGCGAATACCTGCGTACTCAGAAAAATCCCACACAGCAGGAACAACAACCTTCCCTGATTTCGCTCGATTTTACCAAAAATTAGTTGTTAACACGACTAAACCACATATTCCAACTTAACTACAAAATCTATACCGAATTCCACCTGATATCAACCTAGTCTTACTGTTCGGACCAACGTCAACTTAAAACGGTAATCTACCAAAACCCCAAATTCATCTGAACAGCGCATGCAACGATCTTAACAGAATAGCAACCACATTCAGAATCAAACTTTCATATCGGTATCATCATCAACCTATGTTCTACCTAATTATCTCAATTCCGGTTTAACATCACAACTACTAAAATTCCCAATTTCTCCAACCATCACTCTACATCACATGCAATGAAATCAATCACAAAAACAACACCCATAGCAGAAGTAACAACAAACAAGCAACATCGATTCATCATCGATCATGGGGATTAGGGAATTTTCCCTTTCTACCAATTACTCATGCAAATACCAATTTCAACTGATCATTCCCCCCTTACCTCGAATTCATTTTGATGATGATGATGCTTCACAATCCGCAGCCTCGATGCACTCTTTCCCGCTCTTGATCGCTCTTGATGCTTCAACCGTGTTCTCCTCTTCACGAACCGTGTTCTTCTCTTGTTCTTTCCCTTTCTATTTCCACCAATGTCAATTCTACCCCTCATCCCAAATATTACACTTATATTCCAAATAAATAAATTCTCATTTTCTTTTTAATTCCAAAAATCCAATAATTATATTTTACTCATATATATTAATATTAGTATTAATAATAATAATAATAATTAATAGCAATATTAACATTATTACTAATTATCACATTTTATCACTATATATTAATATTATGATTTATTTTGATCCTCAAATAATCCCACACAACCACATCCGCGAATAAAAATAACACCGAAAATAAAAATAATTAAAATGGGCATTACAACTCTCCCCCATTTTAATTATTTTCATCCTCGGAAATACCTTATGGAAACAGTTCTGGATACGCTTCCCGCATCCTGCTTTCCAATTCCCAGGTCACACTGCCTCCTGCAGCGCCTCTCCACGCCACTCTCACCAAAGGTATCTCTTTCCCTCTGAGTCGCTTCATCTTGCGATCCTCGATCCTTAATGGCAACATCTCCATAGTTAGATTCTCCCTAACTTGGACTTCATCCCTCTGAATCACATGAGACGGATCGGGTACATACTTCCGAAGTTGCGACACATGGAACACATCATGCAAATTCGAAAGCTCCGGCGGCAACGCCACCCTATACGCCACAACACCAATCCTCTGCAAAATCTGATACGACCCAATAAACTTCGGATCTAACTTCTTGGACTTCAATGCACGTCCTACACCAGTCACTGGGTTGACCCTCAAAAATACATGGTCACCCTCACTGAATTTCAACTCTTTCCTGTGGTTATCATAATAACTCTTCTGTCGATCCTGCGATGCCTTCATCTTTTCGCGGATCATCTGCACTGTCTCAGTAGTCTGCTGCACCAACTCTGGTCCCAACACAACACTCTCACCTGACTCATACCAACACAGAGGAGTTCTACACCTCCTACCATAAAGAGCTTCAAATGGTGCCATCCCGATACTGGAATGGTAATTGTTGTTGTACGTGAACTCTACCAAAGGCAAATGAGTATCCCACGTACCACCTTTTTCCAATACACAAGCCCGCAACAAATCCTCTAAAGTCTGAATAGTCCTCTCCGACTGTCCATCCGTCTGCGGATGATAAGATGAACTCAGCTTCAACTCGATACCCAAAGCTTCTTGCAAACTCTTCCAAAATACAGAAGTGAACCTCAGATCTCTATCCGACACAATACTCAATGGCACACCGTGCAACTTCACAATCACCCGAATATAAATTTCTGCCAACTTCCCCAACGGAAAACTGATACTAATCGGCACAAAGTGTGCAGACTTCGTAAGCCAATCCACAATCACCCAAATCGCATCAAATCCTCTCGCCGTATTCGGCAAACCTGTAACAAAGTCCATGGCGATACAGTCCCACTTCCAAACTGGAATCTCTAACGGTTGCTTCATCCCAGAAGGTCTCTGATGCTCCACCTTCGATTTCTGACATACCAAGCAAGCATAAACATAACAAGCAATATCCTTCTTCATACCTGACCACCAAAACAACTTTTTCAAATCCTGATACATCTTCGTAGCTCCTGGATGAACACTCAGGCTACTACGGTGTCCTTCGTCCAAAATTGACCTCTTCAACCCATCATTATCCGGCACACAAATTCTGCCCCGAAACCTCAACACACCCGCATTATCCAACTGGAAATCAGTATTGGAGTCACTTCCGGCTACTTGCATCAAATCAACAAGTTTCACATCCAGCTTCTGATGTTCTCTTATCATATCCAAGAAATCATTCTTCACTTGCAATTTTCTCAACATCACACCATCTGCAGTAAACTCACAAACCATGCTCAAATCTCGGAACTGCTCAATAAGCTCCATCTCTTTCACCATCAAAGCCGACATATGAATTGTCTTCCTGCTCAAGGCATCTGCAACAACATTTGCTTTTCCTAGGTGATAACTCAAACTGAAATCATAATCTTTCAAGAATTCCAACCATCTTCTCTGCCTCATATTCAAATCTTTCTAGTCAAACAGATACTTCAAACTCTTATGATCACTGAACACCTCAAACCTTGAACCATACAAATAGTGTCTCCAGATCTTCAAAACAAAAACCACCGCAGCCAATTCAAGGTCATGAGTAGGATAATTCTGTTCATGCACCCTCAATTGCCGCGAAGCATAAGCTACAATTTTTCCATTCTGCATAAGAACTCCGCCCAATCCCATCTTGGACGCATCACAATACACCACAAAAGGCTCACTCGGATTCGGTAACACCAACACCGGCGCTGAAGTCAATCTCTTTTTCAGCTCTTCAAAGCTCTCTTCACAAGCAACATCCCACACAAACACTTGGTCTTTCCTCGTCAACTAAGTCAACAACAAAGCCAATCTAGAAAAGCCTTCAATAAATCTTCGGTAATAACCTGCCAAACCCAAAAAGCTTCTAACCTCTGTTACCGTCTTCGGTGGTTCCCATTGTAACACCGCACTCACCTTAGATGGATCTACCGAAACACCATCACCAGAAATAACATACCCCAGAAAACTCACCATCTTCAACCAGAACTCACACTTTGATAACTTAGCAAACAACTTGTTATCCCTCAACACTTGCAAAGCAATCCTCAAATGCTCTGCATGTTCTTCCTCTAACTTAGAGTAAATCAGTATATCATCAATGAACACGACAATAAACTGATCCAAATAAGAATGGAAGATACGGTTCATATACTTCATAAACACACCCGGCGCATTAGACACTCCGAAAGGCATTACTGCATACTCGTAATGTCCCTACCGAGTCCTAAACACCGTCTTCTGAATATCACCTTCCTTCACTCTTATCTGATGATAACCCGACCTCAAGTCAATCTTACTGAACACACGAGCTCCCACCAACTGATCCATCAAATCATCAATCCTTGGAAGAGGATACTTGTTCTTGATGGTCACTTTGTTCAACTGACGGTAATCGATGCACAACCGCATGCTACCGTCCTTCTTCTTCACTAACAACACTGGAGCTCCCCACGGCGACACACTTGGTCTGATAAACTTTATATCCAGCAACTCTCTAGTCTGAGATTTCAACTCGGCCAATTATGTTGCCGACATCCTGTACGACGCCATAGAAATAGGCCTCGTACCAGGAATAAGATCAATGCTAAACTCAACTTCTCTCTTTGGAGGCAACTCGGTAATATCATCTGGGAACACCTCCGGAAACTCATTCACAACAGCTAACTCATCCAACAACGCCTTGTTGTCAATAGACAGTGATGCAAATAAAGCAAACACCTGAGCTTCATCCTCCAACAAAGTCCTCAATTCCTTACCAGACAAGGAATCTGCCAACGCTTCCTCTTCTGGGGTCAAAAACAATAACACTTTCCGGAAACAATCGATGTACACTCGGTTGAACTTCAACCAGTTCATACCAAGTATAACATCTAAACTACCAAGTGGCAAACAAATCAAATCCACACCGAAGTTTCGGCCAAAAATAGTCAGTGGACACTTCAAACACACTAACGAAGTAGTCACTGAACCAATCGAGGGAGTTTCAATAGTCATTCGCCGCTCAAGAGTAGTCGGCACCAAGCCTAACCTCTTCACACAATCAACAGAGATAAACGAGTAGGTTGCACCCGTATCAATCATAGTAGTCAAAGGAATGTTATTGATAAAACAAGTACCTTTGATCGAACGCTCCTCGTCCGCCGCTTGAGTTCCCACTACCGCAAACACTTTACCAGCAACCTGAGGCGCCTGAGGCCTCCTTGGCTTATCACAATTAGTGCTAATATGGCCTTTCTTGCCGCAGTTATTGCAAGTAGGCATATTAGTCCTGCAATCCACCATCACATGGCCCGGCTTCCCACACTTGAAGCACTTCTTCGCTTCATGAGGACAATCACTCGCATGATGCCCCGCGACACTGCACCAATAACATTTTAAGTCCACCGGCGCTTTCCTCTCTCGGAACCTCTTATCAGTCATAGCCTTCTGCTTTCCCTTATTGGTCGGCACACTGTAAGGTGTACCACCAAATCTTTGTTTACCTTTGCGGTTATTCACCGCCTTGTAATGTGCAATCCTCGCACGGTTATCATTGTCATAAATCCGACTTCTACTCACCAACTCAGGATAACTCCTGACTTTCTGACACACGATCCCCATCTTGATCTCCAGCCTCAGCCCATTCTTAAATTTCAAGCACTTAGAAGTCATAGCCTCCTCAGTATTGTAATGGGGACAATACTGAGCCAGCTCCTCAAACTTAGCCGCATACTCGGCTAGCGACATACAACCCTGCTTCAACTCTAAAAATTCCACCTCTTTAGCACTTCTGATATCTTCTGGAAAATACTTCTCCAGAAAACCAGATCGAACCACCTCCCAAGTAATCGGAGTCCCCGAAGCTTCCATCCTCTGACGACAATTGTCCCACCAAGCCTCGTCCTCTCCCTCAAGCATGTGAGTACCAAATCTCACTTTCTGCTCATCGCTGCACCCCATGGTTCTGAAGATCTTCTCTATTGCCTTCAACCATTTCTGTGCAGCTATCGGATCCAGAATCCCACCTTCAAACTTTGGTGGCTTGTTGCTCTGGAACTGCGTCAAGTCTCTGAACTGAGCACCCGCAGCCAGATTCTGATTGGCCACCACTTGAGTCATAGCCTGCATAGTCGCAACCAATGTCGCATCATTCCTCCCAGCCATACTGCTCAACAACAATAATCTAGGTTAACAGAAAACAACCAAGTCTATCCTACCGACAGACTCAAAACACTACACTGGCCGGACAGACCGACCTGCTCTAATACCAACTTGTAACACCCCGTTTCCCAAAATAAAATAAAATGATTAAAATAAACACATATCAGAGTTTTCCCACAATGGGATGTCACAATTTCCAACAAAATTCCACAAATCATTTTTCAAAATATTATTCAGCAAAATTGCAGCGGAAAAAGATGTAGTAGTCTGTCATATATCACATAACATATATACACCATCCATATCATCAACATCGTCATATACAACAACGACCATCTGCCCAAAATATACATCATGTCATCACATATCCCCCAAAAATCAGATACGCCACGGGGGCACACATAAACAACAATAAATAAATAAACTCCCAAAAAGCCCCGGTGTTACGTATCAGAGCAATCCTACAACGACGCCACAATCCAAGCTAGCTAGACACCTGGATTGTCTGTACTTCCGAAGAAGCACAGACCACAACAACAACAGAGGGGTGAGAATTCACGATCAAATATTAGCGGTATAAATGTACATGAAATAAAAGGCAGAAAACAATAATTCATTTCATATACATCATATTCGGACCTACTGTCCCATCATCAGTCACAACACACATATAACTCATGCAACATATGCAACACGACTCAACAAATATGCGGTACCGATTCAACTCAGGATAGATTGCATACACTCCATCCGAGCAACGATCTATCCCTACCACGCTCCTCTTGAGCCCATACGATCAAATCTCAAGATAGATCGCATACACTCCATCCGAGCAACGATCTATCCCTACCACGCTCCTCCTGAGCCCATACAATCAAAAATCTCAAGATAGATCACATACACTCCATCCGAGCAACGATCTATCCCTACCAACATTCCCTACTTGGAACACGGGTGGTCGCATACACTCCATCCGAGCAACGATCCAAATCTCGTCCACGCTCCCCACTTGGAGCACGTGAGTGTATCACACACCACGTCCACGCTCCCCCACTTAGAGCGTGTGAGTAAATCATACCTCACGTCCACATGTTATGCAAGACACTAGGTATAACCCCACACCACACATAATGCACACGATCCTACTGATCCATCACATCATATAATACATATACACACAAGCACACAAAGTGCATCGATCCTACTGATCCAATCACCACACAACATACCACACACCATGCACATAAGGCATATCGATCCTACTGATCCAATCCAACAAGCGACACACAAACACAATGCACTCGATGCGTAACGATCCTACTGATCCACTCATCACAACAGTATATAATCACAACGCATATACAGCGTATCGATCCTACTGATCCGCTCATCACACATCATATCACACATCGTAGCATACACTAATTCAATTATAAAAAACATACGGATATCACAGAGTCACGTTTCGACACCTTACATACACTCACCACAACTCTCTAATAAGTTCATCACCAAAACATGGTCAACAGGATTCCACATCCACAAAGAAATGAACACAGAACAACAGCCAAAACACAAACTGTTGTCAGACTCGCTGGCGTATTCGCCTGGCGGAGCCCCGCAGTGAACACTCACTGACCATTCGCCTGGCGAAGCCCCGTAGCGAACACTCGCTGGAACTCGCCCGACAAAACTCCTGGCAAAACCAAACAGAAGCTACTGGCAGCATTCGTTGCTCAGTTCGCCTGGCGAAGGCTTGCCCCCTCATTCGCCCAGCGAATACCTGCGTACTCAGAAAAATCCCACACAGCAGGAATAACAACCTTCCCCGATTTCGCCTGATTTTACCAAAAATCAACTGTTAACACGACTAAACCATATATTCCAACTTAACTACGAAATCTATACCGAATTCCACCTGATATCAACCTAGTCTTACTGTTCTGACCAACTTCAACTTAAAACGGTAATCTACCAAAACCCCAAATTCATCCGAACAGCGCATGCAACAATCTTAACAGAATAGCAACCACATTCAGAATCAAACTTTCATATCGGTATCATCATCAACCTATGTTCTACCTAATTATCTCAATTCCGGTTTAACATCGCAACTACCGAAATTCCCAATTTCTCCAACCATCACTCTACATCACATGCAATGAAATCAATCACAAAAACAACACCCATAGCAGAAGTAACAACAAACAAGCAACATCGATTCATCATCGATCATGGGGATTAGGGAATTTCCCCTTTCTACCAATTACTCATGCAAATACCAATTTCAACCGATCATTCCCCTCTTACCTCAAATTCGTTTTGATGATGATGATGCTTCACAATCCGCAGCCTCGATGCACTCTTTCCCGCTCTTGATCGCTCTTGATGCTTCAACCGTGTTCTCCTCTTCACGAGTCGTGTTCTTCTATTGTTCTTTCCCTTTCTATTTCCACCAATGCCAATTCTGCCCCTCATCCCAAATATTACACTTATATTCCAAATAAATAAATTCTCATTTTCTTTTTAATTCCAAAAATCCAATAATTATATTTTACTCATATATATTAATATTAGTAATAATAATAATAATAATTAATAGCAATATTAACATTACTACTAGTTATCACATTTTATCACTATATATTAATATTATGATTTATTTTGATCCTCAAATAATCCCACACAACCACATCCGCAAATAAAAATAACACCGAAAATAAAAAAATTAAAATGGGTGTTACAACACATGCCTCCAACATTGTTGAAGAAGGAATGTTACTTAGTGCATGATATCTTGATTCAGAACCTAGCCAGATGAGACATGGTTTTAGACCGGCGACACATGCCTCCAACATTCACAGCTTAGGAAGAAATTTGTTTGCCAACTTTTCTAATGCCATTACAGATGAACACAATGAAAATAGCCAAACTACTGCACAAGAATCACAAACACAAGTCTTACCGCCACAACGCAGCCCCGTTGAATATGTTGCAAGTACTTCTAATAAAAGAAAGTAAGGCTAATTTATTTTCGTAAGTTTTACTCTAAATGGAAAATTCGCCATGGATGTCTTATACGGTAACATTTTCTATTTCATTGTAAAGCTGTATAATTCTAATATCAATTGCAAGTTAACAATTTTGTATTCTTCAGACATTGTTGGTGTTCTTCAAGATGTAATCAAAACTCAAATGGTTGGTGGTGGTAAGAAATCGTGTGTCAACATTACTCTACGTGATGAAGTTTGAAATGTTATTGGGGTTGTGTTATGGGACGACTTCGCAAAATAATTTGTAACCTACAACACCTTTAGCAACTCTCAAGAACGCATGGAATGGTTCGCGCCTACGCATTAACTTGGACCACCCGCAAGTTCACGCTTTTAAATCCAAGTATGATATTTTCTTTGACAGTGTGCGTTGCACGCTTATTTTAATACTACTTTGAATACTTTATAAACTTCATTTAAAACAATGTATTCCATTTTGTTGTCTTATAATTTGGAACAGATTGGCATTAACCCAAACTTCAGTTACACAGTCTACTTCTCTGACACAAACATTGGAAACATTTTTACAAACTAGAAACAATGGCTGGACAAAGCCGAGTGAGGTCAAGAGTGTAACACCCCTCTTAACCCCATGGAATTTATATACATAGTCAGAGTAAATCATCATGAATTCACAAAAGGCTGTCACACATAACTTTCAAAACATCAACAACCACCTGTCATGCTCATTAACACTTTAATAAATAATCTTGCCTTTCAAAGTTTCACTTTACATGTAGCAGCGGATTCATTTTATATCATAATTCTCTTAACAGAATATTCATGTTCATCACATAATTCAACATTACTTAGGCACCAAGGCCAACATCATAATATTCCAATGAATATAAAAACATAGCGTAGAGTATATAATGTATCTCTAAGACATAAACCAAGTGATCCCAGTGTTACATGACCAGAGCACGACTGGACCCAACATAACTAAAATACTAAATAGCTACACCAACAGCGACCACGCAACTACGAGCAGCTCTACTCTTGATACCTGCACGATGTCAGATAGGACATCATTCCAGCAGAAGGGTGAGAAATAGTATCATAATAATAATGCATATAATCACAATGTATAATCAACTACGAGCAGCTCTACTCTTGATACCTGCACAATGTAATAATAATGCATATATATACAATCCTAGAATACACATAATCAACATTCTCACCACAATCATCCATATACATCACAATGTATATACAAATATATGGATAATCACCAAGCACATTCATCATACATACATCCACAATTCACTCATTTCCACATAAACATTTACAATTATGTTTATTCACCAACATCACAACTCTCAGTTCAACAATTCATACATATATGCATACTTTCATACAATAATTATACCTATGCCATGTGACTCAATGCAACTCATGCCATGTGGTACCAACACTTGTTATTATTTTTCGGTTTTTACATTTAAACCGGGTCCGCCCTCTAGACCAATAACAAACAAAAGTCCGTCCTCTAAGCTTTCAAACCCCACTCGAGGTTTGGGACAAGTCACTAGTCTCCATGAAACTAGCAAACATTGCTTCTTGACAACAAACGATGTGTATGCAATCAACAACCATATGCACTTAAGACCGTTCTCGCATCTTAATCTCATGCATTCTCAAATAATTCATCACACAAGAATTATAACATGATTGCACACACAACACATTTCATAATAATCAAAGTATTCATACTTTCAACACCATCACTACATTTATCAAGCAATGCATAAGAATACACATCTTGGTGCCTCACATACAATCGCATACAATCAATATGCATTCACAATATCGCGCCAACGGCAACGAACTCCATCACATTCATCATGCACCTTTAATCAGTTTAAACAATGCATATATTTACCAAAGGCCACATTCCACAATTGATTCCATAATCTAGGATTCACGCCATACGACTACCCACAGCATATCATAATACAACACACAAGCTATGCGTTGAAGAATCAAAGTATCAACATTGGATGGAAACAACAGAAACAAAACAATGTTGTCACGCTCCCCACCTTGCTCGCCTAGCGAGGCCTTAGCGAACCATCGCTACTTGCTTCGCCTAGCGGACACCTAGTGAAGGCTGATTCCTAACTACTGGAAGTGTTCGCTACCAGCTCGCTTAGCGAAGACTTAGAGAACCTTCGCTACCTCACCTACCTCCAGCGAAATTGGAGCTTTTGGTTTTACCCCAGGTCTGGGACCATTCGCTACTGGCTCGCTAGCAGCTCGCCTAGTGAGGCCTGCGATACTACAAAACCCCAACTGTCCAAAAATCATCAGAAGCTCACAAATCACCCGATTTTCACCAAACCAGTTCCTGTAGTCTTAGCCTAACATTCCTCGACTAAACTACACGACTATTCCAGATTTTAACCGATAAAACATCAATTTCTACCGATTAAACCATTTCTGACCTAGAATGGAAAATGTAGAAAAATACCCAAACAATCTAAACAAGACATACATTATCACATACATTGATAAGATAATAAGATTTCATACCCTTACCCGATTAAATCGATTCCTAAGGGTTGATCTTGAAGAATCCAAGTTTTCCTCTATTTTTCTTCTCTTTTCTCTTCTTCCTCTTTCTTTCTTTACTCTTTCCTTTCTATCTCTTTTCTTTCCACTTTCTCTTATATAACTTTCTATTCTATTCTTTCCATTATATTTTCTTCTCTCAAAAATATTTACCAATTCATTTCTCACAAACTATCCAACTTAATATTAAATAAGAAATGTCTAAAATATCCTCCAATATATTTTCCCTGAAAACTCTCAAAATCGGTAAAATAGCATAATATGCAAACATAACATATTAACACATCAATTCCATAATTAAAATAATAATCACCCAATTAAATAAAAAAGACTCAACAAAAATGGGAATAATCGAAATCGGGGCGTTACAACTCTCCCCCACTTTAGAAATTTTCATCCTCGAAAATATTACTTGATTCAAACAACTCCGGACACGACTCTCGCATCCCACTCTTTAACTCCCAAGTCATATTTCCTTCTGAAGCGCCTCCCCACGCTACTTTCACAAACGCAATATCTTTGCCTCTTAGCTTCTTAACTTCATGGTCCAAAATCCTAATCGGTAAAGCTTCAACCGTAAGGTTATCTCTCACTTCAACTTCGTCCATAGGAATAACATGTGACGGATCTGGAACATACTTCTGAAGTTGCGAAACATGGAATACACCATGAAAATTCAAAAGATTCAGAGGCAACGCCATACAATAAGCCACAACACCAACTCGTGCAGTAATCTGATACAGACCGATAAAACGAGAAGTCAACTTCTTTGACTTCAAAGCTCGACTCACACCCGTAACCGGTGTAACTCTAAAAACACATGGCCGCCTTATCGAAACTCAAGATATTTCCTTCTCTTGTCATGATAGCTCTCTTGTCTATTCTGAGAAGCTTCCATCTTCTTTCGAATAAACTTCACCTTCTCTGTCGTTTTGTTGTACCATCTCCAGTCCAACTACCGACTTCTCACCAGTTTCATGCCAACACAAAGGTGTTCGACATTTCTGACCATACAAAGCCTCAAATGGTGCCATACCAATACTTGAATGAAAATTGTTATTGTAGGTGAACTCAGTCAACGCCAATTAACTATCCTAAGCACCACCTTGCTCAAGTACACAAGCACGCAATGAATCCTCTAACGATTGGATTGTTCTCTCAGTTTGACCGTCCGTTTGCGGATGATAAGCCGAACTCAATCATAACTTCATACTCAAAGTACTCTGTAACCTCTCCCAAAACCTCGATGTAAAACTAGGATCTCTATCCGATACAGTACTCTTAGGAACTCCATGTAACTTCACAATCACACAACATAAATCGCGGCTAACTTCTCCAAAGGATAACCAACATCAATCAGAACGAAGTGAGCAGATTTAGTAAGCCTATCAACAATCACCCAAATAGCATTCTGCCATCTTTGCGTATTCGGCAATCCCGTAACAAAATCCATCGATATACTATCTTATTTCCACTCTGGAATACCCAACGGTTGCATCAATCCATTAGGCTTCTGATGTTCCACTTTAGACTTTTGACAAGTCAACCACGCATACACAAACTGAGCTACATCCCTCTTTAATCCGGACCACCAAAAGATTTTCTTCAAATCTTGATACATCTTAGTAGCACCCGGATGAATACTCAAGTTACTTCGGCGTCCTTCTTCCAATGTCATCTTTTTCCACTCCTCATCATCGGGAATACAAATACGACCACGGAATCTCAAAACTCCAAAATTAATAACCTTGAAGTCCTCGTTCTCATTCATCATCAAATCAACGAACTTCAAATCCAACTTTTGCTTTTCACATACCGTTGCAAGAAAATCGTTCGTAACATGCAGCATACCAAGTCTTACACTTCTCGGCGTCATTTCATAAACTAAACTCAAGTCTCTAAAATTCTCCAAAAGTTCCCATTCTCTCATCATCAAGGCGGACACATGTAACAACTTCCGACTTAAAGCATCGGCCACCATGTTTGCCTTACCCGGATGGTAATTCAAACCAAAATCATAATCCTTCAAAAGCTGTTACCACCTTATTTGTCTCATGTTCAATTCCTTTTGATCAAATAAATACTTCAAACTCTTGTGATCACTAAAAACTTCAAAATTTGCACCATAAAGATAGTGCCTCCAAATTTTCAAAACAAACACTACAGCCGCTAACTCCAAATTATGCGTAGGATAATTCTTTTCATGCACTCTCAATTGTCTTGAAGCATAAGCCAAAACTTTACCATCTTGCATCAAAACACCACCCAAACCAATCAATGAAGCATCACAATAAACCACAAATGGTTCCAACGGATTCAGCAAAATTAAGATTGGCGCCGTCGTCAATCTTTTCTTTAGTTCAATGAAACTCTTTTCACAATCAATATCCCAAACAAAAGCTTGACCTTTCCTAGTCAACTGCGTCAACAGCAATGATAACTTGACAAATCCTTCAAGGAATTTCCGATAATAACCTGCCAAACCATGAAAACTTCTAATCTCAAAAACTGATTTTGGAGCCTCCCAATGCGATACCGCTTCAACCTTTAACGGATCAACACTAATACCACTACTGGAAATAACATGCCCAAGAAAACTTACTTCCGACAACCAAAATTCACATTTCGACAACTTAGCATACAACTGCTTCTCTTTTAACACAGATAACACAATCCTCAAATGCTCGGCATGATCCTCTTCATTCTTCGAATAGACCAAAATATCATCAACAAACACAACCACAAGCTTGTCCAAATAAGGATGGAAAATCCTATTCATGTACTCCATAAATACACCTAGTGCATTAGTCACACCAAATGGCATCACAGAATACTCATAATGTCCATACCTCATTCTAAAATCAGTCTTCTGAATACCTTTAGTCTTCACACGAATTTGATGATACCTAGATCTCAAATCTATCTTATTGAATACACTTGCACCAACCAACTGGTCCATCAAATTATAAATCCTTGGAAGTTGATACTTATTCTTGATAGTCACCTTATTCAATGGTCAGTAATCCACACAAACCTCAAATAATCTTCTTTCTTCTTAACCAACAAAACCAGTGCATCCTACGGCGACACACTCAGACGAATAAAACTCTTCTCAAGCAAATATTCAAGTTGACTCTTCAACTCTTTCAATTCCTATGCCAACATACACTATGGATTCATCGATATCGGACTAGTTCTAGGAAGTAAGTCGATCACAAACTCCACTTCTCGTTCTGGCGGTAAATCTCTTATCTCATCAGAAAAAAATCATAAATAATTGGGACACCACATACTTCACCACTTCCATTAACACTCAAAGTTGTCACCAACATAAACATCCCAACACCATCCTGCACCCACTCATCAAAACAATCTGTAAGGACTTGGCTTAACTCCAAACAATACACTACACGCACCATCTAAGCTCGCAAGATTAGTTTATTCTAGCCAACATGATCTCGTCCACTATCAACAATAGATTAAGGGTGACCAGTTCCTCATTTTGTCAATAGACAACTAACAATCATAATGGGCATAAACCATCTTTACCAAACTATAATAGCGTTTAACAACACACTGAGCCACCACTCCACACTTAAAGCATCTTGGAGAAGCACAAGCTTCTCCCCCACTTATTTCAATCCCACTCTTGCAGATAAGGTTTAGAAAAACAAACGCGTACCAACAGTGTTTTCACACACATATCGCATACTAGGGAACAAACAACATTAGACAACCTGGCCGAATGGACCGACCTGCTCTGATACCACTAATGTAACACCCCTCTTAACCCCACGGAATTTATATACATAGTCAGAGTAAATCATCATGCATTCACAAAAGGGTGTCACACATAACTTTCAAAACATCAACAACCACCTGTCATGCTCATTAACACTTTAATAAATAATCTTGACTTTCAAAGTTTCACTTTGCATGTAGCAGCAAATTCATTTTATATCATAATTCTCTTAACAAAATATTCATGTTCATCACATAATTCAACATTACTTAGGCACCAAGGCCAACATTATAATATTCCAATGAATATAAAAGCATAGCGTAGAGTATATAATGTATCTCTAAGACATAAACCAAGCGATCCCAGTGTTACATGACCAGAGCACGACTCGACCCAACATAACTAAAATACTAAATAGCTACACCAACAGCGACCATGCAACTACGAGCAACTCTACTCTTGATACCTGCACGATGTCAGATAGGCCATCATTCCAGCAGAAGGGTGAGAAATATTATCATAATAATAATGCATATAATCATATATGGATAATCAACATTCTCACCACAATCATCCATATACATCACAATGTATATACAAATATATGGATAATCACCAAGCACATTCATCATACGTACATCCACAATTCACTCATTTCCACATAAACATTTACAATTATGTTTATTCACCAACATCACAACTCTCAGTTCAACAATTCATACACATATGCATACTTTCATACAACAATTATACCTATGCCATGTGACTCAATGCAACTCAATGCAACTCATGCCATGCGGTACCAACACTTGTTATTATTTTTCGGTTTTTACATTTAAACCGGGTCCGTCCTCTAGACCAATAACAAACAAAAGCCCGTCCTCTAAGCTTTCAAACCCCACTCTAGGTTTGGGACAAGTCACTAGTCTCCACAAAACTAGCAAGCATTGCCTCTTGACAACAAATGATGCGTATGAAATCAACAACCATATGCACTTAAGACCGTTCTCGCATCTTAATCTCATGCATTCTCAAATAATTCATCACACAAGAATTATAACATGATTGCACACACAACACATTTCATAATAATCAAAGTATTCATACTTTCAACATCATCACTACATTTATCAAGCAATGCATAAGAATACACATCTTGGTGCCTCACATACAATCGCATACAATCAATATGCATTCACAATATCGCGCCAACGGGAACAAACTCCATCATATTCATCATGCACCTTTAATCAATTTAAACAATGCATATATTTGCCAAAGGCCACATTCCACAATTGATTCCACAATCTAGGATTCACGTCATACGACTACCCACAACATATCATAATACAACACACAAGCTATACGTTGAAGAATCAAAGTATCAACATTGGATGGAAACAAAAGAAATAAAACAATGTTATCACGCTCGCCACCTTGCTCGCCTAGCGAGGCCTTAGCGAACCATCACTACTTGCTTTGCCTAGCGGACACGCTAGCGAAGACTGATTCCTATCTACTGGAACTGTTCGCTACCAGCTCGCTTGGCGAAGGTTTAGTGAACCTTCGCTACATCACTCGCCTCCAACGAAATTGGATCTTTTGGTTCTGCCTCAGGTCTGGGACCATTCACTACTGGCTCGCTAGCAGCTCGCTAGCTGCTCGCCTAGCGAGGCCTGCGATACTACAAAACCCCAATTGTCCAAAAATCATCAGAAGCTCACAAATCACCCGATTTTCACCAAACCAGTTCCTGTAGTCTTAGCCTAACATTCCTCGACTAAACTACACGATTATTCTAGATTTTAACCGATAAAACATCAATTTCTACTGATTAAACCATTTCTGACCTATAATAGAAAATGTAGAAAAATACCCAAACAATCTAAGCAAGACATACATTATCACATACATTAATAAGATAATAAGATTTCACACCCTTACCTGATTAAATCGATTCCTAAGGGTTGATCTTGAAGAATCCAAGCTTTCCTCTATTTTTCTTCTATTTTCTCTTCTTCCTCTTTCTTTCTCTGCTCTTTCCTTTCTATCTCTTTTCTTTCCACTTTCTCTTATATAACTTTCTATTCTATTCTTTCCATTATATTTTCTTCTCTCAAAAATATCTACCAATTCATTTCTCACAAACTATCCAACTTAATATTAAATAAGAAATGTCTAAAATACCCTCCAATCTATTTTCCCCAAAAACTCTCGAAATCGGCAAAATAGCATAATATGCAAACATAACATATTAACACATCAATTCCACAATTAAAATAATAATCACCCAATTAAATAAAAAAGACTCAACAAAAATGGGAGTAATCGAAATCGAGGCGTTACAAAGAGTATTCGTCTAATCTGTGAGATCGAAAAGGTTTGTTGTTATTTTTTTGAAAAAATAGTTTACGGAATTATTCATGTAGGACATTACAAACTATGACATGAAATGCAGGACTGTTTCTCCACAACCAATGGGACAAAAAAATGCTTTAAGGCCTCCAAATTTAGATGGTATTTTGAATCTTGCCCAAACTGCAAAACTTCAAACAAGTCTCATGGCGACAAGTTTGAGTGTGTTTGCGGAGTTTAAGATGTGGTGCTCATAACAAAGTATGTATTCCATTTGAGTTTATGTTCCCATCCCTTTGTTTTTCAAACTCTTTTTTCTTACATATACAACTATATATACATTTGTTAGATACAAAATAGAGATCAAAGTTGAATTTGAAAAACACGTCGATGTCTTCGTGTTTTGTGATAAAGGTTGTATCCCATATGTTAATCTCACTGTTAGGGAATTGAGATACATTATGAAGGAGGTAATATACTGTCAAATATATATTCATTGTATCGAACCTAACATCTTATTTCAACAAGTTGTAACTCCCTTTTCTATTTGCTGATCTAGGTTGGCGAGGATAACCCAAAAATATATCCAATACACCTGGACAAGCTTTTGGATCAAAATCTTGCATTTAGAATCAAGTATAGTCTTTTGTATGGACAATTCTCTGTTGTAACAATATTAAATTAGCCAGATCTTTATGATACCTGCTATGTAATTCTTCATCCAAATGAAGTTTATATTATTTGATAACTAAACTTTTAATTTTGTTTTACTTTTGCTACTATAAAATGTATAAATCATTATGTGATGCAATTACTCGCAATTTTGAGATATGCTTTTTGCATCATACTTCAAAGGTTGTCTTACCTCCAAACAACGATGTTGACACGGATTCTCATTATGAACCTATTGTGAGTGTGAGTTCTATGTCTTGTGTAAACTACTCTTTAATAACATGATGAACCTATTGTGTTTTATGATGGAATTGATACTCTTAATGAACCACTTGTGTTTTGTAGGAAATCAAAACACATAATCAATTTGCTACTGCCCTCCCACAAGCTTATGCAACTGGTGATTGTAATCCGTCGACTTGTTCTAGCAACACCCCTGTTAAGAGGGTTGCACTCCTAATTTCTCTGGATGAGACATCTCAAGATAAAGTTGTTACACCAATGCATTCTTCAACCAAGGTCAAACACATCAAGAAGGAGTAATCGTACATGACAAGGATAGTTTTTAGTCGCACTTTGATGTTTTGTTTAAGTTTTAGTAGATTGTAATGAAAACTGTTGTAATGTTACTTATTTTCTGCACTTTAATGTTTTGGTAAAATACTCGTACATTATTGTACTTTTGTGTTTATTTCTATTTTGATGTAGCATTATTGAACATCCAGCCTGTTGTGACATGGAAATGATGACGACAACGTCTTTGTAATGTAAAAAAATATGCATCACTACTGCATTAACAAATACGCAACAGTCAACATTTGGTTCTACATTATATGTTAGGTACTGCATTATCAAAAGCAAATGCAGTACTCCCGCGTTAACAATTCACATTATGCCTTGCATGGCCTAATGAATCTAATCTTAAATCATGTGTATATAAATTAAGTATTACTGAGAATCACTTGTCTGCAACTTTATGTATTTGTCAATGTCACAAAACATGGATTATCAACACAGTTACTTGATAAATTTGTCAAATTTATATATGGGGCTGACAACCACATGTTACATGAAATGCAAGAAAGCATCTAAGTTTCCATATTAAGTGACAGTTTGAAAACCATACAACTTCCATGAATTCATGGGTAGTTGAACCATAGCAAAATGGGATATTGTAAGTGATGGTAAGATAGAAAA
Source organism: Lathyrus sativus (assembly GCA_963859935.3). Classification (NCBI taxonomy): domain Eukaryota; kingdom Viridiplantae; phylum Streptophyta; class Magnoliopsida; order Fabales; family Fabaceae; genus Lathyrus; species Lathyrus sativus. The sequence continues at coordinate 432,571,136 of OZ012740.1, forward strand.
AAAATAGGGATATTGTAATGTAACGTGTTGCGAATTAGTACCGTTTAATGTTTGTTAATCAATTATACAGGGGTGAGGCCTCTATTTTAAAAGACTATTTTAATCCTTACTTTAAGTGTATAATATAATTATGAAGATATGAAAAATTATTGAAACTTAAAAACTAGCATTTTTGGAACCTTATTGGATTCCCTAGCAGTCATATTTATTTATTTTTGGAATAAAACACATATACTGAAAAATCAAAATAAGAATGTCTTCTAAGTTCTAACCACACCTCTTCAGTATTAGAATTAAGATGTTTATCAATCTGATTGGCTAATGCCTTAATAATTCTTCTTTTCAAACTTCTTCTTGGTGCATTAAAATAAACTATGACACTGTAGGCATATTAGTTACTATACTCATACAACTTTTTCTTGGTGCATTAAAATCTAACATTGTTAAATACATTACATATGGTTTAAAGTTTCAGTTCTCAATTTTGGTATCAACTTAATACTCTTTATTAACTATAAGTAATAGACATCAAACAATGTCATGTCATGCCGAGCCTACAATGCTTTACGATATAGTTTTCCACTTTTTATGTTTCTGGAAAACGACATCCGTGAGAGGGGGCTTTCTTCACTATGTAAACAACACTATAGTATTTTAGTAATCCAATCTGCAGCTAGCTGGTATTTAGATTTTTTGTCTCATGTGCAATCCATTTCACACATTAATTAACCTGTTAAATATCAACCAAAAAATTGTCAGGTTGGCTTACTCATTCTTTTTGGAGAAATTATCAACACAGCAAGTTAACTCAGCATTTTTGGTTGTCATTCGGCCTGCTGCATTTTATTGATATTCTCAATTGTACCATGAAATTAGTAGGTTCTTTATCTAAATTTGAACAAACTTTTCTCCTACACTACCTATGAAAACCAACCATGATATTATCAAACTAAGATCATACACTGTTATATTATTATTTTCATCTTACATTTCATCATTACCAACTGTCCAAACATGACTTCTGCTAACCTTAATTGAAACACTAAATTTATATGTATCATGTTATGTAATAAACATTAACCATTCAATTTTGAATCTGGTGAGATATTTCAAAACCATTGAGAACTAAATTAGATAAGGCTAATTAAATGGTTAACTACTGTGACCCCAAACTAAAGATATTTAAGTACATTTGTTTTATTAACTGTAGTAATGTTTAATTAAAACACCCACAACATTACTTATATGGAAAATAAACTAAAAGGTTTTGGTAACAACAAAATTATTTCCAAGATATTGTTAAACTGTCCTAAACCTTAACCATCCATTGTTACAGCACTTCAAAAACCAGTTTGAATAGAAAAATATGTGAGCTCCATTCATTTCATAAAGTGGACTTTCAAAGGTTATATTGCTGTAAGTTTCTTGGTTCAGTGTGTTGTGGATGGTTTTCATTTTATAGTGTTTCAAATACGAACGCTAATTAACCATTTGGCTCAGAGTTTCATGAATGCTTAGGGTTTCATGAAATATTAAACATTCATGTGGCTTCCTTACCAATTATTAATGCATACACCATAGCATAGACTTAGCATTCATACCCTAAACCCTAAACCCTAAACCACTGGGGTGGCGATATGACCATTGCAAAAGTCTTGCTGATATTTTAAGGTTTGCAAAACATGTTGATTTTGCACTTAAGTTTTGTTCATAACTATGATATTATTCATACGTTGGAAATTTTGGATAAGTTCTTTTTAATTGCAATGCAATTTATTTTTCTTTGAATTACTATTTTATTGGTGTAATGATTTTTATATATACCAAAAAAAAATTATCTCTATTATAACATGTTAGTTTTACCCGTGCGGGAGCACCGGTATTTTACTAGTTTCCAAGATAACATCTTAACATTCCAAACGATATCGTTAACGTTTATACTACCATTGTTGAAGATTATTTTGTTTCTACTATTCCGTAAACTCCACACAACTGCAAACCAAATTGATCCTCTCTTCCGCTTCAACCCGGAACCGTTAGCTGCAACATACCAGACCTCAAAGAAAGACCTTCAACAATCAATGTATCATCCACAAATGAATGATCTCCACAGAAACTTTATCCTTCACCTTGAATCCATAAAAATCACCTTTCAACGCAGCCTTAGAAACTAAAGCAGATAAACCTTTCGCAGTTATGATAAAGAGAAAAGAAGAGAGCGGATCCCCTTGACGCAACCCCCTTTCAACCTGAAAATCCGTATTTGTACTGACATTGACAAGAATCGATAAATGACAGTTAAATATGCAAGCTTCCATCCAGCTTAACCAACATTTACCAAAGCCCATTCTCGACATCTTAAGCCGTAGATAATTCCAACTAACGCAATCATAAGCTTTTTTGAAATCGACTTTAAACAAAACACACTTCTTATTATCTCTGGTGGCAGAATATATTATCTCATTAGCAATTAAAACACCATCCGATAATTGTCTCCCCAGAACAAAAGCAGATTAACAAACATAGATTAAACCGTTCAAAACTTTTTTCAACCTAGAGGCAAGCAATTTAGATAAAATTTTGTAGAGACTACTAACTAGGAAAATCAGACTATATTCTTCTAACTTACCAGGCTGAGGTACCTTGGGAATAAGAGTTAAAAAAAACATAGGTTATCACCTTCGGCAGTCTAGCACTCACATGAAAGTTTTTCAGGAACTTTATAATGTCATGTTTTAGAATATCCCAACAACCTTTTATGAATACAAAATTGAAGTCGTCAGGTCCCGGGCTTTTAGAACCTTCGCAGCTCCAAACTGCATCCTTTATTTCTTCATCTAAAAAAGGGGCCTCCAAATAACTAACTTCTTCCACCTTTAGAGATTTGAAGTTGAACTCATCCAAAGCAGGTCTGTTATGGTCTAATTCCAAGAATTTATTATAAAAGAAATCCTTCATTACTGTCTTGACTTCATCCACAGATTTCACCTTCCCGTTGACTGTTTCAACATAGCCTATATATCGTTTTCTTTCTCTACCCTTCATAATGTTGTGAAAATATTTAGAGTTATTATCTTCATCCTTGTTCCATTTCACTTAAGCCTTTTGAAAGATCATGTTATCCTTTATATGAATATTCATCCACATATTCTTAGAAGTTCTCGACCTGGCATCAACCAGACCCCTGACTTCTTCATTACTACAAACTTGAAGCAAGGCATCAACTTCATTAATCTCATCCACTGCAGCTTCCACTTTCAAGTCGCGTCATCCAAACACATCCTGATTCCAGATCCTAAGTCTATCTATTAGTATCTTAAATTTCTCTTTGATTATAAAATCACTCTTGCCAACAATCTTAATATTTTTCCAAACTTTCTCCAGAAACGAATAGAATTCCTTATTGTCAAACTAGCTATCATTCGATTTAAAAGGTTTTGGACCCCATTCGACACGTGAAACTTTTAACTAGATAGGACAATGATCGGATACATCTCTTCTTCAAATGGTTTGACCAACAACTCCCCAATTATTACAAATTTCCTCAGAAATCAGAAAGCGATCGATTATGCTCATATCTTTTCCATCACCACTGTACCAACTAAACTTATTTCCAAAATAAGGAAGATCTACCAAGTCCATAGCTTTGATAAACTCACTAAATTCCCTCTGCTCAACCTTTCTATAATTATCATTAATACCCTTACTCTTAGAAGAAGAGGTGGCAACATTAAAATCACCTCCTAAAACCCAAAGACCATCAGACAGATTTCCTTTCAGAACTACCAAATCATTCCACAGTTTTCTTTTGAGATTAATACTACAAGGCGAGTAGATATTAACCATATAATAAAGATTCCTTTTCCAAAGAACTTTCACTCCTAGGAACCCATCCCCTCTAAAAGACAACAAAGGATTGATAACCTCCTTCTTCCACAAAATGATCAAACCTCCAGACAACCCCGACATATTACAGGAAGCCCAATCAATATCTTGACCAGACCATATACCACCTATGACTGAAGGATCTGCAACTTTCAATTTGGACTCTTGAATAAAGAAAATATTAGTGTTACTTGATTTAATGCAACAGCTAATCCTCTTCCTTTTTGAAGTGTTTCCTCCTCCCCGAATGTTCAAAGAACCAATTATCATTGAACACCATTAGAAATCTCCTTTGATTTCAAAAATATCGCTTTATCATTTGCCTTCATTCCCGCAATTTTCTTCGAATAACCTTTGTTCTTGTCTTTACTAATCACCCCCAAATTTGAAATTGCATTCCACACCTTACCTTCGATGTTAGATTTGTGATTGTCCCAAAATATGAAATTACCTTGGTTCACATCTGAATCTGTAGTGGAGTTACAACACAACACCATGCCAGCTGAAAAACTGCTCAAACTCTTATCACTAGGAGATTTATGGTTGCCATCCGACCTACTGTTCCTGGTAATGGAATCCAAAAAATTAACTTTTTTTTGAAGAATGTTAAAATAAGATGGCTGCGAGAAAGACTCTATCGAATCCTCAATCTTTGTTGACTTCTTAGGAACTAAGTCCAAAACTCTCTTGGTGGTCTTAGAACATTTTCTGCCCAACGACCCAATAACCCCTTTAGCAGATCTCAACTTCACTTTTTTTTTATTGAGTAACTTGAGCTTGGGAATAATTTTGTGCAACCCTTGGTCCTGATTGTGAGTTTCCAAGATTCCTATGGTCCCACCTGAATCATTAAAAGTATCCTTCTGACTTTCCCCAAAGTTTGTCATAGCCGCCTTTGTAGCTACAATAGTTGCGTCAAAGTCTATTAACCTTAACAGGCTATCCTGATTAGACAAGACCTTACGTTGTGTCTCGAGGCCAAGTCTAGAGGCTAGATGTTCTTCCAATCCCACTTCTTCTTCCAATGCAACCACCACGTATAAGCAGCTCCTGCTGACTGATGGTGGACTGAGATCCTCGACCGAGTCCTCCTTCCTAAAAACCTCCTCAAGTCTACGCCTCTTGGCATTAGCTCCTTTTCTATCCTCTTCCAAGGTTGCAAGCGCTTCATATAGTTTACAGTCACTATATCTCCTGAGCGAAGCTTCCTTTGAAATCTCCTCATCTTTAGCTCTGAGCTGACCCTTCAGCTTGCTAATCTGCAACTTCAACTGGTCTTCACGCTCCTTGTTGTTGGACATGGCAGCGTTTAATTGAGCCTCAAACTTGGAAATTCGCAAGTAGGCTCTATTCAGATCTTGCTTTTTAGTAGCAAGAACACTACTAACAACATTTATGTATAAACCCAAACGCTCTCTACCGCTCATCTCCTTAGTTAAGTTCGTACCCAACTTGTTCACCAGTTCATTTTGCTTCCTCAAAGAATAAGTTGCTTCATTCCTCTCACTTCTGAGTTGAGCAATCTCCTTCTCCAACTCTTTGTTTGCCTTATGCAACTCTTCTTTTTCTCAACATACCGGATTATACCTTTGGATGTCTATAGTGGTAGGCTCCTCAATCACGGGAGGGCAAACAGGTTCCACCGGAGGAAATGGCATCAAGAACTTTGTGGCCATCTCATGAATCCAAGCCACGTAGGGGTCGTAGGCCTGACTGTTGCTCTTCCCCAACAAGGCTTTGCCTCTCCTACGGATTCTTCTCCAAGCACGTTCAAGTCTGATTAAATCATCACCCTCTAACAAACCCGTGAGATACAGAGATTCCTGTATCTCCTCTTTCTTTAGAGCGTCCCTGAGAGCATATCCAAATTATCATACCAACAGAGAAGGGTTATAGTTGACGCACCCTTTCCTTCCGACCAAAGGGACGTTAGGAAATCCTCCACAACTATAAACAATGTCTGTGCCAAGCATGTCCCTATCAAACCAAAGAATATCCTTGGCAGTCAGACCCATCATCCTCTCAGACCACTCTGAAGTAGCAACAATGTCTACAAACTGACCGGTCTTAGACATATGACTCATCAACCATCTATAAAGCAAAGGAACACAACACAAGACATTCTTCCCCCTTCTGTTTTTATTCTTGTGGTGCACAGAATGATAGACATCTCCTAAGAGTGTAGGGACCGAGTTCCCTGAGGCCAGTAGGTAGAAAGCATCCACATCTACAAAGTCCGGCAGATTCGAAAACAAAATAATACCATAAATGCAAAGTTTCAGAATAGCACTAAACACAATCCAACAACCATTTTTGGCGAACTTCTGAGCTTTCTCAACAAGAAAAGGTAACAGAAAGCCATAAGTTCATTTCCTCTCAACTAACTTCCCCTTTAACTCTGCAGCGTCCAAATGTAATATAGCAGCAAGCCTAGCCAGATCAGGCTCAGCATTTGTATGGACGAACGACATCTTATCAAGGACAGGTGTAACGCCCATTTTAATTATTTCATTTTTTTGTGTATTTTCTTTATGGTGTGCCTTTTGTGTTAAGGGTGTGGTTGAGTGCGATAACGTGTATCCCTTAAGTTGGAATTAATTAATAATTTTGGACTTTGGTATTAATAATAATATTTAGTGATGATAATTTAATTAATAATGGTAATATTATTATTAATATTATTATTATTAGTAGTATTATTATTTATAATATTATTATTATTATTATTATTATTAAGTAAATAAAAAGGGATGGAATAAAAAGAATTGGGATAAAGGGCTGTTTGGGAAAGAATTAAAAAGGGAAAGAGGAGAAAACACGTTGGAAGAGAAGAGAAGAGAAACACGATCAAGAAAAATTTGGAGAAGAAGAGCAAGGTGAATCGGAGCAAGAGGAAGCTAGTATTCATCGTTTCAGCAAGAGTTTTATCAGGTTGTTCGAGTTATCGAGGTAAGGGGGGGGGGGAATCGGGTCGAATGGTATGTTGCATGAATACTAGGTAGAAGGGGATTTCCCTAACCCCATTAGGTTGTGATGATTTTTGTTGGTATGTGTTGGAAATTCTGAGTTGTTGATGATATGTTGAATCTGTTGTATGTGATGTAGAGAGATCGTTTGGTGATTTGGGGATTTCGGGTAATTGTCGTGTATATGCTGGAACTGAATTAAGTGAGTAGAGCTGACATTTAATCGGGTTAAATTGAGAATAGATTATGTAGTTAGGTTATAAAATATTGATCTGATATGATGGGGACTGGTTTGAGTAGAATCGGCTGAGTTCGGAGAGTTTTGCCGACTCTGAGCAGTGGAATTTTTTCTGAATTCGCAGGCGTTCGCCAGCACCTTCGCTGAGCGAACTGGGGCGAACTGGGCAGCGAGTGCTTCCAGTAGCCACTGTCTGCATTCGCTAGGGAGTTTGCTGGGCGAGCTAGTAGCGAGTCTTCACTGGGGGATTCGCCGAGCGAACGGGTAGCGAGCATTTGTTGCGGGGCCTCGCCAGGCGAATGAGCCAACGAGCGTGACAGTATGTTTTTGTTTTGAGTTGTGCTGTTCGGTTCTCTCGTGATTGTTGGACCCTTGTTGGTCATGGTTGATTATGATATTGATATTGAACTATGGGGAGTATATGTGTGGTGTGGAATATGATTTCCTTGATATTCGTTTAATTTGAATGATTGAATTCGGTGTATGTGATTGCGTAGGAATGTGGTGATGTGTGATATATATATATATATATATATATATATATATATATATATATATATATATATATATATATATATATATATATATATATATATATATATATATATATATATATATATATATATATATATATATATATATATATATATATATATATATATATATATATATATATATATATATATATATATATATATATATATATATATATATATATATATATATATATATACACATATATATACATATATATATACATATATATATACACATATATATACATATATATATATATATATATATACATATATATATATATATATATATATATATATATATATATATATATATATATATATACATATATATATATATATATACATATATATATATATATATATATATATATATATATATATATATATATATATATATATACATATATATATATATACATATATATATATATATATATATATATATATATATATATATATATATATATATATATATATATATATATATATATATATATATATATATATATATATATATATATATATATATATATATATATATATATATATATATATATATATATATATATATATATATATATATATATATATATATATATATATATATATACACACGAGGTATGATGAAATATGATCGAATGGATCGTGGGCACCTTGTGTGTGCGTGAATTGTTATTGTGCATTAGTGTATGCATATCATGATGCATGTTTGGGATCAGATGGAGTGTGGTAGGGATAGATCATTGCTCAGATGGAGTGTATGCGATCTATCCTGAGTTTATTTGCCCGTACTCCGAAGGAGAGGGGGTGGTAGGAATAAATCATTGCTCGGTGGAGTGTATGTGATCTATTCTGAGTTGATTGGGATAGATCATTGCCCGGGGGAGTGTATGTGATCTATTCCGGGTTATTTGCCCGTACTCCGTGAGGAGCTTTGTGGGATAGATCGTTGTCACTGGTGGGTGTATGTGATATATCCGGGTTCGAGTGAGTGAACCAGTGAGTCGGTACCACATATCATGGGTTGAGTTGTATGTGTTGCATTGCCTTATATGTTATGTTGGTGTGGGACAGTAGGTCCGGGTCGATGTATGTGAATGATAGTTGTGTGATTTACTGCTTTTTATTCATGTACATTATTACCGTTATATTTTGATCTTGATTTCTCACCCCTTGTTGTTGTTGTTGTTGTGGTCTGTGCTTCTTCGGGAGTACAGATAATCCAGGTGCGTAGCTAGCTTGGATTGTGGCGTGTCGAGTCGTAGGGATGCTCTGATACGTAACACCAGGGCTTTGGGGTGTTATTGTGTTATCTGATGATTTTGTGTGCCCCTGTGGCGTATCGTGTCTGATGAATCCTTTTGGTGGATATGTTTGTATATTTTGACTTGACCGATTATGGTGTGTATGATGTATATATGTATCTACGTGACGAATTCCGTTGTATATTTTTGAAAAAGTATTCAATAAAGTATTTTGTGGAGTTTTCATCTGTGACATCCCGTTTGGTGTGCTAACTCTGATATTTTAATTGTTTGATTTATTTACATTTATTTTGTTTTGGGAACGGGGTGTTACAACAAGCACCCCCAACATATCAGAATACTCCTCCAACGTAGGCGCCAAAACAAAATCCAGAAAGACAAAGCATCTCAACTGAGCGTCGTAGAACTGCAAGAGAGTATAGACACCACTGATCTCAAAGGATGAAGGCTTGCAGACACATCTGGCCAGTCTCCCATAATCTTGTCTAAATTGTTCCATCACCTTCCCCTCAGCCATGGCAATCAGACTTCTCAAAGAACTGACATCTATGGTAGGAAACCTGTAAGCAACTGTCCTTTTCAAGGGCTCCATGTCAAGAACGAAGAATAGAACCACTAGAATCAGGAGGGAAATATGCACCTTCAACATAAATATATGTTAATGAAGAAAAGCAAATGAAGATGCAAATACAAATGTAAATGCAAACAGAGGATCAAGCTTGCTGTGCTGTAGCTTGAGAAGAACCAGAGCTCCGCTTTAGTACTGACAAATCACTTACATTAGGACCCCTTTGTACCATGAACACAGGTTCACACTATAAAGAACCGGGTAGTCTGAAGGCCAAAGTTTCCTGCATAACCCACCCACTCACAGGTATGGACCTATCCACTGACAAGGTTCGGCATCCTATGCGTTCATCAGCGTCACAGACTTTCAAGAAATGATGATATGTTCACCATTTCTGGTTTGGCATCATCACTTCTTGAAGAGGCCTCACTTAGCTGAATCCCAAATGATTGGTCCCCAGAGTCGAGAACCCTCAAATCTAAATTCTAGTCGGATCCTAAGGATCAGAAAGGAAATCGTCAAAGAGAATCTCGTCTGAGCGTGAATTTCATGGGGAACTGTGTCTGCTAAGAAAACAGGTCCACCCACTAGTCTCCACTACTAATACTAGGTTTATACTCAAGCCCATGTCCGACTTATCTCTCAATGGAACTTCCCTCCCCACAGCACAACAAGTATGATACAATGCGGAAAGTAAAATGCGGAAGTAAATAAAGATAAAGCACATATATACACACACCCAAAAGAAAACACACAAGCGCTTAGGATTGACTCGCATAGGGGATATTCCTGTCCCCAACAGAGTCGCCAGCTGTCGCTATTGCGAAAAAAGAGGCTGGCAACGACTAACAGAGTCGCCACCTATCGTTATTTATCCCAAAGAGGGGAAAGGAAACGATCGGAAAAAACCTGACGAAAACGGGAAAAGACGAGGTCATCGCAACCAAGTCCTAGGTTCGGGAGTCGGTTACGCAAGGGGAAGGTATGATCACCCCTCACGTCCGTCGTACTCGACGGGATCCACGCATGTGTTTTCTATCTAAAAAGGTGTGTAAATTATCTACGCTAAAGGCTTAGGGACAAAAGAAAAAGAAAAAGGACTGACTCGGCAGAGCATCGTCGCTCTGTGCCTACGTACTCCCTCGTGCAATGGGAAAGTCAGAGTCAACGTAGTTCGACTAACTACGGCTAGAGAAGGGGGGAAGGTTGCTCGCCAAGACATCGCGTCTTGTGCCTACGTACTTTCATCTGGTATGAAAGATCAGAGAAAACGTAGTTCGGGCTTAAGAGAACACAGGTTGTTCAAAAGTTTTACCCGAGTAGGGTTAACAAATAGCTCTAGCAGTTTGGTGTATGCAGCTTGACCATTGGACACTTAGGCGTTACCGTTTGCAATAGGACTGAAGGTTAACAACACTCTTTCTTATGAAAAGGTTTTCCTGATTAAGATCCCGATGGATGAAAAAGGTTTGAAGTGTTTTTGTTTTTTTAGAGACGAAGTGTTTTTAATTTGAGTGTTCATAATGTATGTTGTACTAAAGTCTAAAACCTAGGATCAAATGCGTCGCATATCGTCCTAGGGACCTATACTAAACACTCTAGGCAATTGAGAGGTAGCCACTCAATCACCATTTCCCAAGTATAAGGCTCATGGCACAACATCCATCATCTTTATTAAGTGGATTGAAGTTGTTTGAAGATGAGAAGAGAAAGGGACAAACTAAAGGGGGACTAGACCAAACCCTAGAAGTTGTCATGCAAAGTGCACCTAGAGATGGGATTACAAAAGGGAAACATCTACCTAATGTTATCATGCATGGTTAGAACCCTAGTTTCTATCATAAACTCTCTTAAACAAGAGAGATTAGACATCCTAAGGGAAGGAAGACAAAAGAAGAATAAGAAAGAACAAAAGAAACATGCAAATGAGAGAATGCATACATGGAATGCACAAGTAGGATGAAAGTGGGAGGAAAATATGTGTAGGGCAGTAGCCACCACAAGCTCATCTCAACCAAGCATTCATATGGAAATGCAAATAGAAAGGAGAAAAAGATGCATAAAAAACAATCACACAAATGTGACAAAGTCACTAAGAGAAGTCCTCATGGATTCATCACTTTAAGTAAGCTTCAAGTTCCTCCTAAGGAGGGACCAAGCTACCTTAAGTGACATTCAAAAGTCATAGGATAGAAGAGAAGATGAAAGAAGAGAATGCTCAAGATAAACATCACAAACAGACCAAAGAGATGCAAGAAGAGGCAATGAGAAAGACCAAAGTCTTACACACATTCAACACTTAAAGCACAAGTGGAAAGCCTACAAAGCAATGCATCAATCAACAAGTAATGAACACAACTTTGACCTAAAAATGAACCTAAAGCAAGCTCAACATGTCTAATATGTGAAACAAGAAGAGTTGAGAGCTCAATGGATCCACAAAGGTCATTTCCAATTCAAACTAGGTCATACACTTGTATGAGCCACCTTATGAAATGACCTAACTTGCAAGTCATCTCAAAATTAGGAAAAAGGCTAAAAAATTACCAAATAAAATGCACAAGAAAGCTAAACAAGCTGGCAAATAGAAACCAAAAGCACAAAGCCAATATCCCCTCAAAGCACCATCAAAAGAAAATAATATTCAAGATGTACCACTTTGAAATGGGAGAATCGAGGGTCAAAAGAAAAGCCACCAAAGTCAACCCTAAAGTCAACCAACCAGGGGCAAAATGGTCCTCAAACTTTAATCAACTCATCATGGATATGAGGATTTAATTTTAGTCATTGGACCCAAAGGAAAAGAGAGAAACAAATAAAAGATCACACAATGTCACAATTTAAATCATTTAATATACTTCCAATGTTAAAATCCAAATTTAATTGAAAAATAAATCAAAAAAATAAAATAAAATATTCTAAAATCAGAAGACATCCCAAAGTGTCTAAAAAGTATTTTTATGAATTTTTTGGATGATTGGAAGTAATTTAAAATGAATTAAATTTAAATAGATAAAAAACAAAAATAAAATGAAAATAAAAATAAAATAACAAAACAGATGGTATGAATAGCAAGGAAAAACAGTTAAAAAAGAAGACTGGGCCAAGGGGGGGGGGGGGCGCAGATAGCAAACGAGGCCCGGGTCCACAAGCCAACAAATAGTATGAGTTTCAAACAACAATCCAATATGGATGGTCAATAAGATGACCAGCGTGGAAAATAATTCGGGCCATCTGATTAAATAGTAATCAAATCATGTGGATCAGAATGTGCCAGCGCATTAATGAGGAATTTAAACGTGATTATGTGGTACACGGTCAAACGGGTGTAGTGTGTGTCGTAATCTCACGCGTCCAAACCAAAAGTAAGCGCATCGTGTGGTGTGAGGATCATCTTCTCCGATGAGAAATCAACAAAATCCATGGAAAACAGACGGTGGCCGGAGATCCCTTCCGATCATCTTCTCCGGCCATGCACCCGCCGTGAACAGTAACAATAAATACACAGTCATTAATACTTCACCAAAAATGACAAACTAATAGTCAAAATTCATCCTCTCCTCACGAGGAACCCAAATCCAACCTTGGTTTTCATTTTTGAGCAACACACAAAGCAAACCGAAGAAAAATAGAAAATGTACACAAACTGCAAACCTCAAAATCAACAACCAAAAGTGCCTAGAAATTATCTACACCTCATGTAGAGTTCAAATCCACAGTCCATTTACCCTAAAACCTCAAGAACAGGCCAAAATGCAAACAACAAGTTTCATGCTCCAAACAGAAATCAACTCAAATGCCAGTTCATTTTACTTGTTAATGGTCTACATGATTCCTAGGTCTCAAATATGTAAAAATGGCAAGCAATCATGGTATAAAAAGAGAGATATGGTGATTTCAAGATTACCTAATGGAGAACCTCCACTGAGTCTTGTGTTTGGCTGAAACTTCAAGCAAATCACCCAGAATCGTTCCAAACACTTGAATGAAGCTCTTGGTATGCTCAATTTCACTTGAGAATGGCTAAATCTCCAAAACTGAATTTCACTTTGCTCTCACTTTTTTAAGTTACTGTCTCTGCAATTCCACCACCAAATCGTGTCCTGAGGGTTTGTGAAGTTTTCTAACCTTTTATGTGTTGGATTCAGATGAAAATGGAGCCCTATTTCATGCCATAAAGCCCAATTTCCATTTCAATTTTTCTTCACTTTTTTGCTTGCCAAACTCGTGTAACCACCACTGCAGCTGCCTCAAATTTGTTTCAAATCAATTGCACATGGTTTGAGTTGATCAAATGGCCAGCAATTGGTCCTTGTTTTGATTCTATGGTAGATTTCACATTTGTTACTTCATGGTGAAGAAACCATGGAAATAACAAACCAAATTACCTCAAATTGCAAATTTAAAATTGGCATTGTGCTTATAACATCATTTGCACTCAAAATATGCATAAACTTGGTTCAAAGTGATCTCAAATGAATTAATTCCAATTTTCTCATTTTAAGCTTTCTTTATGAAAAATTCAAACACCAATTCTTCAATACAAGCTCCAACCATGACAAGAGATAATTTGGTAATGCAAATGGCCCTATTTGGAGCAAGTTTCATGTTGAAAAGATTTTCATTTGAAGTGTGCAAGTTGGTGAAATTGACCTATAATCTCACTTTCCCAAAATACCCCTGACTTGTAAGCCTCATAACTTGAGTTCTACAAATCAGATGAATTAGTTCTAGTACTCTTTGGAAAGCTACGACCATGAGGAACAACTTTCATGACCACCAAAAGTTGAGGAGAAACATCCTTCTAGGTAAAAAATGGCTTGGAAGTTGGTTGACTTTTGTTGACCAAAATCACATTCATTTGAGGACCTGTAACTTGTCTGCATCATAACTTGAGTTCTATAAATTCAATCAAGGACTTCTAGTACTCAAAAGAAATCTAAGAATGTGATCTACATGTTTCATGTTAGTCAAAAGTTGAGATGAGACTTGTATCTTGAGAAAGGTGGTCTTGAAGTTGGGGACTAAATAAGGGATTTTACACTGAGAACCCTAATTTAGTAACTTCTCACACTCTTGATCCTTGATGAATTGATCTTGAAATGATATATTAGACATCTCAACACAACATCCCATGACCATAAAGACTTGGAATTGAGTTGTAACCTCCTTCAATTTCACAGTTAGCTGAGGATTTACTAGATGAAAACCCTAGATGCAACATTCTTGATTGTGGCTTGTTCCACTTCACATAACAACTTGAATAAGCTCCAACATGGCTCCCAAAGCACTCAATGAGCTCTCTCAACACCTTACATCCATAATTATGAATTCACAACCCTCTGATGCTCTTCAACTGGCCTCCAAGTTAGGAGCTGACCCACATACATCCATTCATCCTTTCACAAGACTATTGACTACTTCTAGATGACATGATGACTATTCAAGCTTGAATAACACCCCTTGCTTAGGCTCAACACTCTGGGTGATCTCCTATTGCTATGCACAACCTCTTGATCCCCTGTTCAATGAAATATGATATGCAATGCAAATTCTAGAAAGAAATGAAATGAAACATAAACCAAGTTAAGAAAAGGTTGGGCAGATTTTGGGGTACAACAGCTGCCCCTATTCAAGCGACTTGGACCTGAATAAGTGAAAAGCGAAAAGCTTTCAAACAATCGAGGTAAAAGACGGTTAAATACCAAAGAACCCAGAAATTTGCCAACCGCATAAAATCTGAATATAACCGTACTGATCTCAAAAACACTCCGTTGGGGAAAAAGAATACAAACGCCAAAAGCGCTGCCATGGTCTGGATACCATATTGGCGAAAAGTAACAATCCAAATTACCGGAGTCTGGGTACTCCATAGAAATCGAATCCTGGATGCTCAAAGTGATCGGAGTCTGGATACCCCAAAGACACAAGCTAGAGCCTGGATGCTCAAAGAAACAAAATTGGAGCCTAGATGCTTAAAATGATCGGAGCCTGGATACTCGGTAAAGAATCTGAGTCTGGATACTCAATAATCGGAGCCTGGATGCTCTATGCAATAAACCTGAGTCTGGATACTCGGTTAATAAATCTGAGTCTGGATACTCAATAATCGGAGCCTGGATGCTCGGTAATAAATCTGAGTCTGGATACTCAATAATCTGAGCCTGGATGCTCGGTAAATCTGAGCCTGGATGCTATATGCAATAAACCTGAGTCTGGATACTCGGTAAAAAATCTGAGTCCGGATACTCAATAAGTGGAGCCTGGATGCTCTATGCGATAGAAATATATTCATCAAGATCTGGATATCCTACGAGTTCAAGTCAAACGATGTTGCTGGGAAACAATATATGCTGTGGTCTGGATACCACATGGGCTGAGAAAAACATTAGGTGCCAAGGTATGGATACCACACAGCGATAGGAGATAACGACAATTATTGTGACCTGGATATCATGGAGCATCAGATAAACTACCATGGTCTGGATACCATAATTGCCTTTACCGGAATCTGGATATTCAACGGAGAAAGTACAAACAGGATTCATCAGGGTCTGGATACCCAGCTGACTTTACCGGAGTCTGGATACTCAACGGAGAAAGCATAAATAAAATTCATCAAGGTCGGGATACCCGAATGACTTTACCGGAGTCTGGATACTCAACGGAGAAAGCATAATAACATGAGCATAAGCCATGGTCTGGATACCATAAGGCAAAAAGAACACAAATACACCTGCTGTGATCTGGACATCATAAGGGAAATTGACCGGAGTCTGGATACTCAACGGACAAAACAGATCGGTAATTGCCACGGTCTAGATACCACGTAGGCAAAGATAACCAACTGTCGGGAAATATAAAAGTCGGGGTCTGGATACCATGCGGGCTATCAGAAACTTAACAACTTGTCATGGTGTGGATACCATATACACAAAGATATTTAACTCACCATGGTCTGGATACCATATAGGACTAAAGACAACATCGTCAACCGAAGTTCGATGAAACTACTGGGGAGAAACGCAAGCCGGGGTCTAGATACCATGCGGGCTGATGGAAAATACTATGGTCTGGATACCATTCAGGCGAAGATACTCTTCAACTTGCCATGGTCTGGACACCATACATGCACAAATATTAATCAATCATCTGTCGGATACATTTATGCAAACAAAGAGGTAACAACCTGGTCTATGTTACACATGCAAATGTTTGAAAGTGGCGTAATGCTCCATACAAGATGGAAATGCTACGCGTTTGGGTAGATGCTATGCATGCATGCAGATGCAACAAAAATGAAACAGCAAAATAAATGCAAGAGAAATAGAAACCATCCTGTCAGGAACAGCAAACAACCCTGCAGGGAATGGCTTACCCATGCCAATAACGATTGGACTTACGCTGAAGCGAAAAGGCCTTAAAGGGCTCATCTACCGGGAATAAAGTGTTAGACAATGGCTCGGATCTAGAAGGGGGTTGAATAGATCCCAATTAAAAATTGAGTTAGTGCTTACCAATTTAAATTTGGTTTTTAAAAATATTTTTAAGTGCGGAAGCGGCCTTGGAAAAACACGTCTAAAACGAACCATTATTAGAAGATCGGATATGCGTTAAGCTAACGGATATGATAATAAAAGAAGAGTATATTCAATACACTAGTCACACTAATCAATTGATTTTACCACTAATTAGTAGTGCTAGTACCAATGCTCAACACAACCCATAAAACAGAGCAAGTAAACTAAGTAAGCTTTGGTTCAGGCAATTTATCGAACACTTGGTGTGCGAAACACTCCAAGTGGATTTTGACTTAAGTAAGTAACTCTAAAATCCTTGTACAAGTGTTTATTGTACTAAAGTTTAAACAGTACCAGTTACTTACTAAATTCAATGCTCGAATCAATAAAATTGCTTAAACTAAAATCACTTAACTTTTAAGCTGAAAATGAAAATACTAAAAAATAAAGGAGACAAAGATTTGTTGAGGCAGTTCCCCCGCCGTCCTCGCTTCGGGGTACGTCTACCCTCAATTCTAAAAATAGAATTGAGATGATTTATAATAGATATCACCTGTAGAGTTGTAGTAGTTTATACAAGAGTTGATAAGCAATAATACAAACAATCCCTATAGATGTTGATAATGTTCTCACTTCTTGCTCCTTGATTCGAGTTGAATCAAGATCTTCGATCGTTGTGAATTGACCTCCGATTCCAGCCCATTTATTGAATAACTTTCAATTCTTCAAACCCTCGGCCCGACTGATCTTCACCAACGGATCGAACCCGGAACTCCCTTTAACACTCCACAGCCCCAGCTACTAGATTGATGAAATCTTCCGTTTCTCAATCACCTTTGCACCGCTGAATGTTGGTAGAGACGATCCATATCAAAAACCCCCAAAATCGTAGAATCTTGGAGGGCAAAACCTTCAAGGTTTTATTCAAGAAAAACCTGCCATAATTCTCCACCCGAATCGGATCTCCAATCAACGAATTCGAACCTTATCACCTTGAACGAGACACCAAACACTTGTGTGTAATTGCAGTGTTGTGTGTCGTTTGAGGATGAAGATGAAGAGAAATGTAGGCACCTATTTCACTTTTCTTGTTTTCACAATTTACTCAAAATTCAATTGTTAATTGTTAAAATGAACAACCTTCTATTTATAGTAATAAGACAGTCAACCAACACAACAAAATTTCAAACACAGTGGAAACACGTCATTAACTGTACCAACACGCGAACGGTCGACCATAGCAGGTCTATGCATCGACACATAGCTTGCAGTTTTTGATAATCTGAAAAACCCAACAGTATGCATCGACCATAGGTTGGCGTGCGCTGACCCGTGGGAAATGTGAAGTCTTCATGGGCTGACTGATGGTCGACTCAAGGTTTCCATGCGCTGACCCGTGGGAAAGTGAACTATGTTATGCGCTGACTGGTGGTCGATTCATAGCTTCCATACGCTGACCCGTGGGAAAGTGAACTAGGTTATGCGCTGACTGGTGGTTGACTCATAGCTTCAAAATCTGCAAAAATGATATATTTGTTGTTTCGTGCGTTTTGTCATGACTGAGTATTAATCACGTGTATTGCTGATGATAATATGACGAGTTAAAGAGATATAGGAAGGATATGATATGTTAAGTATTGCAATTATCTTCTGGGTAGAACTGACAGCTCCGATTGGTTGTACTTTGTTATCATCAAAACTTGAGAACGTATGTTTTGTGACAGTTTGCCCTCACATACTCCCCCTTTTTGATGATGACAACCTGCGTGAAGCTAGTGAGAACAACATTGTAATATTATTAACATAGTAGCATAAACTCCCCCTTTCTTTTGTAATCCTGCACTTTCATGGAAGAATAATGTGGAAGAGCTGTTGTGATCTACTTTGCTTTTCTCCCCCTTTGACAACATCAAAAAGAGATAGAGAAGGTAAAGGTTGACAGAATAACAAATAACAAAACACTCAGCAAGTAATAAGTAATCATTTACCAATATTCACACATAAGATTGATAATGAAAGATTAAAGCAATTAATATATAAAGTATATTGAAACACTCGAATGGGCATAATATTCCAAAAACCATAACAACAATAAAAATAACACATCATAGACAATGAGAATAAGCAATCATGCATCTAATATCCCCGACCCTGGCCCCTCCCCCTGTACGCAACATCCGGATTGCAGTAAGGATCAGAGTAGTCGACAAATGCTTCCACAGACAAATTCAGATGGTTGATGCTGTTAGATATTGCCGTTTCCTGGATTTCATTTGATGTAGCAAGAGCCTCAAAACGGGCATCCATCCTCGTGGAAAAGGAATTGAACCGTTCATTTTATGTTTGCAGCTCAGTTCAGATTTGTTCCATCCGCTCATCTTGATTTCTCATAAAGTGTTGTTGTTCCAACTGCATGGACTGCAGCATTTTGAGAAGTTCAGAGTTGTTTGACTGCGGAGGAGATGGTGAAGATTGAGGAGGTTGATGTTCTTGAGGATAGCCATGGTATGGGTTATAATATTTTCCCATAGTGGTCCAGCCTGTGTACTGCCACTCACCCCATCCTTGATTATTGTATCCTTCTTCTTCTTCTTCGTAAGGTGGAGCTGTGTGATGAAGCCAATCAGTATTTGTGAAATCATGTTGGTCTGGTTGGTGGTAATTGTCATATGTCTCATATGCTGGTTCTTGTACCTGTTTCGCTTCATTTTCGTCTTCGTCTACCTGTTCCTCTTGTTCTTCGTCCTCCCTTTCAAAACTTCCATCAGATTCTTCAACAACCCGAGGAATATTTCCCCTACAAACAAACTTGTAGGTTCGTCGCTCATCTCACCAAAAGTAGCCCATCATGGCAAAAGTTTTCGTGCTGAATTCTTTGTCGGAAGATATGGAGACACATGGAAATGATGGATACACGACGTTAGCCGCGGTGAGAATCTCTGAAATAAAAGACCCATAAGCAAGAGCAGTTCCTCTGCCTGAATCTCTCAAAGCAAATATTTGACTGGTGATGTAATAAGGCCAGTTGATTTTAATACTATTTTTTAGAATGTATATAAGATGCACCTCAGCCTGTTCAACTCGAGACAGACCGCCTTTCTTTGGCCGCAGGATGCGAGCCACAATCCATTGAAGAATGCGCTCCCTTGTTTGTAGCTTACCAACCGTAACAGTTCTGGGAAAAGCATCACTATTTACAATCTATTCCAGATAAGGTCGTTTCAGCATATCATTTAAGGCACTCTTAAATTCATATCCAGGCACGGTGCGAGAATCAGTTACGTCATGAGGAGGATTTTCATCAGCAGCCACTGTTATATCAAAATATTTACTCCACACTTCAGAATTTAAGTTTACCTATGTTGTGCCGATCGTGGTGTGAAAATTCTGACCTTGAAACTTGTCATGCAGGCAAGTGTAGAACACGCGCACCAAGTCTTCACTGTATTTGGTGTTGCATTCAAGAAAGTTTACGAAGCATTGAAACTCCAGCAGAGCCATGACTTGAGTGAGATGCATGCGTTCCGCCATTGTTTTGTAGAATGCATGTTGCGGAACAACGGATCTCTTGCCAATATCTTTGTTGAAGTTGTCAACAAGAGATGGTGGAATCAAAGATACCGCAGTAATGGGTAGGGAAGCAGATGTTGAAGCCCTTGATCTTTTGCCGGTATTTCTGCGGAATAGTGAGGCCATGGATGATGATTTGGAGATTTGGTAGAGGTAGGAAGCAAGGATTTGGAGAAGATTATTGAAGTAATGTGGAGGAGATGATGATTACCCTTTTTATAGATGGAGATTATGGTTTTTGGGGAAGTGGAAGAGACAAGGGGACAATAGGAATGAGTAGAGGAAACTTACTAGAAATGTGATACCAATGCACAATTAATGTATAATGCACCATTAATGTATTATGTAGGAAGATGGAACAATTTTCAAATGAAAAAAATCTGAACTTTTGTGCGAAGCGTCGACCATACACCTGCATGCATCGATGCATACTGTTTGATTTTTTGACAAATAGAAAAGTATATAGCGTGCGTCGACCGTTGCCCTGTTTGGGTCGACTCAAAGTAAGCAAAAATGCAGATTTTCAATTAATGTCATATATAATGCCACATTTGATGCCTACCTACAATGCCACAAAACAATTTGCATCCAAACAACTAACACTCGTAGCAAATGTCATATATATACAATATTGGTCAAACGATACAATAGTTGAATCATGAATATTTTTGAGAGAGAAAAAATATGGAACAACATCACCTCTATACCGGAAACGCTTGATAACAATATACTTGTACTTGCAACAAAACTTAACTTGTTAGAAGTACAAGAATGTAATTGTAAATGAAGTAAGACGAAACAAGAAATTATTATACCCGACTCGAAATGTCGAGAATGCCAAGTTCTCGACGGATATGAAAGAAAGGTTCAGTGGCTAGCGGCTTTGTAAAAATGTCTGCTAGTTAATTTTTGGTGTCAACGTGTTCAAAAACAACATCACCTTTCTCTACATGATCCCTAAGAAAATGGTGTCGGATTTCGATATGTTTGGTACGAGAATGTAACACAGGATTTTTGGTGAGATTAATAGCACTTGTATTGTCACAGAAAATGGGAATACAATCTAGTTTTAGGTTAAAATCCAATAATTGCTGCTTAAGCCATAGGACTTGAGCGCAACAACTACCGGCGGCAACGTATTCCGCTTTGGCGGTTGACAAAGCAAATGAAACTTGTTTCTTGCTGTGCCAACTGACCAAGGAGTTTGAAAATAAATGACAAGTACCACTAGTGCTTTTCCTATCCGATTTGCAACCGGCAAAATCAGAATCGGAGAAACCTACCAATGAGCAATCATTACCTTTGGAATACCATAGTCCATACTTCGGAGTACCAGATAGGTATCGAAGTATACGTTTGACAGATTTTAGATGAGATTCCTTGGGACATGATTGGTATCTTACGCACATGCACACGCTAAACATAATGTCAGGTCGAGAAGCAGTAAGATAGAGAAGAGAACCAATCATACCTCTATATCTTTTTACTTCTACGTCCTTACCACTTTCATCTTTATTCAGGTTTACACATGTTGGCATAGGAGTGTCAATGGCCTTCGAGTTTGCCATGTCAAATCTCTTGAGAAGTTCCAAACAGTATTTTGTTTGACTCACGAATGTTCCTTCTTTAAGTTGTTTAATTTTCAATCGGAGAAAGTATGTGAGTTCACCCATCATACTCATCTCGAATTCACCTTGCATAAGATCAGAAAACTCTCTCACGAGATTCATGTTAGTAGATCCAAATATAATATCGTCAACGTAAATTTGTACTAATATCAAGTGTTTTCCTTGACGTTTAATGAAGAGAGTAGTGTCAACCTTTCCTCTTGAGTAACCTTGATCAAGTAAAAATTTACTTAGTCACTCATACCAAGCTCTATGAGCTTGTTTGAGTCCATATAAAGCCCTTTTTAGTTTGTAGACATGATCAGAATACTCATGAGACTCAAAACCCGGAGGTTATGCAACATAGACTTCTTCATTTATGTATCCGTTAAGGAACACACTTTTAATGTCCATTTGAAATAACTTAAAATTCTTTGCACAAGCGAAGGCAAGCAAAAGGCGTATAGCCTCAAGTCGGGCAACCGACACATAAGTTTCCTCATAGTCGATGCCTTCCTCCTGGTTATACCCTTGCGCGACCAAGCGCGCCTTGTTACGAGTTATTACTTCGTTTTCGTCCAACTTATTCCTAAACACCCATCGGGTGCTGATTACTCGATGTCCTCGCGGAGGAGGGACAAGGTCCCATACCTCATTTCTCGTGAATTGATTAAGTTCATCTTGCATTGACAAAAACCAGTTTTCATCGAGTAAGGCTTCTTTAGGGTTTTTAGATTCCATTTTTTAAACGAAAGCGAAGTGATAACAAAAATTACTTATCTTATATCGGGTAGTGTTGCGGTGGAAATAGGATCACAAACTATTAATGAGTTTGAATCGCAATTCAGTTCACAACCGCTCTTTGATTTATCCGAAGGAAAAGGTCAAAAGAGGGAAAACCTATTTTGCATCGTAAACACAATGCGGGGAAAGATCTAGGGCTCGGGGGTTGGTTAAATTTAGGGAAGGTATTAGCACCCTAAACTTCTGTAGTACTCTACAGGAACCTTTTGTTCAGATATTTACTATCTTGCTTTATTTATTTGCTTAAGGTACATGTACAAGGATTAAAAGTGAGAAAGAAGACCTAAGGGGTTAATTCTAAGTTTACTCGGCAAGACATCGCATCTTGTGCCTACGTATCCTTACGGGAGTGGAATCAGAGTAATCGTAGTTCCCCTCAAAAGGGAGGTTAGAGACTTCTTGACTGTGGTCAAGGTCTCACGGGGAATAAACGCATCTTAAGGACACGCTTACGTGGAGTGTAGGAACTCCAAATCTCTACGTTGAAATGTTAAGTTGTAATTAGGGTTAAATTAGGTTAAGTTAGGGATTCCGCGGCGGGAAACCCTAAAATGAGCGCGGCGGCTCTTTGACCTAATGCTAAGGGCCAAAATTATAATCTTGCCTGCGGCGAGGCGTTTGGGAGAATTAGGGTTTGCAAGGTGAAAGGGTTTGAAATTGAGGACTATTGGCGCGGCGGCCAAAAGTTAGACCTAACCTTCGGATGTGTGTAGTGTGATTGGAATACTTATAAATGTGTGAGACAAATGAATTGTAAACAGGGAATGAAACAGAAGTTAAAGTCATGCAAACAGAAGTTTAAAGGCAGAAATTTAAAACGCGATTATTAGATTCGCGAGGTTACATATGAGAAGCAGTTACAATATGATAATGAACTTTAAGTGAGAAAATAAAGTGACATAAATAATGGGAAGCGTAATGAGCTGCAAAATGAACAAACGATGTTAGTGGGCAGAGTTAAGCGACAATCAAATTAATTACGAACAATAAAGAAAGAGATGCAAATTTGAGATTATTACAATTCTTAATATTGGCTTGCAAAAAAAAGGATTTAATTTAAAAATATTTTACTCTTTTAAAAGGTTTTATTTTTTTATATTTTTAAGAAAAGTTTTTCTTATTTATTTTTTAAAAAAAGAGTTTTATTTATTTTTAATATTTACATAAAAGTTTTAGTTTTATATAAAAAATTTAATTTTTATTTTAAAAAAGAGGTTTTTTTTTTATTTTATTATGAAAAAATTTAGTTTATTTATAATATTCACACAAAAACTTTTTTAAAACAAATATAAAACAATTCAAAAAACAAAAAAACATAATTTAAAAACAAAATAAATAAAATAAATAAAATAAACATAAGGGGTTGGGCCGGTCATCACCCCGGACCCAACCCAAACGGATCACAAATTGAAGGGGATTAGGGTTCCCCCCCCAGAACCCTAACGGCGCACATCTTTTCTCTTCTTCTCATATTATCGTTCCTCTTCTCTTTCTTCTTCCTCGATGCTCTCTTCTTCCTCACGCCGTGACCTTCTCTGTTCCTGAAACGAAACACGAAACTATGTGAGATAATACGTTTTACCTTTGATTTGGCCGATGATGCTGAAGCTGAGGCCGTGGAGTTGATCGCCCGTCGTTCTTTGTGAATGATGAAGGTGATCTCTCTGATGTTATGGATTCGCGTTCAGTGATGGTGATCTCTGAGCGATGACGACGATTGCTTCGTCTGAGCTCACGCTGTTTAGGGTTTTCTGCGTAATTCCTTCGCTAGGGTTTCTCCTCTCCCTTTTGCATCAGGTTGTATTCCCCTATTTATAATTTCTTTTATCTCTCTTTTTGGGCCTTAAACTATTGTTATCCTGAGATTTGATTTTGTGGTGATATTATTTGATTTTGATTTTCCAGATTGAGTTCTAATGCGATGCTTTCTGAGACGATTGGGATCTTAATTCATTTTTCTGGTATGAATTTGACATTAGTTCGTTGATTGATTCGATTTGGTTGGATTTTTGCAGATGGATTGGATTGCCTTTGGATTTCTGTTGACCTGTTGGATATCTGAATTAATTCGAACTGATTTGCTTGATTGATTCAGATTGGGAATCAAAATCTTTCTATTGTTTTTCTGATATGATTTGCTTTCAGATTGGATTTGATTGATATCTGATTTTGATTCACAGAATTCCTTGGAGGATTCGTTTTTCTGCTCTGTTATCGATCTCGAACTGATTCACTTTGTTGATTGATTTGTTTCTTTGATGCAGCTCAGATTCTTTTCCTCTTTTTCTTTCAGAGAGAGCTTGATGTTGTGTTGGTCTTAGTCGCCGAGACGGGTACGCGGTAATGATGACGATGAGTCTGAACCATTTGGAGTAGTACGCTACAATCCTAGTTTTGCTTATGTTACTGCTTCTGATTGAATTGGTGGGGACGATTGGCTATTATGTTGAGCTGGTGCCGTGTACTTGTTTGTTTGTGGCTACCCCTGTGATTTTGCCGTATATCTGTTTCGTCTGGATTTTTATTCTGATTCCATTTGAACTGCTTCGTGATAAACTGAATCATTCTTCTCAATTCTTCTGATAGGCGTTGTTGTAGCTCGCCTCACTTGCTACCTGTTTGTGACTGATATTGATTGTACCGCTGTTGGTGTTACTAATGGCTGCTCTTGAAATTGTTTGCAGATGCCAGTCAACTTGTTTCGCTTGCAATTGATACCTGCAGATGTTGAACTGGTGTTGCTCGCTGTGTTGCAGTCGGCGTTGTTTGCAATTGATATCTGTTGCTGCTATTGCTTATAGCTCAGAAATTGCTATTGTCGGGGGGAACTTGAAACGGTGATGATGATTCTTGAATCTGAACCGCTTCTTAGAGGCTATTGTTGCAATGTTGGTGCTTGCGAATGATGCTTGCTCGTAGCTGATATTGTTGATGTGAAAAAAACTTGTTGTTGTTGCACTGTGATGCTTACAGCTGATACTACCCTGTTATTGCAGGTTGTAATTCGTGTTGCTTCTCTTGGTTTGCTGTAGTTGATATTGGTTCTATGATTTTGTTGCCTGTTTGTTGTGTGTCTCATTCTTCTGCACATGGTTCAGAACTGATGCAGCTTGATACCATATTTTGGTTTCTCTTGTTCTGCTGTGGACTTGATTTCCATTCTGTTTGGTACAGATTTGTTTTTTTTGGTGGCTATTCCTACCTGTATTGGCGCGCACCCCTTCCTAGTTTTGTTTTATGCTTTGAGTTCTGATGATGCTTATGTTTTTTCAGATATTGAAAGTTTTGAAATCAAGGTGACTCAGACCTGCCGGCATCCGGGTCTGAATCAAAACTTGCCTATGTTGCCTTATTCTCGTATCAGTCTGGAAATCCAATCGCGGCAAAACGAATCAGCCCCACTTCTTTTATTTTCTCTATCTCTCGGATGTCCCTTACGATAAGAACAATGACTACCTGATCTGACGCCGGTGGCTCAGATTGGTAACGGGAGTAGGATGCGGCTTTAGTCGTACCCTCCCGACACTCGATGATGATAATGTTCTGAGAGTGTCAAACAATCTTCTAACCTCTTTTCCTGTGGTTTGTTTTTGCTTTGATGTGCAGGTGATCAAGAGTCGCGTGAAGAACTCAAGGGAGGAAGATTATGAAGAACACTTAGAAGCTTAGGACTTAGAACTTTTTAGAATAGATAGCCAATGTAATGAACCTTTTTGTAAACCAGTGGGTATAAAGTTCAAAATTATTTATCCATTTCCATTGTAAACTAAATATTTATGAAATAAAGTTCAAAAATATTTATTCACTTCTTATTTGTAAATAATAATTCGAAAATTATTTAAATTCACTCCTTAGATGTAAATTGCAAATACTTATGAATAAAGCTTCAAAAATATTTAAACTCACCTCTTAGTTGTAAATTATAAATATTCACGAATAATATTCACAAATATCTAAACTCATTTCCCTTTTTGTATTGGACAATATTATGAATGAGATCCACTCTCTTTATATTAATTGACTGCTTACCGTAACCGGATTAAATCTGACCAAAACTCAAACTGAGTTCCTGCTTTCCAAATAACCTTAGCAGTATCTGCTTCCTCTCAGGAATACTGTCCCACTTGTCTCAAAATTACAGACTCCACGTGAAATGACCAAAATGCCCCTGTGGTAATTCCTGAAATAAAACGCACTCATATGATTGGTTAGTGATTAATGGATGCAAAATGAAATGCTATGTGAAATGAACTGACTAAATGTAAGGGTAAAATTTGGGGTATTACAGTTGCCCCTATTTAAATAGCTACACCGGATGATTTGAGTGACGGAGACTCGAGGAATCGTGGTGGAGAGATTTAAATATAGATAACCGAAAATTTTGCCCTTATATGCGATGATATGCAATGTTATGGTCAAAACGAGAACAGACTAATGCAGACCATGCCATGAATATGATATGATGCGTATGCTGGGATGATGAATGCGAAAATGCTGACGAAACATGACGACACTGAGACAGACGCCACGAGAAGAAACACACTGGGGAAAATGACGCGCTGAGACACAGTACATCACTGGGGAATTCTAAAAATGATAGTCAACTGGTGCGAATGACCAATTGTCACTTTTAGAAAAGGAACGAGATCCTCGAATGGAGATGGTACCTATGAGACGGCCTCCACTGGGGAATCTAAAAATAAAACTGGATCACGTACGATTGTAAGATCGATTACAGAATGCTGGAGCATTGAGCAAGGAATAACATCCAAGCTTCTGTAAACTACCCCTCGTGACAGGATCAAACGGACTTTTCGGAACTCCGTAGCAAATATACAGGGTAAAGACCGACTGTA
Source organism: Lathyrus sativus (assembly GCA_963859935.3). NCBI lineage: Eukaryota > Viridiplantae > Streptophyta > Magnoliopsida > Fabales > Fabaceae > Lathyrus > Lathyrus sativus. Next base: position 432,598,954 of record OZ012740.1, read on the forward strand.
TGCCAAAATAAATGGACTTTGATGGGAATTGCCCTGATAAGCTTCTCGAGGGAGAACTGTCACTTATCGTTGGAAGGGACTTACATGCCAAAATGGATAAGCACTCAAATAAAGAGGCTGCTGCTTATCTGATAAATAAATCTTCTCGCATTCTAAGGTCGGCGCCTGGAATGCGATTCTGATTTTTCTCTTACTGAAGGATAAATAAACTGCTTCAAGATCGTGCTCTCTTGAATATGAAACGGGTAAACTGAACTTCCTCATACTTTCAGAATGAGACTGGCTGACTGAATTTACTCATACTTCAGAATCGTGCTCTTCTGAATATGAAACTGAATGACTGAAGATATTCATATTTCAGAATCGTGCTCTCCTGAATATGAAACTGGATGACTGAATATACTCATATTTCAGAATCGTGCTCTCCTGAAAATGAAACTGGATGACTGAATATACTTCATATTTCAGAATCGTGCTCTCCTGAAAAACGGCCAACTGAACTTCCTCATAACTCAGAATCGTGCTCTCCTGAATATGATTCCGTTCCTTCTTTTACTAAAGGATAAATGAACTTCTTCATAACTTCAGAATCGTGCTCTCCTGAATATGATTCCGTTCCTTCTTTTACTAAAGGATAAATGAACTTCTTCATAACTTCAGAATCGTGCTCTCCTGAATACGAATTGGTTCGTACCTCAAGACGGCAGGTAAATGGAAGCCCAACTGCTCTATGGAGATGGCCATTTGCTGCGAGTCGTGACGAGGATATGATCGACTTCTTAGGTGAGAAATGTTGTATATTGATGCTGTAAGACGTAGGATTGTAATAATAAATTATCCAGGCATGAACTGGCATGTACCTGTAAGAGATGGTAGTTGATTTTCTTGAAAGATAGTGCAAAATAAATGCACGTCCGGTTGGGGCTCGACGACCGACACGACTGAGATTCAATCTAGGACCGAGCTAGAAAGAAAACTGGTAATCAAGACTCCATCGAGGGAATGATCTCGGAGGGTAAATATCTTATCCTGGTGAGGAAAGATAGCTGAAGTAACCGTCATCCACGAGGATCGAGCTCTGTGGGGAAACTGGAAACGCATATGTATTTTATGCTTAGGGCTGACAATCTATTTGGAGAGAATGGACGAACCCAGTTACTCGGTGGTAACAACCAAATGATGGTGAAACGCAATGATCCTGTGAATGCTAATGCGTATGTTAATGTGAATGTATGTTAATGAAATGAGTATGTAATGAGTATGTAATGAATATGGGATGAATATGTAATGAATATGTAATGAATATGTAATGAAATAGGCATGTGATGCTTAGGCCCTTGCGTATGCTGACGAAACAGACTAGAGACAAGACGAGAGATGAAATAAACATCTCGACGGAAATACCCTGCGTTCTCTGCAACCAATACGTCAATCATGGGCAAGAAAGATCAATGGTAGAACCAAGTCTGGTTTTAAAGTTCCGAATTCTCTGGGGAGAAGATAATCTGCTCGGGCGTACAGTATCACGTCTTCATATGGGGAGAAGAAAACCTGAGGGACACTTTTAAGTTACCCCAAGAAGAAGTTGTCAGCTTATAGTCTCTCTGGGGACTATCACTGGGCAATGGTTTGAAAGTGTTTCTGCAATAATGACATTTCCGGGGAATGAAGAGATCCTGTCGGAATTTCCACTAGTCAAAGTAATTTACTACATTTCAATTTTGTTTTGTTTTTTTGAAAAATAGTTTTGAAAAATCTACAATGCACCTTTCATTTTCAAATTTTAAGAATAAACGCATTTTGCATAACAATAGAAAATAAAGAGCAATGCACCAAGGAATGTAAGTAACGAGATGGTATCTTTTATTAAAGGGTGATAGCTTGCTGAAGGCAGAGCTCCACAGATGATTACATTTTGAAATTGGCAACATGGGAAAAGGTTACATCGAATCCAATAACACCTACTGACACCATTAACTAAGACTAATCCAGAATCCTGCTTTGGGCAAGGATGAAAAAAACTGAAACATGGCTCTCATGCGGAAAGTGTGTTTGAGATAATCAGTGTCTTCTGATGCAATGAAATGCCTTTGTCCCTAACTTTTGCCTGGACCGCCCTTTCGGGTTTTCAATCCACCGGGACGCTCTTTTTTGCCTAAGCCGCCCTTTCGGGTTTTCAACTTAGCGAGCCTTTTATTATTATTTTTTTTCAACCCTTACTTTTGCCTAAGTCGCCTTTTGCAGGTTTTCGACTTAGCGGTTTTTTAGGCATAATATTTTCGGACTGCATCAGAATTCACGGGGTGTGCTAGTTCTTCACCATCCATTGTCGTAAGTATCAGAGACCCTCCGGAGAAAACGGTCTTTACAACAAACGGGCCTTCATAATTGGGCATCCACTTTCCACGCATATCTTTGTGTACTGGTAAGATCTTTTTGAGTACGAGCTCTCCTTGACGGAACTCACGGATACGAATCTTCTTATCAAACGCTCTTTTCATCCGTTTCTGATATAATTGCCCATGGCACATGGCTGTCAAACGCTTCTCGTCAATGAGATTCAACTGATCCAATCTGTCTTGAACCCACTCGGCTTCCTCAAGTTCAGCCTCCATTAACACTCTTAGCGAAGGTATCTCTACTTCGACGGGGAGCACGGCGTCCATTCCATATACCAGTGATAAAGGGGTTGCCCCTGTCGAAGTTCTCACCGAGGTTCTGTATCCATGTAAAGCAAACGGTAACATCTCATGCCAATCTTTATAAGTCACAACCATCTTTTGCAGGATCTTCTTGATATTCTTGTTCGCAGCTTCAACGGCTCCATTCATCTTAGGACGGTACGGAGAAGAATTGTGGTGAGTGATCTTGAAGTTGTCACACAACTCTTTCATAGTCTTATTATTCAGATTGGTGCCATTGTCAGTTATTATCCGGCTTGGGACCCCATAGCGGCAGATGATTTCTTTCCTGATGAAGCGGGCGACCACTTGCTTGGTCACGTTGGTGTAGGAGGCAGCCTCTACCCATTTGGTGAAATAATCAATGGCAACAAGGATAAAACGATGTCCATTAGAAGCTTTCGGCTCGATTGCCCCAATCATGTCAATGCCCCACATGGAGAACGGCCATGGTGAAGACAAAACATTCAACGGTGACGGAGGTACGTGTATTTTATCAGCATAAATTTGGCACTTATGGCATTTTCTAGCGTATTGGATGCAGTCAGCTTCCATGGTTAACCAATAATACCCAGCCCTTAACATCTTCTTGGACATAGCATAACCATTGGCATGGGTTCCAAAGGTCCCCTCATGAATTTCCTGCAGTAACATGTCCGCTTCCCGTTTATCGACACATCTGAGCAGGACCATGTCGTGATTTCTCTTGTACAACACACCGTTACTGATAAAGAATTTGGACGCCAACCTTCTCAATGTCTTTTTGTCCAGCCCATTAGCACCATCGGGATACTCCTGCTTGACGAGATAGTTCTTGATATCGTGAAACCAAGGCTTTTCATCCACCTCAACTTCTTCGACCAACTGACAGTAAGCGGGCTCAACCTTGCGCTCAATATGGATAAGAGGTGCTTCATTAACGAATTTAACCTTCCACATGGATGCTAACATGGCTAATGCATCAGCTACGTGATTCTCGGATCTAGGAACATGCTCGAACTCTATCTCGTCGAAATACTTGATCAGCTCAATAATATAGTCTTTATAAGGGATTAACTTCTCATTCTTCGTTTCCCATTTGCCTTGTACTTGGTAAATAACCAAAGCTGAGTCACCACTTACTTTAAGAAGTTTGATTCGGAGGTGAATCGCCGCTTCGAGGCCGAGGATACATGCTTCATATTCTGCGACATTATTAGTACACTCAAAGTCCAACCTTGCTGTAAATGGAGTGAATCCACCCTTTGGGTTCATCAAAACGGCGCCTATGCCATGCCCATTGAAATTTGAGGAACCATCAAACATCATCTTCCACCAAAGACCTGGTTCTGGGCCTTCGCTCGGATCTGGCTCTTCGCAATCTCTTTTAATCAACAAAATATCCTCATCAGGAAAATCGAGCTTAAGAGGCTCATAATCTTCAACTGGCTGGTCTGCAAGATAATCGGATAAAATACTACCCTTAATCGCTTTCTGGGGTACATACTGGATGTCATATTCGGATAACAACATGTGCCAACGGGCTAGCCTCCCGGTTTGAGCAGGTTTTTCAAAAATATACTTGATCGGATCCATTTTAGAAATCAATAGAGTGGTATGACAGACCATATACTGCCGAAGGCGCTTAGCGGCCCATGCCAATGCACAACAAGTTTTTTCTAATGGCGAGTATCTGTTTTCGCAATCGGTAAACTTCTTGCTCAGGTAATAAATCGCATGTTCCTTTTTCCCGGTCTCATCATGTTGTCCAAGCACACAACCCATAGATTTCTCGAGAACAGTAAGGTACATAAACAACGGTCTTCCAGGTACGGGCGGGATCAGAATAGGGGGATCTTGCAGATAACCCTTAATCTTCTCAAACGCTTTCTGACAATCAGGATTCCACTCAACTGTCTGCCCCTTGCAAAGCAACTTGAATATCGGCTCACAAGTAGCGGTCATATTAAAGATAAACCTGGAAATGTAATTCAGACGTCCCAGAAAACCCCTAACTTGCGTCTCTGTTCGCGGAGCCGGCATATCTTGAATGGCTCGGACTTTGTCAGGATCCACCTCAATCCCTCGCTGGCTAACAATGAAACCAAGCAATTTTCCGGATCTGACACCGAAGGTACATTTTGCAGGATTCAATTTCAACTGATATTTCCTGAGTCGTTCAAACAGCTTCACCAAATGGTCTAAATGCTCCTCTTCACTCTGAGATTTGGCTATCATATCGTCCACATACACCTCAATTTCTTTGTGCATCATATCATGAAAAAGAGTGGTCATGGCACGTTGGTAAGTTGCCCCTGCATTCTTTAAACCGAAGGGCATGACTTTGTAGCAGAAGGTCCCCCAAGGAGTAATGAAAGTAGTCTTCTCTCGATCGTCGGGATCCATCTTGATCTGATTATAGCCAGAGAAACCATCCATAAATGAAAACAACGCAAAACTGGCTGTATTGTCTACCAGTGTATCAATATGTGGCAGAGGGAAATCGTCTTTCGGACTTGCTTTGTTCAGGTCCCTGTAATCCACACACATCCTAACCTTACCGTCCTTCTTAGGTACTGGCACAATGTTGGCAACCCAGTCTGGATATTTTGCGACTGCCAAGAAACCTGCATCCAACTGCTTTTTAACCTCATCTCGAATCTTCAAAGCCATGTCGGGTCTCGTTCTTCGAAGCTTTTGTTTGATAGGTGGACAATCTGGCTTAAGCGGCAACTTGTGAACAACAATATCCGTGTCTAGGCCCGACATATCTTGATACGACCACGCAAACACATCAACATACTCTTTTAACAACTCAATCAACCTCGGCCTAATCTCTGTCCCAAGCATTGCACCAATCTTGACCTCTTTCTTGCTCTCCTCTGTACCGAGGTTAATTAGGTCCACCTGCTCTTTATGCGGTTGAAGCTCTGTGTACTCGTACTCAATCAATCTTGTCAGTTCCGCGGGTACTTCAAAATCTTCTTCACCCTCGTCCTCAGCTTGATTGATGGGTGTATCCCAGTCAGGAGTGTCAGTAAAGTCATTGGATCCAACAAGGTTTACGATATCTCTGCATGATGGAAGGCTTACTTAATTAAAATGCTCGAAGACATGTAAGAATGAAATGCTGTTTTTTCTTTTTTTATTTTTGGAAGAAAGGTTGCCAATTTCATTTTTAAAGGTGAAAACGAAAAACGCAGATGAACAAAGTGGAATCGAACAAAATACTTTTATTAATATCTTTTTATGAATGAAAGGTGGCCCGACAAAACGACCCTATAGCCTTGGGCAGAGCTACAGATTTTTATTTGAAAATGTAAATGAAACTTAAAAAAACAATTACTTTGACAAGGGAAAAATAACAGGAATCTCTACGGCCTCCCAGTTGCTCAAAACTGCATCACCCTTAAACACCAGATTGCTCAGCTCTTCATTTTTCTCACATTCACTGATGGCATTGACTTGGAAGCCTCCGCTGACAAATACTTCTTGGATAACCTTCGGACGCCCTTCGACAGTGGTGGCAGCTCCATTCTGAGTTGGTTTGTAACCCAACCCAGAGCGATCAGTCTTGGTCTTGACATCAATTACCTCTCCCCAACCTTCAGGAATGCCCCTGTCAATTGTTGTTTTGGTACTCTTCAGAGATGCAAAAGATGGATTACCCTGACCCACTGTCTCTTCGACTTCCAGCAGAACAGCATTGGCGATCTCAAGTGCTTGAAAGGAGATGTCTAAAGCATTCTCATCGGCCTCGATGTAACGGAAAGAAGACAGGTTACTGACCATCAGATCTTCCTCACCGTGTATAATAACCAACTTTCCCTCGATCACGAATTTCATCCTTTGATGTAACGTTGAGGTCACTGCCCCAGCGGCATGAATCCACGGCCTTCCGAGTAAACAACTGTAGTTGGGATTAATGTCCATGACTTGAAACGTGATATTAAAAACTTGCGGACCAATCAGGATAGGAAGCTCAACCTCCCCCATTACCGATCGGCGAGAGCCATCGAAAGCCTTGACAACCAAAGGAGTAGGTTTCAACACAGTCTCTTTACAAGCCAACTTATCAAGAACCCTCTTGGGTAGAACATTCAGAGAAGAGCCGGTGTCCACTAGTACTCTCGCTAAATTGTTCTCTTTACATTTTACCGATATATGTAAAGCACGATTATGGTTCGGACCCTCCTTCGGTAACTCTTCATTGCTGAAACTGAGGGTGTTACAAGCGGTTAAATTGGCAATCACACTATCAAACCGACTGGTGCTAATATCTTGATCCACATGTGCTTGAGTCAAAACCTTCTGCAAGGCCATCCTATGAGCGGGTGAATTCATTAACAGAGATAGAATTGAGATCTTGGAAGGAGTCTGATGAAGTTGATCGATAACTTTATAGTCACTTTTCTTGATGATCCTCAAAAATTCGGCATCTTCATCATTCGTAACGGCTCCCTTACCTTTGTCTTTGGCAGGCACTGGGATATTAGTGATCTCCTTAGGTGGATCCTCATTAGAACGGGGAATATACACGCGACCACTGCGAGTCATCCTGCTTACCTCTGCGATATTGGTCACTGTGCCCTTAACCTCTTCATTTGGAATAACCTTCCCGGATTCCTTGTCAATCATCGTCACGTCGTATTTCCAAGGCACAGCTTTAGGATCACTGAAAGGAAACGGACTCGGTCTTCGAATAACTATAGGCTTAGGCTGATTCACTTCAGGGATAAACGACCTTGGTATATCGAACACGAGGTTGGCGGAGCCTGCCCCTGATAGATTAAACACTGGTACCTTACCCTTTGATTCAGGCTGATGGAAGACAGGCTCAACCACGGCGACTACATCCTTCTTGGCTTGGCTTGTCACTTGTAAAACACCCTCATTAATTAATCTCTGAACATCATTCTGAACCACCACACAACCCTTAGTACTGGCTGCACAACTTACACATGCAATGTGGGAAGTATCTACTAAACCAGCTTCAAACAGTTTTGAATGGAACAATTTGAGAGGGGTCTTAATCTGTTCAACGTCAAGGGCATAACCATCCCCCGAATCAACACTAACGGCATTGACACTCTCATGGTTAGGAAAAGGGTTCTTCTTAACATTTGGTTGAGGATCTTCGAATGTCAAAATCTTCTTTTCCAATAAATCCCTGACAATATTTTTGAGAGCATAGCAATTCTCCAGATCATGGCCAGGCGCACCCTCATGAAATAAACAGTGAGCAGCGGCGTTGTAATTGGCGGGTAGAGGATTAGGAGGCGGACCCAAAGCCCGAGTGGTGATGAGACCCTGCTTGACCAAAGAGGGATACAACTCGGTAAAAGTCATCGGGATCGGCGGACAAGGTTTATACGTTCTTCTGTTCGGAACATTCTGGCGAGGAGCCGGATTCTTTGGCTGTTGAGGAGCAGGAGTATTGGGTGCCTGTAGATAGTTGACAGGAGGTGGATAAACAGGAGGTTGTTGCATAGGTTGATACATGGGAACCTGTTGATTGAAAGAAGGTGTAATAGCTGCCACATAGGATTGTTGAGTATATTGGACTGGGTACCCTTGAGGTTGAGCATAACCTTGCGGATGCCGATAAAAGCGTTCCCTTGGTCTACCAGCGGATATAGCATTAGTCTCACTCTCCTTCTTTTTCTGGGAGCTATACGGAGGTTTCTTCGGCTGATCCTTAGAAGTACCATGATTATTTGTCATTTTACCACTTTTCATACCCAATTCAATCTTGACACCCACAGCAACGATGTCGGAGAAATTTGAAGTCACACTACCCACCATTCTTTCGTAAAATTCTGGACGGACCGTGTCGACAAACCAATCAGCTAACTCTTTCTCGGTCAAAGGAGGTTCTACCTGTGAAGCAGTCTCTCTCCACCTTTGAGCATACTCTTTGAATGACTCAGAATTCTTTTGTGACATACTCAGCAATTGTCTTCTGTCAGGAGCCAGATCCATATTGTACTTGTAGTGTTTGATGAAAGCGTCAGATAAATCTTGAAAGCTCTTAACGCGGGATTGGTCCAAAGTTAAATACCATTTGGAAGAAGCACCCTTCAAACTGTCTTGGAAGCAATGAATCATCAGTTTATCATTCTCAACATGGGCAGCCATTTTGCGATAATACATGATCAGATGACTCTTAGGACAGGTGGCACCTTCATAACGATCGAAGTTCGGAGTTTTGAACTTCGGGGGAATAACCAAACCTGAGACCAAACAAACATCTCTTGCAGCAGTCCCAAAAATTTGATCACCCTCTACCTTTTTCAATCTCTGGACGATAGTGTTTACTTCCTCACGAAGCTTATCATGTCTCTCATAACCCTCACCATTCTCATCAAGATCATCAAAAGCTGTCTCATTGAAGTACGGTTGCGCACGAGTGTGTACAACAGGTGGTGCAAAGATAGGAGCCCCCCTAGAAACTTCAGAAAACAAAGGCACGGCTTGCTGAACAGGTTGATTAATCGGGACAGTGGCTTGAGGAGGCACAAAACCTGGAGCAAGACCATAAGGTGGGTCCCTTGCTACGGTCACGCTTGGTGGAGGGTCCGCAGTAACGCCGGTAATCTCAGAAACAACAGTGGGCTGGGTATCCATCTTAGCATTCATGACATGTAACAATTCCATCATACGCCCCATACCCCCTCGAAGGTCTTCAAGTTCATTGCTAAGGCGATCAATCTATTTTGCCTGATCCTCCATTCTTTTCCGAGTTTGAGCTCTGGTGTTGTACTGGTGCCGAGAACTCAGGGTGACGAAACTGGAAGGTGAGAGAACCAAGTGTGAGAAATCGGGAGACACATGTAATGCAAAAGTATGATGCTAAATGTAAATGAAGGTTTCATGGAATTCAACACATTTACGAATGTCGTGGTGTACCAAAGAAATCTTTTTCTTGTTTTTTCATCTTATTTTTTTTTATTTATGGTATCCTGCGATATCCATAAATGATATTTGAACTCCATGGAATACAATGCAATGAGATGCTTTATGGATGCAATGCATGAAAACACACAAAGTCCTAGGTTAAAGGCTTGCATGAGGTTCAAAGGCAAGTACCCTCCCCTGAAGTTAGGTGGTTCATCCTGTCCTGCAAAAGTAACCAGGTTCTAAGGGATCTCAATATCATTGATCCTTCACAAGGGTGGTTGTTCAGGAGGCAACTTACTTGCCAACCAAAACCCTCCAAGTTTAAGATCTCAATGAGCGTAGTATCGAGTGTCAACCAACTTCAGTCTGCACCAAAGCCGGTTACCTCACTACTTTCTAAAGGCCAAGATGAGTTAATTAGGGTTCTAAAAGTCAGTTAGTGCATTGACAACATATGGCAGCCTCAATATTATCCTCAACTTGACTTAAGGAATATAAGCACCAACCAAGAAGTCGCACTAACTATGGCCACCAGATCAACCGTATCGATATACGTCGTACAGTTTCCTTGGTCTATTGCCATTTACCTAAGGTACACTAGATCCGGGTTAGGACCTATCTCACAGCACAAGGAACAGTCCCACAATCAAAGCGCAAATATATACATGCAAATGAATAATAACACAGATAGTAATAAATATGAACAAGTTAGGGATAACCCTCAAATGTTAAGACATTCCCCAGTGAAGTCGCCAATTTTCTGTTGCGGTGGAAATAGGATCACAAACTATTAATGAGTTTGAATCGCAATTCAGTTCACAACCGCTCTTTGATTTATCCAAAGGAAAAGGTCAAAAGAGGGAAAACCTATTTTGCATCGTAAACACAATGCGGGGAAAGATCTAGGGCTCGGGGGTTGGTTAAATTTAGGGAAGGTATTAGCACCCTAAACTTCTGTAGTACTCTACAGGAACCTTTTGTTCAGATATTTACTATCTTGCTTTATTTATTTGCTTAAGGTACATGTACAAGGATTAAAAGTGAGAAAGAAGACCTAAGGGGTTAATTCTAAGTTTACTCGGCAAGACATCGCATCTTGTGCCTACGTATCCTTACGGGAGTGGAATCAGAGTAATCGTAGTTCCCCTCAAAAGGGAGGTTAGAGACTTCTTGACTGTGGTCAAGGTCTCACGGGGAATAAACGCATCTTAAGGACACGCTTACGTGGAGTGTAGGAACTCCAAATCTCTACGTTGAAATGTTAAGTTGTAATTAGGGTTAAATTAGGTTAAGTTAGGGATTCCGCGGCGGGAAACCCTAAAATGAGCGCGGCGGCTCTTTGACCTAATGCTAAGGGCCAAAATTATAATCTTGCCTGCGGCGAGGCGTTTGGGAGAATTAGGGTTTGCAAGGTGAAAGGGTTTGAAATTGAGGACTATTGGCACGGCGGCCAAAAGTTAGACCTAACCTTCGGATGTGTGTAGTGTGATTGGAATACTTATAAATGTGTGAGACAAATGAATTGTAAACAGGGAATGAAACAGAAGTTAAAGTCATGCAAACAGAAGTTTAAAGGCAGAAATTTAAAACGCGATTATTAGATTCGCGAGGTTACATATGAGAAGCAGTTACAATATGATAATGAACTTTAAGTGAGAAAATAAAGTGACATAAATAATGGGAAGCGTAATGAGCTGCAAAATGAACAAACGATGTTAGTGGGCAGAGTTAAGCGGCAATCAAATTAATTACGAACAATAAAGAAAGAGATGCAAATTTGAGATTATTACAATTCTTAATATTGGCTTGCAAAAAAAAGGATTTAATTTAAAAATATTTTACTCTTTTAAAAGGTTTTATTTTTTTATATTTTTAAGAAAAGTTTTTCTTATTTATTTTTTAAAAAAAGAGTTTTATTTATTTTTAATATTTACATAAAAGTTTTAGTTTTATATAAAAAATTTAATTTTTATTTTAAAAAAGAGGTTTTTTTTTTATTTTATTATGAAAAGATTTAGTTTATTTATAATATTCACACAAAAACTTTTTTAAAACAAATATAAAACAATTCAAAAAACAAAAAAACATAATTTAAAAACAAAATAAATAAAATAAAAAAAATAAACATAAGGGGTTGGGCCGGTCATCACCCCGGACCCAACCCAAACGGATCACAAATTGAAGGGGATTAGGGTTCCCCCCCCAGAACCCTAACGGCGCACATCTTTTCTCTTCTTCTCATATTATCGTTCCTCTTCTCTTTCTTCTTCCTCGATGCTCTCTTCTTCCTCACGCCGTGACCTTCTCTGTTCCTGAAACGAAACACGAAACTATGTGAGATAATACGTTTTACCTTTGATTTGGCCGATGATGCTGAAGCTGAGGCCGTGGAGTTGATCGCCCGTCGTTCTTTGTGAATGATGAAGGTGATCTCTCTGATGTTATGGATTCGCGTTCAGTGATGGTGATCTCTGAGCGATGACGACGATTGCTTCGTCTGAGCTCACGCTGTTTAGGGTTTTCTGCGTAATTCCTTCGCTAGGGTTTCTCCTCTCCCTTTTGCATCAGGTTGTATTCCCCTATTTATAATTTCTTTTATCTCTCTTTTTGGGCCTTAAACTATTGTTATCCTGAGATTTGATTTTGTGGTGATATTATTTGATTTTGATTTTCCAGATTGAGTTCTAATGCGATGCTTTCTGAGACGATTGGGATCTTAATTCATTTTTCTGGTATGAATTTGACATTAGTTCGTTGATTGATTCGATTTGGTTGGATTTTTGCAGATGGATTGGATTGCCTTTGGATTTCTGTTGACCTGTTGGATATCTGAATTAATTCGAACTGATTTGCTTGATTGATTCAGATTGGGAATCAAAATCTTTCTATTGTTTTTCTGATATGATTTGCTTTCAGATTGGATTTGATTGATATCTGATTTTGATTCACAGAATTCCTTGGAGGATTCGTTTTTCTGCTCTGTTATCGATCTCGAACTGATTCACTTTGTTGATTGATTTGTTTCTTTGATGCAGCTCAGATTCTTTTCCTCTTTTTCTTTCAGAGAGAGCTTGATGTTGTGTTGGTCTTAGTCGCCGAGACGGGTACGCGGTAATGATGACGATGAGTCTGAACCATTTGGAGTAGTACGCTACAATCCTAGTTTTGCTTATGTTACTGCTTCTGATTGAATTGGTGGGGACGATTGGCTATTATGTTGAGCTGGTGCCGTGTACTTGTTTGTTTGTGGCTACCCCTGTGATTTTGCCGTATATCTGTTTCGTCTGGATTTTTATTCTGATTCCATTTGAACTGCTTCGTGATAAACTGAATCATTCTTCTCAATTCTTCTGATAGGCGTTGTTGTAGCTCGCCTCACTTGCTACCTGTTTGTGACTGATATTGATTGTACCGCTGTTGGTGTTACTAATGGCTGCTCTTGAAATTGTTTGCAGATGCCAGTCAACTTGTTTCGCTTGCAATTGATACCTGCAGATGTTGAACTGGTGTTGCTCGCTGTGTTGCAGTCGGCGTTGTTTGCAACTGATATCTGTTGCTGCTATTGCTTATAGCTCAGAAATTGCTATTGTCGGGGGGAACTTGAAACGGTGATGATGATTCTTGAATCTGAACCGCTTCTTAGAGGCTATTGTTGCAATGTTGGTGCTTGCGAATGATGCTTGCTCGTAGCTGATATTGTTGATGTGAAAAAAACTTGTTGTTGTTGCACTGTGATGCTTACAGCTGATACTACCCTGTTATTGCAGGTTGTAATTCGTGTTGCTTCTCTTGGTTTGCTGTAGTTGATATTGGTTCTATGATTTTGTTGCCTGTTTGTTGTGTGTCTCATTCTTCTGCACATGGTTCAGAACTGATGCAGCTTGATACCATATTTTGGTTTCTCTTGTTCTGCTGTGGACTTGATTTCCATTCTGTTTGGTACAGATTTGTTTCTTTTGGTGGCTATTCCTACCTGTATTGGCGCGCACCCCTTCCTAGTTTTGTTTTATGCTTTGAGTTCTGATGATGCTTATGTTTTTTCAGATATTGAAAGTTTTGAAATCAAGGTGACTCAGACCTGCCGGCATCCGGGTCTGAATCAAAACTTGCCTATGTTGCCTTATTCTCGTATCAGTCTGGAAATCCAATCGCGGCAAAACGAATCAGCCCCACTTCTTTTATTTTCTCTATCTCTCGGATGTCCCTTACGATAAGAACAATGACTACCTGATCTGACGCCGGTGGCTCAGATTGGTAACGGGAGTAGGATGCGGCTTTAGTCGTACCCTCCCGACACTCGATGATGATAATGTTCTGAGAGTGTCAAACAATCTTCTAACCTCTTTTCCTGTGGTTTGTTTTTGCTTTGATGTGCAGGTGATCAAGAGTCGCGTGAAGAACTCAAGGGAGGAAGATTATGAAGAACACTTAGAAGCTTAGGACTTAGAACTTTTTAGAATAGATAGCCAATGTAATGAACCTTTTTGTAAACCAGTGGGTATAAAGTTCAAAATTATTTATCCATTTCCATTGTAAACTAAATATTTATGAAATAAAGTTCAAAAATATTTGTTCACTTCTTATTTGTAAATAATAATTCGAAAATTATTTAAATTCACTCCTTAGATGTAAATTGCAAATACTTATGAATAAAGCTTCAAAAATATTTAAACTCACCTCTTAGTTGTAAATTATAAATATTCACGAATAATATTCACAAATATCTAAACTCATTTCCCTTTTTGTATTGGACAATATTATGAATGAGATCCACTCTCTTTATATTAATTGACTGCTTACCGTAACCGGATTAAATCTGACCAAAACTCAAACTGAGTTCCTGCTTTCCAAATAACCTTAGCAGTATCTGCTTCCTCTCAGGAATACTGTCCCACTTGTCTCAAAATTACAGACTCCACATGAAATGACCAAAATGCCCCTGTGGTAATTCCTGAAATAAAACGCACTCATATGATTGGTTAGTGATTAATGGATGCAAAATGAAATGCTATGTGAAATGAACTGACTAAATGTAAGGGTAAAATTTGGGGTATTACAGGTAGTAATACCCTTTGATATGTCTCTGAGAATGTTGTCTATTGGATGATCTTTAGAAGACTTCCAAGCTTGAGGGAGAGCGTCACTTGTAGATGGATGATCTACCTCAGTTTCTTCATGTTGGACATCTTTTTCCTCCTTAACTTTTGCTTTGTCGGGCTGATCAATTCCCGGCTCTGTATCTTTGAGTATGTCTTCAGTAGATGTACCTGCACCATGAAACACACTACCTTTTCCGACATTTCTCGGATAAGATTCATCAAATGTTACATGTACCGATTCTTCGACAATAAGTAATCTTTTATTGTAAATCCTATATGCTTTACTCGATTGAGAGTATCCAAGAAAAATACCTTCGTCATCCTTAGAGTCAAATTTACCCAAATTTTCCTTTCCATTATTTAAGACAAAACATTTGCAACCGAAAACATGTAGGTGAGACACGTTTGGCTTGCGCCCTTTTAAAAGCTCGTAAGGTGTTTTGTTTATAATGGGGCGGATGAGCACCCTATTCAAAACATAACAAGTCGTACTTATGGCTTCGGCCCAAAAATATTTCGGTAGTCCACTTTCATTGATCATTGTCCTTCCCAACTCTTCTAAAATGCGATTTTTGCGCTCCACCACCCCATTTTGTTGAGGAATCCGTGGAGCGGAGAAGTTATGATCAATACCATAGTTACCGCAATATTCTTCAAATAAATGGTTTTCAAATTCACCTCCATGGTCGCTTCTAATTGACACAATGTTTGTGCTTAATTTATTTTGGGAAAGTTTGGCAAATTTTTCAAAGGCGGCGAATGTATCGCTCTTGCTAGCCAAAAAGATAGTCCAACAAAATCTAGAATAATCGTCCACTATTACGAAACCGTAATAGTCTCCACCTAGGCTCTTGATTCTAGAGAGCCCAAATAAATCCATATGGAGAAGCTCGAGAGGTCTTGTCGTAGAAACACTATTTTTAGATTTAAAAGATATCCTCGTTTGCTTTCCCATTTGGCAAGCATCACAAAGGTGATCCTTGGTGAATTTTATTTTAGGGAGACCTAGGACTAGATCTTTTGAGACTACTTTATTCAGCAAGTCAAAGTTAACATGTGCTAAGCGCATATGCCATAACCATGAATCTTCACTCATTGTTATGAGGCATTTGTCACTTATTAACGATACTTCATTCAAGTCAAGCATATAGACGTTGTTCACTCTTAGGCCGTTAAACATATTCTTCTTGCCATTATTATGAACAATTTTGCAACACTCTTTTGAAAATAATACATTGTATCTTTTGTCGCATAATTGGCTAATGCTAAGTGTCGCGGTGAAAATCGGATACCAAACTATTGATTAGTTTGAATCTTTAATTCGTTTTGCAACCGAACTTTGATTTGTCCAATGGAAGGGATAAATATCGAAATTCCCACAATGCAATGCAAATGAAAGGTTTAGAGAGTTTTAGGTTCGGGGGTTGGTTAAACTTAGGGAAGGTGCTAGCATCCTAAGTTTCTGTAGTACTCTACAGGAACTTCTTATTTTATGTTTGTTTATTGCTAAGGTTTATCTGCTTAAGGTTGAAAGACCTAGGGGTTTATTTCTAAGTATACTCGATAAGATGTCGCATCTTATGCCTACATATCCTTACGGGAGTGGAATCAGAGTACTTGTAGTTCTCCTAAAGGGTATGAGGAGTTCTTTGACTGTGGTCAAAGTTCCTACGGGTTTAGGGTAGTTGGTTTATTGATTTTAGGAGAAGAGATGAGTTATCATTTTAAGGGAGATTTAACCGCCACAAGGTGTAGGAAAATAGTCTTTGCATCGTCTTAAGAGAAGGGCTCATGTACTCGGATAGGGATCGACGAGGTACGCCTCTATCTCTCTTAAGGCAAAGTTCCTACGATATTAATTGTATTGATGTGGGGTGGAGATTCTATCTCGCTTAAGATGATTTGGCATCTTTCTCTAATGTGTTTGAATATTTTGTTTGAGTTGAATGTTTGTATCTAAGTTGTAAAGGTGATGGTCCTTCCTATGGGGTAGGATCTATCCTAGAGAGATCAACTTGAATGGGATCAAGGATCAAGCGGGAGTATGATGCAAATGTTGTGCATACGCACGATTGTTGAGATCATGCGCAGATTCTTCCTTTG
The DNA here is from genome assembly GCA_963859935.3 of Lathyrus sativus. NCBI lineage: Eukaryota > Viridiplantae > Streptophyta > Magnoliopsida > Fabales > Fabaceae > Lathyrus > Lathyrus sativus. The sequence goes on from OZ012740.1 coordinate 432,615,716, forward strand.
GACGGAATGTAAGGCAGAAATATAAATGCGGTAATGTAAATTGCTGAAGAATAAATTGCGGATAAAGTAAACCATACACAAACGCATGAAAGCGCTGAAGTGAGTGCAAGTGGTGTGAATGTGAAGTTGTGAATACATGAACGGATGAGGGATGTAAGCGTGCACACATATTAAGTAACTTTAGATTGATTTTAAGAAATTAGATTATTTTAGGCGAGAGCTGAATTGATTTTAGTGAGATGAGTTGAGGTTATTAGATTAAATTAAAGTTAATAAAAGTTGAATTGATTTTATGAAGAATTAAATTGGATTATTATTAGTGAAATTAATTTCAGATAGAAATAATTTTAATGGGTGAAGATTATTAAAGAGGAGTAAAATGCTTTCTATTATCTTATTATTAAGTGGATAGCTATTAAGAGTAAGTTAATTAGATTTATAAATAGCTTTCTTATTATTAACATAAAAAAATTAGTTACTAATGAAATGCAAGTTGTTAAAAAAGGTTTTTACTTTAATTAATAGAGATGAAAATTTAAAAAAAGAGAGTTTATTTTTTGATGTAAATTATTTTGGTTGACATTTCTTAAAGATTTTATTGCACAAAAGTTGGTCATCATTTATCTTTATTAAAAGAGATTTTAAAAGTTAAACTAAATTAAATGAGATGGTTTTTTATTAAGAGCATAAACAAAAGTTATATATTAAGAGGCTATTAAGAAAATAAATTAATAAATAATTTTATACTGCATAAATTAATGAGTTGAAGGAAATAGATTAATTAATAAAAGTTAATTAAGTGAATAAATTAGTTATTTAAGAAAAATTAAATTAGACAAAACGTTTATGAGTTTATTTTAATTAGAAAAGGTTGATTAAAATTGGAGAAGTAAATTATTAAATTATTAAATTAATTATAAATTAAAGAGGGTAAATTAAATAGAAAAAGGTTGTTTAGAAAAAGATTAAATAAAAGGTCACTTAGTTTGATTAAATATTAGTGATGTAAATTGGATAGTTATTAGTTTAATTATATTAAATAAAATGATTATAAGGTTAATTAGGTTTATTAAGTTGGATAATGGGGATGGTGCGGATTGTGTGTGTGCAGTCGTGAGGGCTTACCATGGACGTTAGTTGTGGGTTGTTGGATGAGAGATCAGTGGGTGTGTGCGTGCGGTGCATGGTAACACCATAGGTGTGCGTACACACGATTACATGGAAAAAGAAAATTGCAGAAAAACAAAAACAATCGGAAACCCTAATCCCAATTTCTCCCCCCCTAATTCTTCGATCTCGCCTCTCTCTCGCTCCCATCTCCGATCGTGTTCTTCTCTCTCTCTCTCTCTGTTCATCTTCTTCCTCGCGTCGATCTCTCCTCTATTTTCTATTCTTCTTCGCGAATCTCCTATCTATCATCTTCTCCTTCCTTCATCGCTTCTTCTCCTGTTTCCCTTAAAAAGAACCTAACAACAAACACAAACAAACATCAATCGTGAAAATGAAGAGAAACTTTGAGGAAAACGTTACCCAACATGATTATGGTGATGGCTTCGGGGATGGTTTGGGTTGAGATTGGTGATTACACGGTTGAGTTTACAATAAGATAAGCTCTCACTTTTTTTTTATTTGCACATTTAGGGTTTGATTCAGGATTTTTGTGTAGTTTTTTCGTTGAATTTCTCTCATCTTCCCCTTGTCTTGGTTCAGATGCGGACTCCCTTTATAGCACTCAGGTTGGAGATCGAATTGATAGCTAATAATGAACCTTCCTTTTCTGTACTAAATTGCTTTGGAAATTATTTGAATCTGTCTGGATCCATTTGGAAAGAAAGTTAAGCATTGCCTTAAAGACGTATTGTCTTGATTACTCTTGATTGATGGAATTCGTTCTCTGCTAAACAACCTTTGTTTTATTTTGTGCAGCTGGCTACACCAAGGGGCAAATACGATATCGCAAAAAAAAAAAGAACACCAGATGGAGGAAACTTCTCTTCAAACATGAGTTATTAGATTCATAACAGGTATCTAAATAGGAGAGTAAACTTAATAAAACCTGCAGATCAGGAAGATAAGGTTGAACATAATTCTGATTTCTTGCTTGACAGATACCAAATGCTACATCAAAGGATTGTCTGGACCAGAATTACGATCCAAACCACCAAAAAGGGAGTCCAGTAGTTTCAATAACTCCAGAAGAAGCCTTAGAGTACCATGTTTCACAAAAGAGTTAGCATGATGCAACCCTTTATTGAACATTGACCTGTGAATTCCTTGGAAATGCCATTGCTGATTGAAGAAACCAAATCAACTGCCAGAGATATTTGTTAATGAGTTGAAGGTGTATGTATGTGAATCTGTATGTGTTTATATTTCTGTGTAAAAATTCTCTATGCTATGACCACTACTTTGGTTTCCTGCCATGCCCCCTCCCTCAATTATGAGTTCTTTTCCGTTTGTGTTTTACATAGCAAACTTTGGTTAAATGCAGGGATATTATCCTCACTGATGTCGTAACAAACAGTTAAGGTTGATGACGCCCTCCTCAACAGTGGTGGCATTTAGCACTTGAGAAACACAATCATGCTTGAAGGAAATAGGTCCAGACGACAACAACTCACGAGTACCAGCTCACTTGCTCGAAAACTAGGCTCCACAAACTTGGTGCTTCAAGAGTTTTGCTAACAGATAAAACCGAGCTTGCAACATGTCAGTCGCCTTCTGCAACGACAATTTTATGCATCTGCAGAACTCTGTTCTTGTAATAGGAGTGTGATGGATAGACTCTAACAGCTGCTCATAGGGCTTCTCCGCATTCTTGTATAATCAGAAAAGGTATTCAAATCCAAAGTCCTGGTGTGATTATTTTTTAGAAGTCAACAACTTCTTTTGGTTACAGATGATCTACTGAATAACCGGTAACTCGCAGGTACCCTTGCGGCGGCATGACGAGACCTCAGGTATGATGAAGTTGCGACAGTGTGGGATTCAAAATTATATGCTGAATGTTCATCATTATGAGCCGTAGTAACGTCCTACGACTTTCCCTGCGAGTATCTCTACTGTGAGCATGCTTCTTGGTGATGCTTCTATGTCATTACTTTATGTTCTTTATAATGTATCTTCAATGGTTGCTTGCATTTAATTTGAGCACAAACACTTTGGTGCAGGGGTCGATTGGAGAGATGGTACATGTATGACATCTATCAATGAACTTATGCTAAGTTCAATATTTATGAAAGCTTTCGGGTCCTAATGCTGAAAGGTTGCGGTTTGCTGCGGTGAATCAAGTATCTTATTAACTCAATTCTTGTTGGCTTGGCAGGCGTATATTCATGAAACAGGTTTAACACTTGCGGAAGATGGATAGCAGCGTACAGCCAGATCGAAAAACTCAATAACAGTGACCTTCTTCAATCTAAGGTAACACAAACTGCTTTTAAAATCTTGCATATTAGACCAGGATAGTTATTACATCTTTACCCTATTTCACAATTTATGCTTGCTTTTCCATGGGGCTAACTTGGTCATTATTCTTAACTGAGGGCACAGTGGTGTCGTACCTCAAAAAATACGATCCTCGCGATGGACGCGGAAAATACTGTTCGAAACAGAATCGCCACCGAACTTTATTCATTCCAAGGCAGGAATAGGAAAATATCGATAAAACCTTTAAGGAGATAAAAACATGGTCATCGCAACCAATATTCTAGGTTCGGGAGTCGATTACATGAGGGGAAGGTATTAGCATCCCTCATGTCCGTTGTACTCAACGAGAACCTCTTAATTCGATTCGAGAGTAAAAGTTAGCTACGCTTGTTTGTTTTCTTCTAAGATTCTCCTAAAGGGGGGAAATGGGTGGTTTTATAAGATAGGGTGCTCGCCAAGGATTGGGGCCCTTGTGCCTACGTATCTTCACTTGTAAGAAGTGGAAAATCAGAGCATTCGTAGTTCGTGGGACTACGGATAAAAAAGGGGGATTGTGCTTGCCAAGATCATCGCAATCTTGTGCCTACGTCTTACATTCAACAGGTAATGAAGAATCAGAGCAGCCGTAGTTTGGCTAACTACGGGTAATGGGTTTGAAAAACGAACGAGTGTTTAGGTCGCATTCTAACTGCTAAACGTTGGCTTGTCTGCTCGCTAGGGGAGGCTGAAGCACGAGTTTGTTATGCGCGGAAGAAGGGACTAAACAATGTTCTTGGTAAAAGGTGGGTATGAGTTGAACGAGAGTTTAGGTCGCATTCTAACTGCTAAACATTGGCTTGTCTGCTCGCTAGGGGAGGCTGAAGCATGAGTTCATATGCGCGGAAGAAAGGAATAAACAATGTTCTTTGAGAAGAGTTGTTTGAGTTATAGGGATCGCGCAAGGGCGAGGGATTAGGTTTATCGCATTGGATGTTTTGGTTGGAGGATATATTTGAATAGGTTTATGGTTTCGATCGCACGGGGCGAGAAAGAGGAGTTTGGTTAGGTAATTTGATGGAGAATGACGACTATTTGATAAACGAGACGTCAACCTCGCAATCAATTAATCGGGGCATTATTGGAATGCTAGATTCCAACAACACCTTTTTCATTCAACTAACTTCGAAATTAGTGTTTGAGAAAGTTTCAATCGCCCGGGGGGCGAGAAAAGAGAATTGGGTTGAATAGTTTAAGGGAGAATGACGACTACTCGATAAACGAGATGTCGGCCTCGCAATTAATTAATCGGGATATCGTTGGAATGCCAGATCCCAACAACACCTTTTTCATTCAATTAATTATGAAACTGTATTTGAATGGACAATAACGATATTGGTCCAAATATTTAGGGCACGTGTTTTATAGACGAAAGGTCGAGCAACCCACAAACTAAAGCGTACGCCCCAAGAGCGGTTACTCAAGAATTCAAGGAGTGCGAGACTCCAAGAACTCAGTTCTTTCACAATTTACTTAAGAAAATAGTTTGGATTTGATGTATGGTTTAGAAACATACTAGGGTTTAGACTTGATCGCACGGAGGTAAGGAACGAGGTTAGACGAGTTAGAAATTTAGGAGGAATGACAACTGTTCGATAAGCGAGGCGTCGGCCTCGTAACCAATTAGTCGGGATATCGTTGGAATGTTAGATCCCAACGACATCTTTTTCATCCCATTAATTACGAAATATATTTGTTGGACAGTGAATACTTGTCCAGATATTTAAAGGAGGTATTTTAGAAACGAAAGTTTGAACGACACATCATTCAAGGCGTACGCCTCAATAGTAGTCATTCTCGAATTCGAGGAATGCGCGACTCCAAGAACTCGATTCTTTCGTGATTTAATTTAGAAAAAGTAATTTGAATGGATTAGCGTACTCGGACTAGGCGTGCTAGGTATTCTAGAAATGTATGATCAAAAGGATCACATCCCAAGGTGTGCACCTCGAGAGCGGTCGCTCGGAAATTCAAGGAAGGCGACATCCAAGAATTCAATTGTTTTGAAATTTGTTTTAGGAAGGTTGTATAATTTAATTAAGAGAAAATAGTTTTAATTTTCATATATAAAATTAATTAATCAATTGTAAAAAAAGTTTTGAGAAAAGCTAATCATAATTAATTGTTTTGAAAACAGTTTAATATCTTAGAAATTTTTTTTAGCTTTATTAATAAAGTAGTTTTTTTAAGTTTAATATTTAAAATATTATTTGGTAATAATTTTGAAATATATTTTTTAAAAGAAAGAATAATTGAAATTTCTTATAAAAATATCTAATTAATAAAAGTTGATTTAAAAATATCATTTATAAATCTCAATTAATTTGAATGAAAAACAATTTAAAAATCGAAAGACGGAACAACCACAACTCAAGGGCGAGTGCCTCCAGAGCGGTTTTTCAAGGACTCAAGGGATGCTAGACCCCAAGAGCCCACTACTTTCGTTATTTATTCAAAAAAAGCAAGAAAGTAAGTAGTTTTGTTAATCGTATTTGGAAAATGTGCAATTGAGTTTAAAACAAAACTCAAAGTATAAAATAACTTAATGAAAATTTGTTTTATTTATACAAACGAATTGATTAATTAAGATTTAATTAAATTAATTTTTTAAAAAAAATAATTCATCAGTACAACCAAGTTAGCAAACTAAAAAGTGATTAATTAAACTTAATAATAAATAATTTTCTGTTGAAAAGACTTATAGGATTTTGAAATGAAAAGATCATAAAAAGATTGAAACATGCTTTAAACACATGCAATGACACTTGAAATATTTCAAAGTCTGATCACCCACACAAACAACTAGTAGTGAGAATCATTATGTTATGGTACCAGCATCTCCCTCACAGTAGCAATGTACATGATTTGTGCATGACTTTATCACATAGAAAAAAAGTAGATGAAGAAGCATGGAAACAAACATTTGGTATATCTCACGTTTACCATTTCGACACTATCACATGAACAAAAAATGCACTAACAATAAAAAATTCAACATGCAGAATATCAGATAGTTCATGTTAAGATATGCCTAAAATTGGCATCGATACATTTTGCAATCGAAGACTACAACATATGCATCATTCACAGAATTACAACGGCCGAAGTATTGTGAAACTGAAACTTGCGAAACTCAAACTGAAATGGATGTAAACAAGAGGAGTGCAATGAACAATCATCCATTAATATATTTCACAACAAAAATAAGATAGAAGTAACTTGGAAGGAAGATTTACCAACTCAAAGGAACAACATGAGATCAGTGGTAAATAATGCAAACAAAGTCGTTTTCAAAACCGACTATGTAATGGGATCTAATTCAGAATAACAACCAATTTTGTACAGTTTAGAAAGTATCGACACGGAAATCTCACAATTCCAAATCAACGTAAACTCTAATATGAAACTTGAAAACAAGTAGCACAATATCATAAAATTCTAACAACCAAAAATCTGCAGCAATTGACAGTAGCATAATATTACTCTAAATGTGTATGCTCAAGCCATAACTACCAGCATAACAAATGACAAAGAACGACCTTAACAATCAAATAACAGCAGTAAGATGATGTTTTTTAAAGCAATATTTGAGAGTTATTACAGCACAAAATAAAGGCAGAAGTTGAACAGACAGAGAATACACCAACCGACAATATGAGACCATTGACTTGTTCTTCGATTTTGTTTCTGCAAAGTTATTGTTGCTGATGATGTTTAGTTTGCTGTTAGCAACATACATCCCGCGCGAACACCGTAATATCCACGAAAGTTAAACTGAGTCGAAGGTGCATTTGGGTATGTCGTTGCTGTCAGCGGAAGAGTGTCGAAATGTCCTACGAACGTAAAAATCCTGTTGCTGCCGCGTCTGCTGAAAACGAATCCGAATTCGCACTTTCATCGAGCTTAGATTTTCACCGCCGGTACCTGTAAAAGAAAACAACTACAATAACAGATAACGGAGTGCTTATCGTTTCAGCTGGCGGTGTTGTCTTCTGAATTGTTGTTGCGAAATCGGAAGTTGTGACGATGCCGCAACGAATTTGAATGGCGGAATGTTTGAGATGAAACGGAGGTGCTGTTCTGGAGAACGATGTTCCACTCTCAAGCTGGAAAGCTTTTACTTCCTTAGTGTAATAATCCCATGAACAAAAGCCTGATTCCATTGTGTTGCCAGCTGATGCAGCAACTACATATCTTCTAGAGCAACCATCTGAACCTTGAGCACGAATTAGCCAACAATCTCTCCATAAGCTAGGTGAAACTCCTGGAGGGGGAATATATACAAACTTTTCCTCAGAATTGGCAATATCATAATAAGAACAAGAAGCATCATCATGAGCAAAAAGTACTGCTTCCCCTTCAGATACAAACCAACCAGCCGCAACAATCTTGCTCCCTATCCCATTAAGCTTAAAATTAAAAGCTTCATCAGTCTAATCACCAACAAACTCTCCTTCCTCTTGAGTATTTTTAATGTTCTCTTTCTCTTGATCATCAAATTCCTCAAGCTTCTCATCAGCCTCGAGTAGCATATCAATATCACACTGTTGATTATTTGAGGAACAACCTGTCGCTACTCGAAAAAATACGCGCAACGACGGGGAAGGCGAAAAGGAAAAGGACAGAAGAGTCGCCACCGAACTTTATTTATCCCATGAGGGGAAAGGAAAATATCGAGAAAACCTTAAGAAAATAATGGACAAGATGGTCTCGCGACCAAGATTGGGTTCGGAAGCCGGTTTTGCAAGGGGAAGGTATTAGCACCCCTCACATCCATCGTACTCGATGGGAACCATTTGTTTGTTGTGTGTGATTTGTTTGCTTAAAAAGATTATGCTATAAAAGAGTGTTCCAAAGGATAGAGGGGAAGGTTAGAAATTGGGAAAAGAGAGATAACAGGGGAAGGAAGAGAAAGAACGGACTCGGTAGGACTTCGCGGTCTAGGCCTACGTATTCTCGATAGACATGAGAAAATCAGAGTCGACATAGTTCGGGGAACTACAGATATGGGGGAATGTGCTCGGCAAGGATTATGGCCCTTGTGCCTACGTATCTTTACTTGAACGAAGTAAAGAATCAGAGCAGCCGTAGTTCGGCCTACGATTTGTTGATGTTTTTATGGATGATGCTATCATATGCATTCTAGTAGTTAGGTGTATTGCTGCTCGCTCGTTGGAGACTTAGGCGTTACCCGTTTGCGGTAGAACGGACATATCATATCCTTTTCGAAAGATAAGTTTTCGCCATGCGAGGCAAGATGTCACGTTTGATTTGTTGAATTAATTTTTAGGGGCGAGATAGGTCCTCGGATAGTAACCCGTACGGGTAGCACCCAATTCTTTATCTCAAAGTTTTTGTTATGAAAGGGTGTGGCAAACATAGCGTCTTCGTATTGAAAGACGAGTATCAAAACCACACACACTATAGTGAGCATCTCGACGCTCGGAGAGGAAGAAGTCTATACTTAATCCTCCCTCTTTAGTTCAATACAAAGAGAACTTCATTCTCTTATTAAAGTGTTTTTGGTTTTGAATGGTAAGTGCTTTTGCGACAGAGAACCCTACGGTAAACGCCAACACTCGGGATAGGAGAAGGCCTACGCCTAACCACTCCACGACCATTCAAGTTTTTGTTACGAAAAGAGTTTAAAAATGCGCTCGGTACGGGACCGAGGTTTTTAGGTGACAAAGGTTGCAGAAAGAAGTTGTAGAGGGGGATAGGTGACGGATAACGTCACGTCTTTGTATTGAAAGACGAGTATCGAGACCACCCACACTACAGTGAATATCCCAACACTCAGAGAGGAAGAAGTCTACACTCAATCCTCTCTCTTTAGTTCAATACAAAGAGAATCAATTTATTTATTGTAAGTGTTTTGAAAATGCACTCGGTACGGGGCCGAGGTTTTTTAGGAGAAAAAGGTGTGGATGAAAACATCTTCATATTGAAAGACGAGTGTCAAAACCACCCACACTACAGTGAGCATCTCAACACTCGGAGAGGAAGAAGTCTACACTCAATCCCCTCTCTTTAGTTCAATACAAAGTGAACTTTATCCTTTTGTTAAATATGGTGAGTTGGTTTAACCATTATTTGAGAAAATCCGCTTGACGTTGGGTCAAGGGTTTTAGTTGCTTACAAAGACTTGAGGCGAAGCGAGCAAGGTCGATGGCGACGCACAAGGCAATCGGCTTACAAGGTCAAAAATGGCTCGATGAGAATCGAGAGTTTGTTTTCTTGAAAATGGTTTTTAGAACCAAAGGTCAAAAATGACCAACAATAAACATGCATAAGAAACAAATAATCACAACGGGTTGAACGGCTTAAAAAAAACGAAACACAAAAAAAAACGTTTTTTTGAGGTAAAAAAGTTGAGAAAACATGAAAAACAGGGGTCTGACACGGGCGGCCGTGTTGTGTGACACGGCCCGTGTCACAGTTCCAGGAAACTTAGGGTTTTTGAGGCAAACAAAAGTGTGACACGAGTGGCCGTGTTGTGTGACACGGCCCGTGTCACAAGGTCTGGGAGAAAAATGATTTTTTTAGGGCAAACAGAAGTGTGACACGGGTGGCCGTGTTGTGTGACACGGGTGGCCGTGTTGTGTGACACAGCCCGTGTCACAAGGTCTGGGAGAAAAATGATTTTTTTAGGGCAAACAGAAGTGTGACACGGGTGGTCGTGTTGTGTGACACGGCCCGTGACATGTGACACGGGTGGCCGTGTTGTGTGACACGGCCCGTGTCATGTGTTCTGGGCATTTTACGCTTTGAAAAGTCACACAGGGATGCAACACGGCCGGCCGTGTCGTGTGACACGGCCCGTGTTGGGCTACCAGAAGAAAAATTCCAACTTTTCTCTTGTTTTTTGCTTCTTTTTGTGGTTCTTAAAAAATGATTTCTTAGTCCCTTTGGAATCTTACATGTTATACTCAACACAACAACACTCAAACCAAGAGAACAAATGATAAATGCACAATATAAAAGAAGAGAAGAGTTTGAAGAAATGGATACCCAAGAGTTGTTTCCCTCCTTGCAAAGCCTCCACCGATTTTGGCTAGGTGTTCACTTCTCTTCACTCTATGCTTTGATGGCTCTCCTTCTCAATGGCTCCCTTGTATTTCTCTTTCACTCTCTAAATCTTTTGCTGGTTTTTTGCTCTCTCTATTTTTTCTGGTTTTCTCTCTTACTCTTTGCTCTCAATATCTCTATCTCCAAAATGTGTTAATGATAGTGAATGATAGTGAAATGGTCCTTTTGTGCAGCCTCCAAGCCTCCTTATCTCACTTTTTCTGCTGCATTTTCTGCTGTACCAAAACCACAGCTCTTGCACAACTTTCAATCTTCAAAGTTTCCATTTTTGGGAGTACTTATCACCTCTTTCTTGGTGCAGCCCCACATCTTTCCATTTCTAGGCCTGTTTTGCTGTATTTTTCTGCAGCACTCTACCTTGCCTTCCAACCTTGTACCCATTGGTTGGTTATGCTTGGACATATTCATGTGGCTAACACCATTACCTTTTGGACAAAATTTTCAAATTCTGATTTTTGATGTGTAGATGTATCAACATAAGCTTATAGCCTTGGTTTTGTGACATAAAATGATCTTGTAATATGATACACATTGCCACTTCTTGCATGGGGTTGTTTTGGATCATATTCAAATTGCTCATGGTTGAACATGCATGGTATTGATCTTGAAATATTCCAACATTGAATTAGCTCTTAAATATTTTCCTTGCATGTTTGTAAGCACAAGGAGGGTCATGTGGACTTGATGGAGCATGGGGGATACCATGGCATGAAATTATTTAGAATCTTGAATTAAGACTAGAAATAGCTTAATTTCCTAAGCATTATCAAGAGTTTGAAATTTGGTAACCAATGTAACATTCTTGAAAATGTCAAGAGATTTCTCTTTGTAAAAACTCTTGAATCTAGCCTTGAATTCATGAACCTTGAATTTGGAATGATGGGCCCCCCTTATGCCATTGAATTTGAAAGAAATGAAGAAATGAGTCAAGCCTTGAAAGAGGGCAAATTTTGGGGTGCAACAGCTGCCCCTATTCAAGCGACTTGGACCTGAAGGGATGAAAAGTGAACGCTTTCAAACATTCGAGGTAAAAGGTGATTGAATACAAAAGAACCCAAAAATTTGTCAACCGTAGAATGAAACCTCTGACATCACCGTCAGGCACCTATATCAGGTAGAACATCTGACTTCACCATCAGTCATCGATCAAATACAAACAACTGACCTTGCCGTCAGCTCTTAATAGCATCTAACTTCGCCGTCGGAACTTAACATCAAATCTGTGAAATCTGACCTCACCGTCAATATTCAACATAATCTGTAAAAACATCTGATTGGTAGAACATCTGATCTCGCCATCAGTCCTTCATATTCTCTGACTTCGCCATCAACTTACAACATAATCTGACTTCGTCGTCAATTAAAATCATCTGACTTCGCCGTTATTTCTCAAACCATTTTGACGTCACCGTCAACCCTCTACATGATCTTACTTCGCCATCAATTCTCCACATAAAATTTGGAAAAACACTTGACTTCGCTGTCAGTTTTTGACATCAAATTAGTAGGACACCTGATTTCGCTGTCACCCTTCTATATTCTGACTTCACCGTCAACTTTCTTCATGATCTGACTTCGCCGTTGATTCCTAACATGGCCTGACTTCGTCATCAACTCTCTTCATATTCTGACCTCGTCGTCAATTCTCTTTCATCGTCAATTCTCTTCATAATCTGACCTCGTCGTCAATTCTCTTCATAATCTGACCTCGTCGTCAATTCTCTTCATAATCTGACCTCGTCGTCAATTCTCTTCATAATCTGACCTCGTCGTCAATTCTCTTCATAATCTGACCTCGTCGTCGATTCCCAACATGGCTTGACTTCATCGTCAATTCTCTTCATAATCTGACCTCGTCGTTGATTCCCAAAATCATTTGACTTCACTGTCACTTCATTTTGCTAAAAGCGAGCATCGAACCCAAAGGTCGGCTCAACCCTAAGTTCAGAAGAACATTCGTCGATTCACCATCTGGGTGAAGAAATCCGTTGGGGAACATGAACTTGAATAAATAGACTCAGCTAGGGAGACCGATAAGATGAACACATTTGTCAATGATCTGGCTAGAGGTCTGGATACCACGCAGGATCGAGAAATATACTGATAACTGCTGGAGATACGCTTGAAAACAAAGGGGTGGCAACCCGGCTTATGTTTTACATGCATATGTTTGAATATGGCGTAATGCTCCATATGAAATGGAAATGCTACGCATTTGGGAGGATGTTATGCATGATACAAATGCAAAGGAAACACTTTAGCAAAATAAATGCCAAAGAGAAAGGATTAATTCCGCCGGGGAAAAGACTAGACACGTCTAGTACAAATGTTGGGGAAAACAAACCCTGGGTGGTCTTCTGAGCAAACTGTTGGGTAAAACTATTCCGCTAAGAGCAAATCCACCCTGCTGGGGATTAGACAATGAGGGAATCAACATCAACCTTTGCTTGGGGAAATGAGCAATAGACTCAACAAATACAACTTCCGCTTGAGGAATGAGTCAATGACCTAGACTCTGAGGGGAAAAGGAGCCAATTGTCCAAACTCTATGGGGAAAACAAATTTCTGACTTTGTTCCACTGCTGAGGGATAAACCCACACCCGCTCACTGGAAATGATCCTGCTCTGCTGGAAATGTCAATCTTGACCTGCTGAGGATATCCTTTGATTGTCAAGGTTTCAAACTGCCGGGGGTGAGGACCCACTTACACTGCACACTTCCTTTAGATGAGGAACTTCTGGAGAAGCCTCGAGGAAGGTTCTCTTGCAAATAACAAATAAACAAGTATGTTTTATGCAGCAGGTACCATCTCAATTATCACTTAAGACGTTATTCAAGCAAATACAATGTTTCAATTATAGATAGCAAAGCCCACAAATTTATGTATGCAAAGTTTTATCAAAAACATCAGGCGTCTTTTGCAAACAAAACGGTAAAAACAAAACAAAAGGTTTTCTGGATAGTATGTTTTATTGATAAATGGCCTGTAAATAGGAAAATTTACAAGGGACACAACTCCTGAAATGAGAAAGCCGCGTAAGAAATATACAGAAATGCACAAGAATATCAAAATGTCGGCAATGTGGTACAGACAACCACCATAGAACGACTAAACTATGACTCGCATGACTTCGACGCCTTTCCGATGCTTCGTCTTCTGAAGAGATTGATTTGAATGACTGCTTCTCGAGTTCTCCCATAATCCACTATGCTTTAAAGATCAATGCGCAGGCCACAGTCATTTGCTTTTCAAGTCCCTAACTTTTGCCTGAATCGCCCTTGCGGGTTTTCGATTCACCGGGATACCCATTTTTGCTAAAGTCGCCCTTTCAGGTTTTCAACTTTGCAGGTTTACATTTTTTTTATTTTTATCTCTAATTTTTGCTCGAACCTATCCTTTTATGGTTCGCCGAGATGCCCCATTCTTGCCTGGATTTTCTTTTTCTTTCCAGCGGGTCTATTTTAAGCAAAGTATCTTTTGACTGCGTCCGCGTTCAAAGGGGACGTAAAATCTTCACCATCCATGGTTGAAAGTAACAAGGCTCCTCCAGAGAAGACCTTCCTTACAACATACGGACCTTCATAATTGGGAGTCCATTTGCCCCTATGATCGTTCTGTGGTGGGAGAATCCGCTTCAACACCAGATCGCCTGTCTGAAAGCTTCGAGGACGCATCTTCTTATCATAGGCTTTCTTCATCCTACTCTGATACAGACGACCGTACGCAAGAGACGCCAACCTCTTCTCATCCATCAAACTGAGTTGATTCAACCTGTTCTTCACCCATTCTGCTTCATCCAACTTGACGTCAGCCAGAACTCTCAAAGATGGGATCTCGACCTCCAATGGCAGGACATCCTCCATGCCATATACCAACGAGAAAGGAGTTGCCCCAGTTGAAGTACGCACTGAAGTGCGGTATCCATGCAAAGCAAAAGGCAACATCTCGTACCAATCCTTATAAGTCACAACCATCTTTTGCACAATCTTCTTTATGTTCTTGTTAGCCGCTTCTACAACGCCATTCATTTTCGGACGATAGGGAGAAGAATTGTGATGCTCGATTTTGAAATTTTGGCACAGTTCCTTCATCATCTTGTTATTCAGATTAGAACCATTATCAGTAATGATCCTCTCAGGTATTCCATATCGACAGATGATGTCCCTTTTGATAAACCGGGCTACGACTTGCTTCGTGACATTGGCGTAAGAAGCTGCTTCGACCCATTTGGTGAAATAGTCGATGGCTACTAAGATGAAACAATGTCCATTGGATGCGGTTGGCTCGATCTTTCCAATCATATCGATGCCCCACATGGAGAAAGGCCATGGGGATGACATGACATTCAGAGGACAAGGTGGCACATGAATCTTGTCGGCATAAATCTGGCATTTATGGCACTTTTTGGCGTACTTGAAGCAATCTGACTCTATAGTTAACCAATAATAGCCTGCTCTCAATAGCTTTTGAGACATGGCATGCCCACCTGCATGTGTTCCAAAGGCACCTTCGTGGACTTCTTCCATAAGCAAACCTGCTTCTTTTTCGTCCACACATCTTAGCAGCACCAAGTCAAAGTTTCTCCGATAGAATGCACCGTCTGGATTCAGATAGAAGTTACCAGATAATATTCTCAAGGTCTTCTTATCCCGGGCCGATGCCCCAGGCGGATATTCTTGGTTCTTGAGAAAGTTCTGGATGTCATAAAACCACGGTTTTCCATCAGAAGCTTCTTCTATTGTGAAAACAAAAGCCGGCCTGTCGAGGCGTGAGATGACAATTCTCGGTGCATCATTCCAGAAGTTTACTTTGTACATCGAGGACAATGTAGCCAAGGCATCGGCCATCTGATTTTCTGCCCTCGGTACATGGTGAAACTCTACTCGGTCAAAGAAAGGTAGCAACCTTCTGGCGTAATTCATGTAAGGGATCAGATTAGGCTGGCGGGTCTCCCACTCTCCCTTGATCTGGGTTACCACCAAAGCTGAATCTCCATAGATATCAAGGTTCTTGATCCTCAAGTCGATTGCTTCTTCGATACCCATGATACACGCTTCATATTCAGCTTCATTGTTGGTGCATGGGAATGTTAGTCTTGCAGTGAATGGTATATGGGAGCCATGGGGAGTCGTAATGATTGCCTCAATCCCGCTACCGTAGGAGTTAACAGCACCGTCGAAGATTAATTTCCACTGGGAACCCAACTCTGGACCTTCGTTTGGCAACGGCTCATCACAATCATTCATCTTTAAATACATAATGTCCTCATTAGGAAAATCAAACTTCATTGGCTGGTAGTCATCGACTGGTTGCTCTGCGAGATATTCTGACAGGACACTACCTTTAATAGCTTTTTGAGGCACGTACTGGATGTCGTATTCTGTCAGAACCATCTGCCATCTAGCAATCCTTCCTGATAGTGCTTGCTTTTCGAATACGTACTTAATAGGATCCATCTTTGAAATTAACATGGTTGTGTGGTTTAGCATATACTGTCTTAGGCGTTTGGCGGCCCAAGCGAGTGCGCAACAAGTTTTCTCCAACATTGAGTATCTGGATTCACAGTCTGTGAACTTCTTACTCAAGTAGTAAATTGCATGCTCTTTTCTTCCAGTCTCGTCGTGCTGACCGAGAACACAACCCATGGAATTCTCAAGAACTGTTAAGTACATTATCAACGGTCTTCCAGCCACCGGAGGCATCAGTATTGGAGGTTCTTGTAGATACTCTTTTATCTTCTCAAACGCTCTCTGGCAATTCTCATTCCAGATAATCGCCTGATCCTTTTTCAATAGCTTAAATAATGGCTCACAAGTGGTTGTAAGGTGAGATATGAACCTTGCGATGTAGTTCAATCTACCTAAGAAGCCACGAACCTCCTTCTCGTTCTTTGGCGCTGGCATTTCTTGAATTGCCTTGATCTTCACAGGATCGACCTCAATACCTTTCTCACTGACAATGAACCCCAACAGCTTTCCTGACCGTACGCCGAAAGTGCACTTATTCGGGTTCAACCTCAATTTGAACTTTCTCAACCTCTCAAAAAACTTTAGAAGATTCACTAGGTGCTCCTCCTCCGTTTGGGATTTCACAATCATATCATCGACATAGACCTCAATCTCATGATGAATCATATCGTGAAAGAGAGTGACCATTACTCGCTGATAAGTTGCCCCTGCGTTCTTCAACCCAAAAGACATTACTTTATAACAAAACGTCCCCCAAGGTGTGATAAAAGTCGTCTTCTCCATGTCCTCCGGTGCCATCTTGATTTGGTTATATCCGGAGAAACCGTCCATGAAGGAAAACATTGAGTATTGTGCGGTGTTATCAACGAGAACGTCAATATGGGGGAGTGATAAATCATCTTTTGGGCTTGCTCTATTCAGGTCCCTATAGTCAACACACATCCTGACTTTGCCGTCCTTCTTAGGCATGGGCACGATGTTAGCGACCCAAGGAGGGTAGTTGGTCACAGCAAGAAATCCAGCGTCTAGTTGCTTCTGGACTTCTTCCTTGATCTTCACTGCCATGTCTGGCCTGGTTCTTCTCAGTTTCTGTTTGATAGGAGGACACTCTTCACGCAAAGGCAGGCGATGAACTACAATATCTGTGTCGAGTCCGGGCATATCTTCGTATGACCAAGCAAAGACATCCTTATACTCTTGGAGTAACTCAATCAATCTGTGCTTGATATCATTCTGCAGCGCAACCCCTACTCTGACCTCCTTTTTATCCTCTTCTGTTCCCAGGTTGATGACTTCAACTTCCTCCTGATGAGGCAGGATGACCTTCTCCTCTTGTTTTAACAATCTGGCAAGCTCTTCAGGCAGGTCTTGATTTTCGTCAATCTCTCCTTCCGCTTGAAAGATCGGATTGTCAAAGTCACACTGAGTCATAGACGAGTCTGAATCGGTGGTATCTGAAATGTGCAACCTGTAATGATGATGATTTTATGCTTAAATGATATGCAAACAAATAAACACAAACCACATTGCCATTTTATTGTTGTAAATAAAAATAAGAAAAACAAGGATCACAAAGTTTTGAATGAAAAGACGCTTTTTGATTGATAATGATAAAAAGGGTTGTTCACACACATAAAAGATAAGGCCCAACAAATAAAGACCATCATGCCCCGGGCAGAGCACATGGCAATACATTAATCAAAACAAAACAATTACTCTTCATGAGTCACAATGATAACTTCTTCCATGGTCCAATTCTTCAAGCCTTGGCCGGGGACGCATGGCTGGATCCATGCATCCATGTCACAGTCACTATCTCCTTCCTCGTCAGATACGGCGTTGATCTCTTTGAACACCACCCCACCACTGGTGAATTGAATAGGTCCTTTGTAGCGAGGAGCGCTTGAAGAAGATGCGTATGGGTTGTACCCTAATCCGAACTTGTCTTGTTTGTTGGGGATGTTTATCACCTCCCCCCATCCTTTCGCTGATCCAGACTTCACCACAGCTTGGGCTTCCTTGTAGAATAACATAGCAACTTTTGGCGCCTTGGCTTCAACTGTTGCTTTCTCTTTGATTTGGACGGTCTCAAAGGCTTGGCACAGGGTTTCGTGAATTTCACCATCGACCTCCACATACTTGAATGAGGACAACTTACCATGATGTCTTCCTCTCCACAAACAGTCACAATGTTATCACCCACCATATACTTCAGCTTTTGGTGTAGGGTTGACGTCACCGCTCCTGCTGAGTGTATCCAAGGCCGACCCAAGAGACAACTATATGCCGGCTGGATATCCATTATATAGAAAACCGCATCAAAAACCTCAGGACCGACCTGAATTGGCAAGGTTAGCTCTCCAAACACGGACCTCCTTGTCCCATCAAAAGCTCTGACCACCATATCGCTTGGCGTACATATTATCCCTCGAGTGTCTAGCTTCATGAGGGCTTTCTTGGGTAGCACATTTAATGACGACCCAGTGTCTACCAATACATGAGACAAAACGACACCTCTACATTCCATAGAGATATGCAGAGCCAAGTTATAATTCCTTCCTTTCGGTGTCAAGTCACGGTCAGTGAATCCCAAACCATTCCCTGCATTGACATGGGCCACTACTCCTTCCAACTGATTGACGGATATTTCTTGTGGCACATAAGCATTATCCAAGACTCTGAGCAAAGCGTTCCTATGAGCCTCAGAACATAACAGCAACGACAAGATAGAAATTTTTGAAGGCGTCTGTTGTAGATGATCCACGATCTTATAGTCACTCTTTCTTATTAAGCGCATGAACTCTTCTGCGTCTTTCAACACGACTTCTTTTTCTCCAGCCTGAGAGCTTTCCTCCGCTACTACCTTCCCTTTACCTTTATCAGCTCTTTCTGCACTTACTTCGGGAGGTGCAAATATCCTTCCACTCCGAGTCATTCCCCCGGTTCCCACCAAGTTGTCAACTGAGTCCAATGGCAAGCTCTTTAATTCCTGCTTTTGTCCATTGCAGTAGACTTCCGCTCCATAGTTCCAAGGGATCACCTTGGAGTTTTCATAAGGTATAGGTCCTGCCTTCGTAAAGATGATGGTAGGTCGCGCTGGCGGCGTAGAAATAGTGATTGTTTTGTAAGGGATAGAGATGGTGACCACCTCACCCTCTTTCTTACTGACTGTCTTCTCATTCTTTTTCTCACAGATCTTGTCAAACTGTAGAACACCTTCATTTATCATACACTGTATATAACTCTTCAAACTCTCACACCCTTCAGGATGGGCGGCACAATTTTCACAATCCTTTTCACACCCGGAAAACACCCCACCTTCTAACAACTTGCATTTTACAAAACTTAAAGGAGTCTTCAATTCTTCAACATCATATACTAGATCTAAATCCTCCCCTTCAACAACAACATTTACTCTACCTGCTCCATGATTTGGCAGGGTTCTGATCAACATTCGGCGCATCATGGTTGAAATTAATGGCCCTACTATCAACAAGGTCTTGTACCTTGTTCTTGAAGGCTTTGCAATTATCAATATGATGACCGGGAGCGCCAGAGTGGAAGTCACACCTAGCGTTGGCGTCATACCCGGGTGGTGGTGTCATACCCTAAATTTGTCCTACCTTTTTTGAAAATATTTTTCACTTTTTGTTTCATTCCATTTAGACACATGTCCGCTCGCAATTGGTCGTTTCTCAAAAAATTTATCTTTTTGACCAATCAAAGCGTGACATGTGGCCTAAAAGGGTATTTTTGTGAATCTTATTTCTTTTCTTAATTACTTAAACTTTTTCTTTTAAAAAATGTTACTAATTTTTTTGTTAATAACCTTTTTTTATTTATAATTTTAGTTTATTTATTTGACTAATGATATTTTGATATTAATTAGTTATTAATAATAATTTAGATTTAATTATCACTTTTTGTTTTTTTTATTATTTATTTTATTTATGTTTATTAACATTTTTAGGTAATTGTTAATAAATTAAAAGGAAGAAAAAAAAGAGGCCCAGTTTCTATGGCCCGTTAGGGTTTGTGGCATCGTTTGGCCATTTAAGAAGGAAGAGAACCGATTGAAAGGGAGGAGAAAAAAAGACTGTTCATCGCTCTCCCAAAAATCCCTAATCGGCGCATCCCCAGCCCTAAAAACCAAAATTGAATCCGCCGCCCTCTTCCCTAATGAAACCCTAAACGACTAACCCTCACTCCTCACCATCGATCTTCTCCGCCACCTCCAAACCCTCAACCTCCAACATTGACTCTCCCAAATCGCACCACCGTTTCATATCCACAGCTACAAGAGGTTATCAACTCATTACTTTTTTCATCTTAAACCATGACGAAACCACATCTCATTTGAAGATTCGACACAACATGACGCAAGCTCCTCAACGACAATATAACATTTTTTTCTCCCGTGATGTTTCGATTCAGCAACGATAGCAATGTCGACTCGGTGGTTCTGTTTCGAGATTGTCAAAGCTTTGATTTAACAACGTCTACGCCATTAGCTCTGCAACCACGATAAGAGCAACTCGTCAACAGGGTTTATGTTGTCAGCGACGTATCGCATTTGTATCTCATAGCAGGTTCTGGTTATGCGAGGGTCAATTTGCGTCAAGTTTATGGTTTTCGCGGAAGTTTTTTCGGAGATATCATGACGTATAAAAGCACCGTGAGGTATATGTCAAGTTTTCTCGGTTGAATCTTTGATTTTGTTTGGATATTACATATGAAAAGCCACTATCTTGTTTTATGTTCGTAGTGCTAAGTTGATTTGCTGATTTACGGTTGTTGGAGTTATTCTTATGAATTCTTTGCTTTAATAATGTGTGGATCCGATGTGGGTGAGAATTCTGGTGAGGAATTAGAGTTTGGTTTCACTTTTGTAAGACAGGGTTTGTATATGCTGGTATCAGTTTTTTTTTCCTAAGGTTGCTGTGAATGTTTTTATGCTGTCAAGGTCAAATGTTGATGTTATCAAGCAGGTTGGTGTATGTATCGGACTCATATGTTGGTTTGTTGTATTATTAAATTTAGATTTGTACTGTCTTATTCGATTGGATAACTTTCACAGATAGCATCAATCCATTTTAAAGTTTATTCTGGAAATTGGTTTGTGCTAAATTTTATGGATTTTGCTAACAAATTGTCGATTTGGTGAGGGCTTTTAAAACTTTATATTGAACTTGTGAATTACTGTGATATTACATTCAAAATCTGTGGGTGGACCGTCGACTTTGTGCGGTGAATGTTGAATCTGAGTCATGCCGGCGTTTTCTTGGCGTTCTGCATAATTAATGCAGTTCTATATGTTGCCTTTTATGACCCTGTTTCTGCAGGTTTCATTATTACAAGCAATCTGATGGAAGTTCAATAGCAGTTTTAGTGGGGAGTGTCCTCCGTTAGTATCTTCTTTCTTTTCAATCAGCTTTTAATCAACTAACCCATCAGACAGTATGAGAATCTGTTTTAATGAATTTCAGGTTTTTTTCTTTATAATATTTGTGAAAATGAGAATATCAAAAATAATAATAATAAAAAACGCAAGACACTTTCTTTTAGTACATTTTAATACATGTTCAAACTTCTTTTCATAGAAATGGAAACCATAGTTTTTTTCCAGACTTACTTTCAAGATATGAGTAATTATTAATGTTACTATTATTCAAATAATCTTAATTCAATCTAGTTTTATTATTAAAATCATTTGTATTACAACTTAAACAGTCTATTTTGTATTGCTATTTCTTTCTATACATTTCAATGAGTATTTTCTAAACAAAGATCATAGACTATTTGAAAATGTGTTTTCAAAATATGACGGAAAAAAAACTCTTAAGGTCTAGCATCTTTTGAGTCCTTGAATAATCACTATTGGGGCGTACGCCTTAGGTAGTGCATTATTTGACTTTTCGCTTCAAAATACGCCTTTTAATTATTTAGGCAAGGAAATGTCATTGGAGTATTAGCATTTCTCTATTTATTAAGTAGCTTATTTTATAAGACAATTTCAAAATAAATTTTTCTTTTAAAAAGAAAAAAAAACGTTGAAGCAATAATATTTCTTAAGCATGCTTAATTAAATCGTTTTTTTTTTACGAAAAATTAAACTCTTAAAGTCTAGCACTTTTTGAGTTTTCGAATGAATATTATTAGGGTGTACACCTTAAATAATACGTCATTCAACTATTCGTTTAGTACGCGATTTAGAACAAAAAAATATCATAGGAATCTAGCATTCTGTGTGATATTTCCGCTGTTCATCCAAATATTTTTCAAATAAAAATGGTGTTATTGGAATCTAGCATTTCGGTAATACCCCGATTATTTAGTTGTGGGGCCGACGTCTCATTTATTAAATGATCGATATTTTCAAACTCAATCTCGCGTTCTCACTTCTCACACGTTCACAAATTGTTTTCATACCTCATTTCGCTTCAAATCATTTTTAAAATATTTTTCTCGATTAAAACTCCGAAAGAAAGAGGCACTTGGAGTCTAGCATTCCTTGTGTCTTGGAGTGAGTAATTCTTGAAGCACGCCTTTGAGTTGTTATTCACTCAACCTTTCGAATTCAATCTCAAACGTTCTCCTAAGTCGAATGCTCGTCCGCATTCGCAACCCACTCTTCATTCGCAATTTCTCGTGGTCTCGATATCAGGAGCACCCTCAGGGACTAATATCGTTTCTCACAATCCTAACCCTTGACACGTCGTCAAGCCGGTTCCATCTTCAACAAATCCTCGATACGTCGTCGAGCTACTTCAAAAAACAACTTCCTTTTGGCCTCGCATGCAATTTTTTTCTGATTCGATCCTTTCACAAACATTTTTTTTAAAAAACTTACGAAAGAGGGATATTCTCAGAATCTAGCATTCTTTGAGTATTCGAATGAGTAACTCTTGGGCGCGCCCCCGATGTTGTTATTAGTTCATTCTTTCGATTTCAAAACATCCAACTCTTATCTTCAACTTATTCAACTCAAATTCCGAAAGAACTGAGTTCTTGGGATCTAGCATTCCTTGAATTCTTGAGTGACAAGCTCTTGAGGCACGCCCTTGGGTTGCTTGTCAATCACTCTTTCGTCTCTCAACTCAACCTCAAACCCACTTCAACCTCATCTTTTCGTGGTTGTTACCACGAACTACGAACGCTCTGATTCTTTATTCATTCTTGAATATAAGATACGTAGGCACAAGATTGCGATAATCTTGGCGAGCACACTTCTATCCATCTTCCATTTCCCCCCATTTCTTTCCTGTAGTCGAACTACGACGCTCTGATTTCTCATTCTCGTCCGAATGAGCATACGTAGGCACAAGGGCCCCAATCCTTGGCGAGCACCCTATCCTCTAATCACCCATCTCTCCTTTGCGTCTTTAACCTTTTACCCTACCAATTCGCCTTAGCAACGAGAAGAAAACAAGTAAACCTAGACAACACTCCCCACAATTACCTTAAGAGGTTCCCGTCGAGTACGACGGACGTAAGAGGTGTTAATACCTTCCCCTCACGTAACCGACTCCCGAACCCGGAACATGGTTGCGACAGCCCTGTTCCTATCCTTTCGTTTTAAGAGGTTTTCTCGATATTTTCCTCTCCCGTTTGTTCGGGATAATAAAGTTCGGTGGCGACTCTGTCGAACCGCATTTCCGCGCCTTTCGCGCGAGGGTCGTATTTTCGAATGAATTTTTCGAGGTGCGACAGGTGGTGATCCATTTAGAGGGGCCATCGTCCTTTTCTGGACCAACTGAAGTTGCAATAAGTGTTGTAGTAGTTGAGAGTAAGGCATTGGTGGTGCGTCAAAGTGCCTATCTACCATCCTTCTTCGGTCTTGATATGGTCTTGGCGCGTAATTCTGTTGTTGTGGTTGTTGCCGTTGCTGTTGTTGCAGTTGACGTGGTTGTTGCTGAGGCTGTACTGCCGGTATGGCAATACTAGCTACTTGTGGTTGTTGTTGATAGTATGGTCGTGGGCGATACTGATTCTGATTCTGGTTCCAATTTTGATTCTTAAAACCTGATATTGCGTTTGTCTCATTCTCCTTTCTTTTAATACCGAAGTTCTTTCTTCCACCTCCAGATGAGGTCCTTTCTCTTGCTTGTATTTTACCCAATTTAATCCCATTTTCTACTCTCTCGCCTGTGATGATCAGATCTGAGAAACTTCCAGACATGTTGCTTATCAATTTCTCATAATACACACCAGGTAGTGTAGCTACAAACAAGTCGATGAGTTCTCTCTCCACCATTGGAGGTTGAACCCTCGCAACCAACTCGAGCCACCTCTAGGCGTACTCCTTGAATCCTTCGTTGTTCCTTTGTGATAGGTTCTGTAACTGTACATGGTTCGACGCTAGGTCACTGTTATACTGGTAGTGTTTGACAAAAGCTTCTGCCAAATCCTTCCAACTTCTGATATGGACCGGCTCCAGTCCCATATACCATTCTAAAGATGGACCTGACAAGCTATCTTGAAAGAAGTGCATCAGCAACTTCTCATCATCGAAGTATGCAGACATTCTTCGGAAATAGGAGCGAAGATGCACCCTTGGACATGTTGTTCCTTTGTATTTATCGAAATCTGGCACTTTGAACTTTGGAGGAATCCTAAGTCCCGAAATCAATCCCAGATTGGACATGTCAAGACCCATAGTATTCTGGCCTTCAAGCATGCTCCTCATCTTTTCTTCGATTGCATCAAACCTTCTATTAGCGTCAGATCGTAATCCTGCCCAAGGTCTCCCATGGAGAAGACGTCATCTTGCTCATCTTGGTTCCACTGAGGACCATTGTTAACAGGCACGGCGCCCGCCGCAACTGGGATGGGGATTCCATCTTGGTTTTCTCCACCCGGAATATTGACTACAGTTGGACCACCATTGGCCTGCGAAGTGCTACCATTAGCCGGAGGAGGAACAACAGTAGTTCCTCCATGAAAAACACCACTGCCATCCACTCGAGCTATCAATGGTTGAACCAGAGTTCTCAATTGTTCCTGCCCATTGGCTACCCCTTGCATTATTTCCATGAATTGCGTCATCTTTTCCCTAAACTCCTGCAACTCTTGTTGTACTTGATCCATGCCTCTTCGTTGGTTCCCTCTTGTGTTGTATGAACGTTGAGAAGTCAGTTTGCTCTTTCTCTTTCTTTTCTTCTGAAATGGCAAGCGGTATGAGGTCGGGTTTCAGGGAATGCAAAAATGATGCGTGGGTATATGCAATGCTCGAATGATGTTCAAGGGACTTTCAAGATTTATGATTATCAATGGTATTATAGAACTATAAATGAATAGTAAAGAATGCACAATTTAAGCCAAAAAGCAAACTTTCATTAATTTTGAGGGAATGAGGGAAGATTCAATACAACTGATTGTTCGATAAGCTGCAAAATAAAAACTCATGCTACAAGAAAATACTGAATGAACTAAAAATCTTTCTTCTGAAGACGTTCTTCAAGCTTTTTCGTCTCAGACATGAATCTTCTAACCATTTGGTCGCAGAGCCGGATAAAGTGATGGATGGAAGGAGGAATATCATTTCCTTCCAAGTCTTGAATTGCGCTTTCCAACCTCCATGGGATATCACGGATCATAAGGTTGCAATGCTCCACTAGATTGTTATACCTAGCGCGACACATGTCTAGGGTCGGCTGGTAATAACGAAGAGAATCCTCATACGTATCCAAAAGTTCGTTGAGCTGAGCTTCCTTCTTCAACCATAGTGAACTATTCCTTTGCAGGGTCTCGAAACGGTCTTTCCACAAGGTGGTTGTTTCCTGAGCGGTCTTCAATTCTGAGCATTTGTTGTGCCATACATCAGAGGTGACATATGAAGCTCTCAATGCTTCTTCTTTGAGTTGTCGCTCGCTTTCGGCTAGAATTAAGGCACCCCTCAACTCCTTTTCAAGGACATCAATATCGGCCTCAAATTCCTCCCTTGTCTTCTTCTTTTCAGCAGAGGCTAACTCGAAGAATCTCCACACTTTATCACAAGAGGCCTTGGTTTCCTTTAAGCGTTGCCGAAGGGCTTTTACCGATGCATCAACTCCTTCAAAACCTTCTTGATACCTGACCCTCAGATCTGCTTCTAGCTTCAGCTTCTTGCTACTCTCAGCCACTTTGTCTTGTTCGAACTCCACTTTCCTCTTATATTGGCCATTCTCCACTCCTGCTTGGTGAACCTCAGCCTGAAGGTCTTGATTTTCCTTTGTCAACCTTTCTATCACTAGCTTTAGCTTCTCATACTCCTCCATGGATACATGAGTAGGAGTAGGAAGTTCTTCTCTCATGGATGGTTCGGAGGGAAATGGAAGCAACCTTTCAGCCACTCTAGCTTGCAACCATCGGTTGTAGGGCTCCTTAGCCACACAGTTCTTCGCCTTTAACTCTTTTCTCCCCTTCGTATGAACCTTGTCCCACGCTTTAACAATATTCCTGACAAACGCAGGATCGTCTGTTGTGGCTAGCAAAAAGAAACTCTGAACCTTCTCTGCTTCGGGCTCATCTTCCATGGCATAGCCCAACTGACGCAACGCCATGACAGGGTTGTAGTTAATGCAACCAGCCCTACTGATTAGAGGTACATTACCGAAATTTCCACAACTAAAGATGATCTCCACGTCATAATACTCGTGAGAGTACCAAGAAATATCACTGGCCTCTAGAGACATAATGCGTTGAGACCATTTCAGTTTCTTCTTGTTCTCCACAAACGGCCCTTTCTTCGGCAGGTGGGAAGCATACCATTTGAACAGTAGATGAGAATAGCATTGGACCACTCATGTCTTCTTTTCACTTATCCAATGAATGGAGTGGTAAACATCAGCGAGGAGGGTAGGGATAGGATTCTTTTGCATGAAGAGAATGATAGCAGTGACGTCTACGAAGTTGTCCACATTTGGAAAGAGGACAATTCCATAAATCATTAGAGCAATGACAATACCAAAACCTTCCCAATCCCCATTGGTCTTGTACTGATCGGCTTTATCTAGCAAAAACCTCAAAGGAAAGCCTTGAGTACCTCCCTTATTGGTTAGACCATCTTTAACCTCTTCCTCGGTCATACGGAGAGTGAGAGCAATGACAGAAGACTTTGTCTCTTCTTCTAGGCCGGTATAAATAGGTTGATCCTTAATCTTGATATTCAAAAGGTGGGAATATTCTTCAAGAGTAGGAGCCAATTGATAATCTTGAAAGGTGAAGCATCTGAGAGGTGCATCATAAAATTGAACCATAGCGAACAAAGCCCATGTATCGACCCCAGAATGGATAAGGTCAAGCAATTTCCCATATTTCCCTTGAAAGTTAATTTTCATAGCTTTTGGCACATCAATCAAAAGATCTTGGATTGGTCCCAACTTCGGTTCTCTGAACTTTAAGGAATTAGTACTTCTTTTCCTTTGATCATTCATCTTGTTCTTCAATACCTATGATAATCACAGTCTCTTAAGTCCCTTGATACACAACAATGTTATGAAATGCAATGCTTTATGGATGCATATGAGAATGGAAACACATGGATCAAAGCCATAAATCCTGCAGGGTATTGTAACAAAATGTCTCTCACCACGGGTGGGTAATCTATTGGTTTATAAGAGGACATCCCAAAAGGCTTTTAAACAAAGTCCCATGCACTAACCCTCAAAAGTTTTCCATCATAACGACTACTCGTAAGACGGTAATCCCTTCAAAAGGATGAACATAGAGTTATGTTTTAGTAACCTTTTGGAATAAGGTTCTACAAGAGGTCCTCAGAATCACGGAATCCCACGTCGGAAATAAAAACGCCATTACGACTACACGTAATACATAATCATTCCAACAGGGTATCATCTGAGCGGTGGAATTCGATCCAACTCAACGAGTCCTACGTCTCGCAAATCAGAAAGAAACCACCTCCTAATCTTAGTGTATACTCGAAAGCTCGGGTAGAAAGCTTTATCCTCACAAACCATCCCAATAAACCCAACAGGTTAGAAAGAAACACAATAATAGAATAAAATAAAACATAAAAGCAAATAAAGCACAAATGCAACAAACAAACTAGGTTTGGCTCGCTAGACGTCCCCAGCAGAGTTGCCAGCTGTCGCTACTCGAAAAAATACGCGCAACGATGGGGAAGGCGAAAAGGAAAAGGACAGAAGAGTCGCCACCGAACTTTATTTATCCCATGAGGGGAAAGGAAAATATCGAGAAAACCTTAAGAAAAGAATGGACAAGATGGTCTCGTGACCAAGATTGGGTTCGGAAGCCGGTTATGCAAGGGGAAGGTATTAGCACCCCTCACATCCATCGTACTCGATGGGAACCATTTGTTTGTTGTGTGTGATTTATTTGCTTAAAAAGATTATGCTATAAAAGAGTGTTCCAAAGGATAGAGGGGAAGGTTAGAAATTGGGAAAAGAGAGATAACAGGGGAAGGAAGAGAAAGAACGGACTCAGTAGGACTTCGTGGTCCTAGGCCTACGTATTCTCGATAGACATGAGAAAATCAGAGTCGACGTAGTTCGGGGAACTACAGATATGGGGGAATGTGCTTGGCAAGGATTGTGGCCCTTGTGCCTACGTATCTTTACTTGAACGAAGTAAAGAATCAGAGCAGCCATAGTTCGGCCTACGATTTGTTGATGTTTTTATGAATGATGCTATCGTACGCATTCTAGCAGTTAGGTGTATTGCTGCTCGCTCGTTAGAGACTTAGGCGTTACCCGTTTGCGGTAGAATGGACGTATCATATCCTTTTCGAAAGATAAGTTTTCGCCATGCGAGGCAAGATGTCACGTTTGATTTGTTGAATTATTTTTTAGGGGCGAGATAGGTCCTCGGATAGTAACCCCTACGGGTAGTACCCAATTCTTTATCTCAAAGTTTTTGTTATGAAAGGGTGTGGCGAACATAGCGTCTTCGTATTGAAAGACGAGTATCAAAACCACACACACTACAGTGAGCATCTCGACGCTCGGAGAGGAAGAAGTCTACACTTAATCCTCTCTCTTTAGTTCAATACAAAGAGAACTTCATTCTCTTATTAAAGTGTTTTTGGTTTTGAATGGTAAGTGCTTTTGCGACAGAGAACCCTACGGTAAACGTCAGCACTCGGGATAGGAGAAGGCCTACGCCTAACCACTCCACGACCATTCAAGTTTTTGTTACGAAAAGAGTTTAAAAATGCGCTCGGTACGGGACCGAGGTTTTTAGGTGACAAAGGTTGCAGAAAGAAGTTGTAGAGGGGGATAGGTGGCGGATAAAGTCACGTCTTTGTATTTAAAGACGAGTATCGAGACCACCCACACTACAGTGAATATCCCAACACTCGGAGAGGAAGAAGTCTACACTCAATCCTCTCTCTTTAGTTCAATACAAAGAGAATCGATTTATTTATTGTAAGTGTTTTGAAAATGCACTCGGTACGGGGCCGAGGTTTTTTAGGAGAAAAAGGTGTGGATGAAAACATCTTCGTATTGAAAGACGAGTGTCAAAACCACCCACACTACAGTGAGCATCTCAACACTCGGAGAGGAAGAAGTCTACACTCAATCCCCTCTCTTTAGTTCAATACAAAGTGAACTTTATCCTTTTGTTAAATATGGTGAGTTGGTTTAACCATTATTTGAGAAAATCCGCTTGACGTTGGGTCAAGGGTTTTAGTTGCTTACAAAGACTTGAGGCGAAGCGAGCAAGGTCGATGGCGACGCACAAGGCAATCGACTTACAAGGTCAAAAATGGCTCGATGAGAATCGAGAGTTTGTTTTCTTGAAAATGGTTTTTAGAACCAAAGGTCAAAAATGACCAACAATAAACATGCATAAGAAACAAACAATCACAACGGGTTGAACGGCTTAAAAAAAATGAAACAAAAAAAAAACGTTTTTTTGAGGTAAAAAAGTCGAGAAAACGTGAAAAACAGGGGTCTGACACGGGCGGCCGTGTTGTGTGACACGGCCCGTGTCACAGTTCCAGGAAACTTAGGGTTTTTGAGGCAAACAGAAGTGTGACATGGGTGGCCGTGTTGTGTGACACGGCCCGTGTCACAAGGTCTGGGAGAAAAATGATTTTTTTAGGGCAAACAGAAGTGTGACACGGGTGGCCGTGTTGTGTGACACGACCCGTGTTGTGTGACACGGGTGGCCGTGTTGTGTGACACGGCCCGTGTCATGTGTTCTGGGCATTTTACGCTTTGAAAAGTCACACAGGGATGCAACACGGCCGGCCGTGTCGTGTGACACGGCCCGTGTTGGGCTACCAGAAGAAAAATTCCAACTTTTCTCTTGTTTTTTGCTTCTTTTTGTGGTTCTTAAAAAATGATTTCTTGGTCCCTTTGGAATCTTACATGTTATACTCAACACAACAACACTCAAACCAAGAGAACAAATGATAAATGCACAATATAAAAGAAGAGAAGAGTTTGAAGAAATGGATACCCAAGAGTTGTTTCCCTCCTTACAAAGCCTCCACCGATTTTGGCTAGGTGTTCACTTCTCTTCACTCTATGCTTTGATGGCTCTCCTTCTCAATGGCTCCCTTGTATTTCTCTTTCACTCTCTAAATCTTTTGTTGGTTTTTTGCTCTCTCTATTTTTTCTGGTTTTCTCTCTTACTTTTTGCTCTCAATATCTCTATCTCCAAAATGTGTTAATGATAGTGAATGATAGTGAATGATAGTGAAATGGTCCTTTTGTGCAGCCTCCAAGCCTCCTTATCTCACTTTTTCTGCTGCATTTTCTGCTGTACCAAAACCACAGCTCTTGCACAACTTTCAATCTTCAAAGTTTTCATTTTTGGGAGTACTTATCACCTCTTTCTTGGTGCAGCCCCACATCTGTCCATTTCTAGGCCTGTTTTGCTGTATTTTTCTGCAGCACTCTACCTTGCCTTCCAACCTTGTACCCATTGGTTGGTTATGCTTGGACATATTCATGTGGCTAACAACATTACCTTTTGGACAAAATTTTTAAATTCTGATTTTTGATGTGTAGATGTATCAACATAAGCTTATAGCCTTGGTTTTGTGACATAAAATGATCTTGTAATATGATACACATTGCCACTTCTTGCATGGGGTTGTTTTGGATCATATTCAAATTGCTCATGGTTGAACATGCATGGTATTGATCTTGAAATATTCCAACATTGAATTAGCTCTTAAATATTTTCCTTGCATGTTTGTAAGCACCAGGAGGGTCATGTGGACTTGATGGAGCATGGGGGATACCATGGCATGAAATTATTTAGAATCTTGAATTAAGACTAGAAATAGCTTAATTTCCTAAGCATTATCAAGAGTTTGAAATTTGGTAACCAATGTAACATTCTTGAAAATGTCAAGAGATTTCTCTTTGTAAAAAGTCTTGAATCTAGCCTTGAATTCATGAACCTTGAATTTGGAATGATGGGCCCCCCTTATGCCATTGAATTTGAAAGAAATGAAGAAATGAGTCAAGCCTTGAAAGAGGGCAAATTTTGGGGTGCAACACAACCACTCTTCTCCTTTTCAATCCCATCACAAGGATAACCGTTCGTTTCATCAAGGGTAGCCAAAAACTCCAAAGCAATTGAGTTTTCATCCACAGAACTCCTTACATTCTCCCCAATTCCCACATTTGCCTTTAATTAGTGTCATATCTCTAATCAACTTATGATGAGGAATCAACCTAGCTTCAAGCTCATCGTTGTTCAACCCTTTAACCAAACTATTAGCCTTAATTTGCTTCAAACACTCAACCCCATTAACATCATTAACAACACCATCAACTATACTCACTTCCTTCTTAGTGTTAGTGTTACTATTTTCATCATTGGAAACAACAACACGAACCATAACTTTTTCAATACCTGAGATCTTGTCTTGAATATCAGAAAGTATTACTTTTGATGCATCAGGGTTATTCAAATCAAGCATCTCCTTTGTTTTCTTGATATCCAAAGCTATTCTCATCACTTTCCCTTCCAAAAACACAAGCTTCTCATGAAGCTTACTCTGATACTTCTTATTGTTACTATTGCCGTTGGTGGTGTTTTCTTCAACCCTAGGACCGTCTAATTCTGTTGTTGCGAAAGCTTTAACCTTTTCAGTGCTTCTGAGGTAATTTGTTGATTTAGCGTTGGAATCTTTACGGGATTTCAAATGGGTCGAATCTTTGACGGTCCGGTCAATGGAAATGCGTCGTGTTTGACTGAGATCGGAAGGGCTTGGACTTCTACCTCTCGGAAGAGACGAAAACAAAGATGAGGATCTCCGATCAACACGAGCAATGGGTCGGGTTACGAGTTTTTGAGCCGGGTTTGATGTGGGTCCACGTGAAGTGGATCTACGAGGGTTATTGTTTTCTTTTTCAAGTTTGGAAGAGGATAAAGGGTTGGAAGAAAGTGATGGGAGTTTCCGAAAAGTAGTGAGAGGGGTTATGGATCTAGTGGTGGTTCTAGTGGATAAGAAGTACTGAGAGATGGAGAGAATAATGAAGTGGGTCAGAGTTGTTTAAGGTGAGGGAGAGATCAGAGAAGGGGAAATGAGGGCGGTGGTGTAGGATTGGGAAGAGGACAGATTTTTAGGGTTTTTGATTTTGGGACAGCTAGGGTTTTCTGCTTATCCCCAGAAGATGAACAGTAACACTCCTTATATAATCTCATGATAACCCTAATTTTTCAAAATATCTCCACCATGTTTTTCACTTTTCTTTTATTTTTTCTTTTTAATTAATTAATAACTAATTCTAACTTAATTCTTATTAATCTAATTAAAAAAACCTATTCTAATTCTAACTTAAAATTCTTAATAAAAAATCTAATTTTTAATTAACAAACTAATTCTATATTCTAAACTAATTAATTAAATATTAAAATTATATTATATTAACATATCATAAAAAATGAAATTATGAAAATAATAATAATAATAATAATAATAATAATAATAATAATAATAATAATAAATAATGATAAATATATACAAAAACAAATGCCACGTGACACTCCCTTATTGGACTAAAAAGTGAAAATGCTTACTTTGATGAAAAATACACTACGCTGCACAAGCGAGGTAAATTAAAAACAAAGTCAGGCGAATGATGATTTAGAAAAAGGTAGGACAAATTTGGGGTATAACAAGTTGGAGGAAACTATAATTGTGCCAAAGCTGTAGTTCGACCTTGGAAGGGCTAAGAGATAGGGCTGAGTCCTCCCTCCTCAGTGGAATCCGTGCAGCACCATTGTAAATAAATTGTTTCCAACATGTGTAAGCAACAACAGGTACCAGTGAGACTTGGAAGATATGCTAATTTGACATGCTCAAGTTTCCATCTCTTAATTTAATCTGTTAAATCAAATTGCAGGTTAACCTTTGGCCTTGTAGCCGTATGCATAGCTCTTGGATTTTCATGGGTTTACGGTATGCCATAGTTGTGATGTTGTTTGGTTTGTTCATTGTGAATGCTTCCTGTCTGAATTTACAACCTGACTGCTGCATGATAATATTTACGATTTGTTGCAGGAAACATGTGTTTGTGGCATTAACTGGGATTCGTAGAAGACTTGGCGACGTTTGCTAGCGCATCATTCTTGTTTGGTCATGGCAGGCAGCTTGGAACAAAATGGAGTTTGGCAGCTCAAACTCATCGATTTGATGACAGTTAGGTGTGCTGGAGATGACCTTATTATAACAGCCTGATGTTGCCGGTAACCCAATCTCATCTCGCCCGTATATGTCGTCGTATAATGTTTGTTTGCCCTTCTCAAAGGTGATTGACACCCTCATTCTTCTACTACTACCTTTTGATGTTACAGTCACTTCCCGCAGTTCCCATGGTCGATTCCATCTTTAATGGTCTTGAGCCTGCGGGATGATGCGTTACATTTATTTTGATGTTTACTTTCCTGATTTTGTTCTGAGCAGGTCATGGGTGGTTGGTGTCGTAAGCTGTGACGAAGTTGACGGAATGAGATGTAACTTTGAGCTGGTTGTGTCGAGGCACTATCACGTTTTCATCCAAGAAGCCGAACTTGTCTTGTTGTGGGGAAACCACACATAGTTGCAGTCAAGCTGTGAATGGCCGAATTTCGGACGTTTTTGTTTCTGTTATTATCCGACTTGTATGCCTTGTGGCTTTCCAAAGTTTTTAGAAAAATGCAATCCCCTGTATTATAAATACTTGTATAATTGTAAAAAAAATCTTGAGTAGGTATATCATAATATTAAATGCCTCTTGCTGTGGTTGTTGTTACATCACGTCCAATATGTAATAGAATAGAAGGAGAAAACCCGCTGTAAGTTGTAAAATTTTATTGAGTAGGTTACGAATTTGGAAGCCTATGCACACATAGTGAATCACAATTCTGCAACTCAATGACCTTATATGTCTCCCCTTTTTCAAAGATGATATTGGACTTGACTTGTGCTCAAAATTCTTATATATAAACCAAAAAAATCTCTCACTTAGTCATCTTAAAAGCTTCTGAAATGAATAAAGGTCTTGTATTTAGAATCTGATGACATCAATGCGAAAGTCTTTTGTCCACCCTTGATTTAATACTCTTAACCTGATATACACGATTCATAGGTTTTCAACAACGAAGTTTAAATTTCCCTTCAAGGCTAAAAGGAGGGAATTTGCACATCTCAGTCTTTCAAAAGTAACAGGCTTTGAGGGAAGATGCTGAAAGGGGTTACTAACACCCTCGTACTCATGAACTCTAGAACAAATGAATCCTGCTTAAGTTCTCTAATGAATTTATGAGTCAAAGTGAACTGTGTCCTTGCGATTGAGGATGAATACTATCTATATTTCGAATTACTGCAAGCTGCACAAGTTGATTAGCCGTAAAACATAAATATTAAATCAAACATTAAACAACGAAAAAAACGAAAATAGGTGGGATCTTACGGTCAAAAATTAGGGTGCTACAGATGCCCCTATTTAAGTTACTCCTATTTGGAGATATGGAGATTGAAATCTCCGTCTCGACGAGATAGGAGGGACTTAAATACAAACATTGCACGAATTTTTGGCCATAAGAAGCCACCGAATGCAAATGATATGCAATGATATGAGAATGCAAGACAGACGAGTCCTGTGAGGAAATGATGTCACAGGGGAACAACTAGACACAACACACGGGAAGAACATGCTCAACAAAGCGAGGCGCCACGGGGAAAGATTGACAATCACAAAGTGTCCGTAAATATGTTGTGAAGAACTTGGTGAGAAAACCACTTTGAAGGACCTGCTGCATAGGTCAAATGTAATTGATTTAAAATATCAACTGGAGAAGTCTATTGTCGAGACTTGTAAGTGTAATTGAGAATACTTTTGCCAAAGTATTTACTGTTAAAATCTGTAAGGAATCTACTGCCGAGATTCTATGTTGAAATCTGATGGAGACATACTACTGACGAAGTCTTTTGGAAATCTACTGGCGAGATTCTGTGTTGAAGTTTGTTGGAGAAAAACTTCTGACGAAGTCTTCTGGAAATCTACTGCCGAGATTATCCAGGAAATGAAATAGAACTACCTACTGCCGAGGTCTTCTGGGAATCTACTGTCGAGATTATCCAGGAAATGAAATAGAACTACCTACTGCCGTGGTCTTCTGGGAATCTACTGCCGAGATTAACCAGGAAAAGAAAGATGTTTGAATGACTGTTTGAAAGGATAAATAAACCTCCCCACGCTTCATGGTCTGGATGCCATGAACGGGTCTCAACTCTGAAAAACGCCTCCCCACGCCTCATGGTCTGGGTGCCATGAACGGGTCTCAGCTCTGAAAAACGCCTCCCCACGCCTCATGGTCTGGGTGCCATGAACGGGTCTCAGCTCTAAAAACGCCTCCCCACGCCTCATGGTCTGGGTACCATGATCGGGTCTCAGCTGTAGATTTTGTGGTAGATGTCGTTGTAGATGTCAAAGTAAGTCGTAGAACTTTGTAGGTATAATTTGTAGATTGTAGAATCATTGTAGATTGTAGAACTTTATAGATGTAGTTCATAATGTAATGGAGGATGTAAAGCTTCATCGGGGATCTTTGGAAAAGGTGTGAGCCAGTTGAATTGTAAAGTATGTATTCTCAAATAAGGAGAGACTAATTGTAATAAACTTCATCGACTTCTCTAGGGAGACGTCGCTTGACGGAAACAAACTTGTGTGATGAACTCGCTGGGGAATACATTCCTGAGGAGCATCCTAGCTGTTGCAAAAATGTGTAAATTCTCAAATAAAGAGAAATATCTGTAAGGTTTTCCATTTACCAAGTTGATAATCACTGGGATGGACAAACTGTCTTGTGGAGACTGTCATTTGTCGTCTTGAATAAAATCTTGGTCCAAATGGGTTGCTCAAATAAAGAGGTCGCTCGCGATCTAGATGTAAATTATTACGGAAGCCTTGTAATGTTGTTGTAGAAAAATCCATCTTCAATAGTTATCTTCATAAAGACCCTTTCTTGGGGGAGCCAAGTGCAAAATAAATGCACACTTGATCCAGATTTAAAAGTTGGAGATATCCACAATGTGATTGTCGGAGACCGAAGTTCAATTCGGGAAATAGCCGAAGAGAAACTGTCACACAAGACTCGACCATTGGGGTATGAACTCAATTGGGAATGTACTAAAACAACCGTCTTCCACGAGGATCAAACTCTATGGGGAAATAGAAATGTTGTGCTCTTTCTGCCTAGGGTTGATAACTCTATTTGGAAGGAAAAGACGCGCCCAACCACTCGGGGATAACCACGATCAAAGCGACAGAATAAAGCAGACACAAAGGATGCAAAATGCACATGTCATTCTATCTATCTATATGCTATGCTTATGCTAATGCTGACAAAACAAACGAACAAAGGCAACCAAAGATGAAATGAACATCTCGAAGCAAACATTTGACCAATATTCAAAGATAGAAGTGTCACTGGAGATAGGTGGAGAACCAAATATGGGATCACAATCCTACTTCGAGGCTTCAAAACTTCTTCTTATGGGGAATAGAGAATATTCCACCTGGGTATGTAATGTCTTGATAAGTCTGAAAGATTATCCTGTTGAAGACGAGGATAAAGATCCACTAGGGGTGGATCAAACTCATGACTGTAGAAACTTCATGGATAAAATAAATATCTGCCTTGCTGGAGGGACTCATGCTGGAGAAGATCGACGTTGTAGAAGGTCCACCGAGGAGTAAAATACGTCCACTTCATTAGGAAGGTGAAGTTGGAGAAGATTCACTGAGGATTAAAATGTTACCCACTTCATTGGGGAAGTGAAGTTTAAACAAATCACCGAGTGTTCTTGCATTGGAAAGCTTCATCGGAGAATTGTCATGGCCACCAGAAGTAAAAATACTGGGGACATGAAGAAGAAAGTTGTAAGAACAAAGTAGCTTTGCACTGATGAACTGCGTAATAGTCGCCATTTGAACGATAGTTTGATAATCTTGGTTTCTCAGATGCCCCAAGCCATGTGGTAATGAGAAGAAGTCATTCTGAGAGGATTTTACAGAAAACATGGCTTTCAACATGCCCCGTGTTTTCAAACTCTCTGGAGAGATTCGCCGAATCTTGACGTAACTGGCTCTGATTGACGACTGAGTCTTCAAAAATAGCTCTCTAGATGAAGTCAAACTTGCACAGAATAACCACTTGGAAATAAATTGCCTCAGTTTAGCAGAGTCTTCCAATTCCAATATAACAAACTTATTATTGATGCTCATGTGTAATCCTTCTAAGATATCAAACAAGTTAGCAAGTCAGAAATGCTAATTCTGAAATTATCAATGCAACATACGTTTGTCTTGAAGTTTTGAAAAGAGATATCACAATAACTTGTGACCGAAATCACTAGTTAGGATATAGATTTATTTTTATAAAGCCAAACATTAAATTGAGCATAGCTCATGGGAGTCAGGAAACGTTATCTCATTGAGTATGCTTTTGAAGTAAACCTTACTTCAATTAGGACATTTGAATGGTTATATTGTGGTTTAGTTTACGATTTTTAAAATAAAGGAGTAAGGGTCAAAGTTTATTTGTACCCATCCATTTTTAAAAGATGTTCATTCTCCTTAAAAGTTTTAAGTGTTTAATCGAGCTGACTGAAAATTGCCCTAGGTTGAAAAAATGGTTAAGGGGAATTAACCGCTTTATATCTAGTGTTTAGGAGGTTTTGAAACAATGCCTTACATCATCAGTAGGTTTTTTCAAAAGCATACCACAAGAGACCCTGCGTTTTATTTCGTCATCCTCCTTCCAATTCTTCACCAAAGTGAGAAAAATTGGGTAAAAGTTGGCATTATAAAATTATGAAGAAAATTTTAAGAGTGAAACGAATGGATTTCTTCAAGACAAACATTTATTGCACTACTTATTCAAAATAACATGTTCTTACATGCCAATATGCTTTTAATCAAAGAAATAAAAACAAGAACGCATAAGCAAACACAATAAACAGGTGATCAGCATAACGGTGTTCCATTCACGATTGGTCTTTCTCTTTTGAAAGTTAGCACTTCATTATCAAACATTTCTTGAACTTTCTCCTGAAAAACCTTGCACTCTTCAATCGAATGCCCCACCACTCCATCATGAAATCCACAGCTGGCGTTCGATTTGAACCAAGGTGGATGAGACTTCATGATTCTAGTCTTTCTAGGGGTCATCACCGAGTTTCGGATGAAATAAGACCATAGTTGACTGTAAGTCATTGGGATAAGATCAAACCAACGAGTTTCTTCTTTCAGAATATTCAAAGGTAACTTATGATTCTGAAACCGTCTTCGAACCTGTCGATTCTGATTTTGATCTTGGGAATTCAACCTTCGCTTATGAGGTAGTCGTCGCTTGGTCGCTTCATGCTGATGTTGAGAGTAAGGTGCTGGAATTGAATTTGACAGGATTTGAGAGGAATCCCAAACTGCATTAATATCAACGCTTCTTTCCTCTAGGGAATCATCAACTGAAATCTCTTCATTAGCTTGGATATTCAAAGTATCTTGAATTCTTCCACTCTTGAGTGCATTCTCAATGTTTACTCCGACTTCCACAACTTTGGAGAAATCTAATGGCACAACACCTACCATCCTAACATAATAAGAGTCTGGCAGTGTTCTTAGAAACATCTTGGTTAAACCTTTCTCTAGAAGTGGTGGACGAACTTGGGCTGCCAACTTTTTCCATCACTGAGCATATTCCCTGAAAGATTCATCATCATTCTTACTCATTCCTTCTAGTTGATCACTGTCTGGAGCGATATCCAAATTGTAATTGTATTGCTTCACGAAAGCATCGGCTAAGTTTCTCCAAGACTGAATACAGTTCCTTTGTAGCTTCATATACCATATCAAGGATGCCCCAGATAAGCTTTCTTGAAAGCAATGAATCATCAATTCGTCATCGTCAACATACGCAGCCATCTTTCGACAAAACATCGTCAAATGGTATCTTGGACAACTAACACCCTTGTACACTTCAAAGATAGGCATCTTGAACTTCGGAGGAATGATTACACCTGGAACCAGACATAGGTCACGAGCATCAAGGTCAGATGCATTATCTTCTTTCACTATTTTCAATTGCTCTTTAAAATCACAGAATCCTTTTTCCATTGCTATAAATCTAGGATCGTCCACCTTCATCTTAGTACGAATATTCTGAAGATTAGGTACATGCTGTGGAAACTGGGAATCTCTTTCATTACCTTGAACAACCAAGTTATCTTGCACAGGCTGAGGTTGTATAGGAACATCCACTTGTTGAACATTATCGTCAGAGGGAAGATCAAATAACAGATTAGTCACAATTCTGAAGCCAGTTATGGGATAAATATCTTTCGTTCTCTTTACTATCCTTCGGTAGTACTCCAAGCTTGGTCAGATGGTCGAGATTTCAGCTGAGAGACAAAGACAAAAGACCGGATGAGGACGCAGAAGGGGAGAGACACATGCATATGCTAATGCAAGAATGCAGAATGTAGAAAAAGAAAGGTTTCACGGGACTCAAGTTCTTATAAACGTTATAGAATACCAAAGAAAATTCATTTATTGGATTACAAGTGAATATTCTCATAAGAGTCCTGACATAATAGCTAAATAAAAGCTAATAAAGTCCTAAGGAAGTTCTTCGTCGTGCTTGTTGATATACTCTTCTACTTGGATCTTCTTGAAGATAAGTTGTCCATGATCCATGTCTAAAGAGTAGTGTGATAGAGGAAAATAAATCCTCCATCTCCTCCTTTGTTCTTGTTGGAAGGTGAGAAATGAATCCCTTGTTTTCTTGGATATTTGATGAGAGTCTTCATTTGTTCTTTGATAATAAGGGAAGTCTTTCGTATTGGTCTTCTGAGCTCCTACTTCCTTAGGCCATCCAAGTTAGGACTCTTAAAAGGATATTTCAAAATATTTTTATTTTGTAATCCT
Organism: Lathyrus sativus; assembly: GCA_963859935.3. NCBI lineage: Eukaryota > Viridiplantae > Streptophyta > Magnoliopsida > Fabales > Fabaceae > Lathyrus > Lathyrus sativus. Next base: position 432,656,135 of record OZ012740.1, read on the forward strand.
TATTGGTTTCTGTAATGTTTATAAATAAACTAGGAATCCCATGAAAGCTAATGCAATATGATGCTTTATGGATGCAACAAACACAAGTAAGCACATAGATAAACAAGGATAAACAAACAAGGGGGACCCTAGGTTTACAACGAGCATGGAGCCAAGGGTATACCCATTCCAAAAGGATGTGGACTAAAGGTTCTTTGTACCTGCAGAACAAGGTTCTAAAGAGGTTCCCAAAGTCATTAGCCCATCTTTCGGATATTATCAATTTCCAATCTAACTCGGGGATTAATAATATTCTCAAGAGAACTTCTTTTGAGTGTAGCATCGCGTAGCACTATTTTGGGACTTACTCCCTCATAGCCTCGCACTACGCCCTAATAAAGGCCAAAGTGGGGTTAAAGGTAACTACGGTCCTTAGTATCATGGACTCCAATTGAGAATAGTAAAAGTTTTCACGACTAAACTCGTTCAACCGAACCATTTTCAAAAGGGTCTCAACTAAGCGGGATTCTCGAGTCAACTTAGTCGGGACTCACTCCCTATAAGCCTCATCGAATTTATCATCATCCTATCATAATTTCTCTCAAGTCCGGGTGTAGGACTTTGTCTCACCACTCAAGGATCACATCCCAAAAGAAACAATTAAACAATTATACAAATAAACAGATAAGCAAATATATAACAAGTAAAATAAACAAGTTAGGGAAACCCACTGAAAGTCCCTAGTGAAGTCGCCATTTCTGTCGCGATGAAAATCGGATACCAAACTATTGATTAGTTTGAATCTTTAATTCATTTTGCAACCGAACTTTGATTTGTCCAAGGGAAGGGATAAAGATCGAAATTCCCACAATGCAATGCAAATGAAAGGTTTAGAGAGTTTTAGGTTCGGGGGTTGGTTAAACTTAGGGAAGGTGCTAGCATCCTAAGTTTCTGTAGTACTCTACAGGAACCTCTTGTTTTATGTTTGTTTATTGCTAAGGTTTATCTGCTTAAGGTTGAAAGACCTAGGGGTTTATTTCTAAGTATACTCGATAAGATGTCGCATCTTATGCCTACATATCCTTACGGGAGTGGAATCAAAGTACTTGTAGTTCTCCTAAAGGGTATGAGGAGTTATTTGACTGTGGTAAAAGTTCCTACGGGTTTAGGGTAGTTGGTTGATTGATTTTAGGAGAAGAGATGAGTTGTCATTTTAAGGGAGATTTAACCGCCACAAGGTGTAGGAAAATAGTCTTTGCATCGTCTTAAGAGAAGGGCTCATGTACTCGGATAGGGATCGACGAGGTACGCCTCTATCTCTCTTAAGGCAAAGTTCCTACGATATTGATTGTATTGATGTGAGGTGGAGATTCTATCTCGCTTAAGATGATTTGGCATCTTTCTCTAATGTGTTTGAATATTTTTTTTGAGTTGAATGTTTGTATCTAAGTTGTAAAGGTGATGGTCCTTCCTATGGGGTAGGATCTATCCTAGAGAGATCAACTTGAATGGGATCAAGGATCAAGCGGGAGTATGATGCAAATATTGTGCATACGCACGATTGTTGAGATCATGCGCAGATTCTTCCTTTGGACGGAATGCAAGGCAGAAATATAAATGTGGTAATGTAAATTGTTGAAGAATAAATTGCGGATAAAGTAAACCATACACAAAAGCATGAAAGCGCTGAAGTGAGTGCAAGTGGTGTGAATGTGAAGTTGTGAATACATGAACGGATGAGGGGTGTAAGCGTGCACACGTATTAAGTAACTTGAGATTGATTTTAAGAAATTATATTATTTTAGGCGAGAGCTGAATTGATTTTAGTGAGATGAGTGGAGGTTATTAGATTAAATTAAAGTTAATAAAAGTTAAATTGATTTTATGAAGAATTAAATTGGATTATTATTAGTGAAATTAATTTCAGATAGAAATAATTTTAATGGGTGAAGATTATTAAAGAGGAGTAAAATGCTTTCTATTATCTTATTATTAAGTGGATAGCTATTAAGAATAAGTTAATTAGATTTATAAATAGCTTTCTTATTATTAACATAAAAAAATTAGTTACTAATGAAATGCAAGTTGTTAAAAAAGGTTTTTCCTTTAATTAATAGAGATGAAAATTTAAAAAAAGAGAGTTTATTTTTTGATGTAAATTATTTTGGTTGACATTTCTTAAAGATTTTATTGCACAAAAGTTGGTCATCATTTATCTTTATTAAAAGAGATTTTAAAAGTTATATTAAATTAAATGAGATGGTTTTTTATTAAGAGCATAAACAAAAGTTATATATTAAGAGGATATTAAGAAAATAAATTAATAAATAATTTTATATTGAATAAATTAATGAGTTAAAGGAAATAGATTAATTAAGAAAAGTTAATTAAGTGAATAAATTAGTTATTTAAGAAAAATTAAATTAGACAAAAGGTTTATGAGTTTATTTTAATTAGAAAAGGTTGATTAAAATTGGAGAAGTAAATTATTAGATTATTAAATTAATTATAAATTAAAGAGGGTAAATTAAATAGAAAAAGGTTGTTTAGAAAAAGATTAAATAAAAGGTCACTTAGTTGGATTAAATATTAGTGGTGTAAATTGGATAGTTATTAGTTTAATTATATTAAATAAAATGATTATAAGGTTAATTAGGTTTATTAAGTTGGATAATGGGGATGGCGCGAATTGTGTGTGTGCAGTCGTGAGGGCTTACCATGGACGTTAGTTGTGGGTTGTTGGATGAGATATCAGTGGGTGTGTGTGCGTGGTGCATGGTAACACCATGGGTGCGCGTGCACACGATTACATGGTAAAAGAAAATTGCAGAAAAACAAAAACAATCGGAAACCCTAATCCCAATTTCTCCCCCCCCCCCAATTCTTCGATCTCGCCTCTCTCTCGCTCCCATCTCTGTTCGCGTTCTTCTCTCTCTCTCTCTGTTCATCTTCTTCCTCGCGTCGATCTCTCCTCTATTTTCCATTCTTCTTCGCGAATCTCTTATCTATCATCTTCTCCTTCCTTCATTGCTTCTTCTCCTGTTTCCCTTAAAAAGAACCTAACAACAAACACAAACAAACATCAATCGTGAAAATGAAGAGAAACTTTGAGGAAAACGTTACCCAACATGATGATGGCGATGGCTTCGGGGATGGTTTGGGTTGCGATTGGTGATTACACGGTTGAGTTTACAATAAGATAAGCTCTCACTTTTTTTTTGATTTGCACATTTAGGGTTTATTCAGGATTTTTGTGTAGTTTTTTCGTTGAATTTCTCTCATCTTCCCCTTGTCTTGGTTCAGATGCGGACTCCCTTTATAGTACTCAGGTTGGAGGTCGAATTGATAGGTAATAATGAACCTTCCTTTTCTGTACTAAATTGCTTTGGAAATTATTTGAATCTGTCTGGATCCATTTGGAAAGAAAGTTAAGCATTGCCTTAAAGATGTATTATCTTGATTACTCTTGATTGATGGAATCCGTTCTCTGCTAAACAACCTTTGTTTTATTTTGTGCAGCTGGCTACACCAGGGGCAAATACGATATCGCAAAAAAAAAAGAACACCAGATGGAGGAAACTTCTCTTCAAACATGAGTTATTAGATTCATAACAGGTATCTAAAGAGGAGAGTAAACTTAATAAAACCTGCAGATCAGGAAGATAAGGTTGAACATAATTCTGATTTCTTGCTTGACAGATACCAAATGCTACATCAAAGGATTGTCTGGACCAGAATTACGATCCAAACCACCAAAAAGGGAGTCCAGTAGTTTCAATAACTCCAGAAGAAGCCTTAGAGTACCATGTTTCACAAAAGAGTTAGCATGATGCAACCCTTTATTGAACATTGACCTGCGAATTCCTTGGAAATGCCATTGCTGATTAAAGAAACCAAATCAACTGCCAGAGATATTTGTTAATGAGTTGAAGGTATATGTATGTGAATCTGTATGTGTTTATATTTCTGTGTAAAAATTCTCTATGCTATGACCACTACTTCGGTTTCCTGCCATGCCCCTCCCTCAATTATGAGTTCTTTTCCGTTTGTGTTTTACATAGCAAACTTTGGTTAAATGCAGGGATATTATCCTCACTGATGTCGTAACAAACGGTTAAGGCTGACGACGCCCTCCTCAACAGTGGTGGCATTTAGCACTTGAGGAACACAATCATGCTTGAAGGAAATAGGTCCAGACGGCAACAACTCACGAGTACCAGCTCACTTGCTCGAAAACTAGGCTCCACAAACTTGGTGCTTCAAGAGTTTTGCTAACAGATAAAACCGAGCTTGCAACATGTCAGTCGCCTTCTGCAACGGCAGTTTTATGCATCTGCAGAACTCTGTTCTTGTAATAGGAGTGTGATGGATAGACTCTAACAGCTTCTCATAGGGCTTCTCCGCATTCTTGTATAATCAGAAAAGGTATTCAAATCCAAAGTCCTGGTGTGATTATTTTTTAGAAGTCAACAACTTTTTTTGTTTACAGATGATCTACTGAATAACCGGTAACTCGCAGGTACCCTTGCGGCGGCATGACGAAATCTCAGGTATGATGAAGTTGCGACAATGTGGGATTTAAAATTACTCTCAACATATGCTGAATGTTCATCATTACGAGTCGTAGTAACGTCCTACGACTTTCCCTGCGAGTATCTCTACTGTGAGCATGCTTCTTGGTGATGCTTCTATGTCATTACTTTATGTTCTTTATAATGTATCTTCAATGGATGCTTGCATTTAATTTGAGCACAAACACTTTGGTGCAGGGGTCGATTGGAGAGATGGCGCATGTATGACATCTATCAATGAACTTTTGCTAAGTTCAATATTTATGAAAGCTTTCGGGTCCTAATGCTGAAAGGTTGCGGTTTGCTGCGGTGAATCAAGTATCTTATTAACTCAATTCTTGTTGGCTTGGCAGGCGTATATTCATGAAATAGGTTTAACACTTGCGGAAGATGGATAGCAGCGTACGGCCAGATCGAAAAACTCAATAACAGTGCCCTTCTTCAATCTAAGGTAACACAAACAGCTTCTAAAATCTTGCATATTAGACCAGGATAGTTATTACATTTTTACCCTGTTTCACAATTTATGCTTGCTTTTCCATGGGGATAACTTGGTTATTGTTCTTAACTGAGGGCACAGTTGGAGGAAACTATAATTGTGCCAAAGTTGTAGTTCGACCTTGGAAGGGCTGAGTCTTCCCTCCTCAGCGGAATCCGTGCAGCACCATTGTAAATAAATTGTTTCCAACATGTATAAGCAACAACAGGTACCAGTGAGACTTGGAAGATATGCTAATTTGACATGCTCAAGTTTCCATCTCTTAATTTAATCTGTTAAATCAAACTGCAGGTTAACCTTTGGCCTTGTAGCCGTATGCATAGATCTTGGATTTTCATGGGTTTGCGGTATGCCATAGTTGTGATGTTGTTTGGTTTGTTCATTGTGAATGCTTCCTGTCTGGATTTACAACCCGACTGTTGCATGATAATATTTATGATTTGTTGCAGGAAACATGTGTTTGTGGCCTGAACTGGGATTCGTAGAAGACTTGGCGACGTTTGCTAGCGCATCATTCTTGTTTGGTCATGACAGGCAGCTTGGAACAAAATGGAGTTGGCAGCTCAAACTCATCGGTTTGATGACAATTAGGTGTGCTAGAGATGACCTTATTATAACAGCCTGATGTTTCCGGTAACCCAATTTCATCTCGCCCGTATATGTCGTCGTATAATGTTTGTTTGCCCTTCTCAAAGGTGATTGACACCCTCTTTCTTCTGCTACTACCTTTTGATGTTACAGTCACTTCCCGCAGTTCCCATGGTCGATTCCATCTTTAATGGTCTTGAGCCTACGGGATGATGCGTTAAATTTATTTTGATGTTTACTTTCCTGATTTTGTTCTGAGCAGGTCATGGGTGGTTGGTGTCGTAAGCTGTGACGAAGTTGACGGAATGAGATGTAACTTTGAGCTGGTTGTGTCGAGGCACTATCATGTTTTCATCCAAGAAGCTGAACTTGTCTTGTTGTGGGGAAACCACACATAGTTGCAGTCAAGCTGTGAATGGCCGAATTTCTGACGTTTCTGTTTCTGTTATTATCCGACTTGTATGCCTTGTGGCTTTCCAAAGTTTTTAGAAAAATGCAATCCCCTGTATTATAAATACTTGTATAATTGTAAAAAAAATCTTGAGTCGGTATATCATAATATTAAATGCCTCCTGCTGCGGTTGTTGTTACATCACGTCCAATATGTAATAGAATAGAAGGAGAAAACCCGCTGTAAGTTGTAAAATTTTGTTGAGTAGGTTACGAATTTGGAAGCCTATGCACACATAATGAATCACAATTCTGCAACTCAATGACCTTATATGTCTCCCCTTTTTCAAAGATTATATTGGACTTGACTTGTGCTCAAAATTCTTATATATAAACCAAAAAAATCTCTCACTTAGTCATCTTAAAAGCTTCTGAAATGAATAAAGGTCTTGTATTTAGAATCTGATGACATCAATGCGAAAGTCTTTTGTCCACCCTTCATTTAATACTCTTAACCTGATATACACGATTCATAGGTTTTCAACAGCGAAGTTTAAATTTCCCTTCAAGGCTAAAATGAGGGAATTTGCACATCTCAGTCTTTCAAAAGTAACAGGCTTTGAGGGAAGATGCTGAAAGGGGTTACTAACACCCTCGTACTCATGAACTCTAGAACAAATGAATCCTGCTTAAGTTCTCTAATGAATTTATGAGTCAAAGTGAACCTTGTCCTTGCGATTGAGGATGAATACTATCTATATTTGGAATTACTGCAAGCTGCACAAATTGATTAGCCGTAAAACATAAATATTAAATCAAACATTAAACAACGAAAAAAATGAAAATAGGTGGGATCTTACGGTCAAAAATTAGGGTGCGACAGATGCCCCTATTTAAGTTACTCCTATTCGGAGATATGGAGATTGAAATCTCCGTCTCGACGAGATAGGAGGGACTTAAATACAAACATTGCACGAATTTTTGGCCATAAGAAGCCACCGAATGCAAATGATATGCAATGATATGAGAATGCAAGACAGATGAGTCCTGTGAGGAAATGATGTCACAGGGGAACAACTAGACACAACACACGGGAAGAACATGCTCAACAAAGCGAGGCTCCACAGAGAAAGATTGACAATCACAAAGTGTCCGTAAATATGTTGTGAAGAACTTGGTGAGAAAACCACTTTGAAGGACCTGCTACATAGGTCAAATAAAATTGATTTAAAATATCAACTAGAGAAGTCTATTGTCGAGACTTGTAAGTATAATTGAGAATACTTTTGCCAAAGTATTTACTGTTAAAATCTGTAAGGAATCTACTGTCGAGATTCTATGTTGAAATCTGCTGGAGACATACTACTGACGAAGTCTTTTGGAAATCTACTGGCGAGATTCTGTGTTGAAGTTTGTTGGAGAAAAACTTCTGACGAAGTCTTCTGGAAATCTACTGCCGAGATTATCCAGGAAATGAAATAGAACTACCTACTGCCGAGGTCTTCTGGGAATCTACTGTCGAGATTATCCAGGAAATGAAATAGAACTACCTACTGCCGAGGTCTTCTGGGAATCTACTGCCGAGATTAACCAGGAAAACAAAGATGTTTGAATGACTGTTTGAAAGGATAAATAAACCTCCCCACGCTTCATGGTCTGAATGCCATGAACGGGTCTCAGCTCTGAAAAACGCCTCCCCACGCCTCATGGTCTGGGTGCCATGAACGGGTCTCAGCTCTGAAAAATGCCTCCCCACGCCTCATGGTCTGGGTGCCATGAACGGGTCTCAGCTCTAAAAACGCCTCCCCACGCCTCATGGTCTGGGTACCATGATCGGGTCTCAGCTGTAGATTTTGTGGTAGATGTCGTTGTAGATGTCGAAGTAAGTCGTAGAACTTTGTAGGTATAATTTGTAGATTGTAGAATCATTGTAGATTGTAGAACTTTATAGATGTAGTTCATAATGTAATGGAGGCTGTAAAGCTTCACCGGGGATCGTCGGAAGAGGTGTGATCCAGTTGAATTATAAAGTATGTCTTCTCAAATAAGGAGAGACTAATTATAATAAACTTCCTCGACTTCTCTAGGGAGACGTCGCTTGACGGAAACAAACTTGTGTGATGAACTCGCTGGGGAATACATTCCTGAGGAGCATCCTAGCTGTTGCAAAAATGTGTAAATTCTCAAATAAAGAGAAATATCTGTAAGGTTTTCCATTTACCAAGTTGATAATCACTGGGATGGACAAACTGTCTTGTGGAGACTGTCATTTGTCGTCTTGAATAAAATCTTGGTCCAAACGGGTTGCTTAAATAAAGAGGTCGCTCGCGATCTAGATGTAAATTATTACAGAAGCCTTGCAATGTTGTTGGAGAAAAATCCATCTTTAATAGTTATCTTCATAAAGACCCTCTCTTGGGGGAGCCAAGTGCAAAATAAATGCACACTTGATCCAGATTTAAAAGTTGGAGATATCCACAATGTGATTGTCGGAGACCGAAGTTCAATTCGGGAAATAGCCGAAGAGAAACTGTCACACAAGACTCGACCATTGGGGTATGAACTCAATTGGGAATGTACTAAAACAACCGTCTTCCACGAGGATCAAACTCTGTGGGGAAATAGAAATGTTGTGCTCTTTCTGCCTAGGGTTGATAACTCTATTTGGAAGGAAAAGACGCGCCTAACCACTCGGGGATAACCACGATCAAAGCGACAGAATAAAGCAGACACAAAGGATGAAAAATGCACATGTCATTCTATCTATCTATATGCTATGCTTATGCTAATGCTGACAAAACAAACGAACAAAGGCAACCAGAGATGAATTGAACATCTCGAAGCAAACATTTGACCAATATTCAAAGATAGAAGTGTCACTGGAGATAGGTGGAGAACCAAATATGGGATCACAATCCTACTTCGAGGTTTCAAAACTTCTTCTTATGGGGAATATAGAATATTCCACGTGGGTATGTAATGTCTTGATAAGTCTGAAAGATTATCCTGTTGAAGACGAGGATAAAGATCCACTAGGGGTGGATCAAACTCATGACTGTAGAAACTTCATGGATAAAATAAATATCTGCCTTGCTGGAGGGACTCATGCTGGAGAAGATCGACGTTGTAGAAGGTCCACTGAGGAGTAAAATACGTCCACTTCATTAGGAAGGTGAAGTTGGAGAAGATTCACTGAGGATTAAAATGTTACCCACTTCATTGGGGAAGTGAAGTTTAAACAAATCACTGAGTGTTCTTGCATTGGAAAGCTTCATCGGAGAATTGTCATGGCCACCAGAAGTAAAAATACCGGGGACATGAAGAAGAAAGTTGTAAGAACAAAGTAGCTTTGCACTGATGAACTGCGTAATAGTCGCCATTTGAACGATAGTTTGATAATCTTGGTTTCTCAGATTCCCCAAGCCATGTGGTAATGAGAAGAAGTCATTCTGAGAGGATTTTACAGAAAACATGGCTTTCAACATGCCCCGTGTTTTCAAACTCTCTGGAGAGATTCGCCGAATCTTGACGTAACTGGCTCTGATTGACGACTAAGTCTTCAAAAATAGCTCTCTAGATGAAGTCAAACTTGCACAGAATAACCACTTGGAAATAACTTGCCTCAGTTTAGTAGAGTCTTCCAATTCCAATATAACAAACTTATTATTGATGCTCATGTGTAATCCTTCTAAGATATCAAACAAGGTTAGCAGGTCAGAAATGCTAATTCTGAAATTATCAATGCAACATACGTTTGTCTTGAAGTTTTGAAAAGAGATATCACAATAACTTGTGACCGAAATCACTAGTTAGGATATAAATTTATTTTTATAAAGCCAAACATTAAATTGAGCATAGCTCATGGGAGTCAGGAAACGTTATCTCATTGAGTATGCTTTTGAAGTAAACCTTACTTCAATTAGGACATTTGAATGGTTATATTGTGGTTTAGTTTACAATTTTTAAAATAAAGGAGTAAGGGTCAAAGTTTATTTGTACCCATCCATTTTTAAAAGATGTTCATTCTCCTTAAAAGTTTTAAGTGTTTAATCGAGCTGACTGAAAATTGCCCTAGGTTGAAAAAATGGTTAAGGGGAATTAACCACTTTATATCTAGTGTTTAGGAGGTTTTGAAACAATGCCTTACATCATCAGTATGTTTTTTCAAAAGCATACCACAAGAGACCCTGCGTTTTATTTCGTCATCCTCCTTCCAATTCTTCACCAAAGTGAGAAAAATTGGGTAAAAGTTGGCATTATAAAATTATGAAGAAAATTTTAAGAGTGAAACGAATGGATTTCTTCAAGACAAACATTTATTGCACTACTTATTCAAAATAACATGTTCTTACATGCCAATATGCTTTTAATCAAAGAAATAAAAACAAGAACGCATAAGCAAACACAATAAACAGGTGATCAGCATAACGGTGTTCCATTCACGATTGGTCTTTCTCTTTTGAAAGTTAGCACTTCATTATCAAACATTTCTTGAAATTTCTCCTGAAAAACCTTGCACTCTTCAATCGAATGCCCCACCACTCCATCATGAAATCCACAGCTGGCGTTCGATTTGAACCAAGGTGGATGAGACTTCATGATTCTAGTCTTTCTAGGGGTCATCACCGAGTTTCGGATGAAATAAGACCATAGTTGACTGTAAGTCATTGGGATAAGATCAAACCAACGAGTTTCTTCTTTCAGAATATTCAAAGGTAACTTATGATTCTGAAACCGTCTTCGAACCTGTCGATTCTGATTTTGATCTTGGGAATTCAACCTTCGCTTATGAGGTAGTCTTCGCTTGCGCTGAGCAGTCGCTTCATGCTAATGTTGAGAGTAAGGTGCTGGAATTGGATTTGACAGGATTTGAGAGGAATCCCAAACTGCATTAACATCAACGCTTCTTTCCTCTAGGGAATCATCAACTGAAATCTCTTCATTAGCTTGGATATTCAAATTATCTTGAATTCTTCCACTCTTGAGTGCATTCTCAATGTTTACTCCGACTTCCACAACTTTGGAGAAATCTAATGGCACAACACCTACCATCCTAACATAATAAGAGTCTGGCAGTGTTCTTAGAAACATCTTGGTTAAATCTTTCTCTAGAAGTGGTGGACGAACTTGGGCTGCTAACTCTTTCCATCGCTGAGCATATTCCCTGAAAGATTCATCATCATTCTTACTCATTCCTTCTAGTTGATCACTGTTTGGAGCGATATCCAAATTGTAATTGTATTGCTTCACGAAAGCATCGGCTAAGTTTCTCCAAGACTGAATACAGTTCCTTTGTAGCTTCATATACCATATCAAGGATGGCCCAGATAAGCTTTCTTGAAAGTAATGAATCATCAATTCGTCATCGTCAACATACGCAACCATCTTTCGACAAAACATCGTCAAATGGTATCTTGGACAACTAACACCCTTGTACACTTCAAAGATAGGCATCTTGAACTTCGGAGGAATGATTACACCTGGAACCAGACATAGGTCACGAGCATCAAGGTCAGATGCATTATCTTCTTTCACTATTTTCAATTGCTCTTTAAAATCACAGAATCCTTTTTCCATTGCTATAAATCTAGGATCGTCCACCTTCATTTTAGTACGAATATTCTGAAGATTAGGTACATGCTGTGGAAACTGGGAATCTCTTTCATCACCTTGAACAACCAAGTTATCTTGCACAGGCTGAGGTTGTATAGGAACATCCACTTGTTGAACATTGTCGTCAGAGGGAAGATCAAATAACAGATTAGTCACAATTCTGAAGCCAGTTATGGGATCCATATCTTTCGTTCTCTTTACTATCCTTCGGTAGTACTCCAAGCTTGGTCAGATGGTTGAGATTTCAGCTGAGAGACAAAGACAAAAGACCGAATGAGGACGCAGAAGGGGAGAGACACATGCATATGCTAATGCAAGAATGCAGAATGTAGAAAAAGAAAGGTTTCACGGGACTCAAGTTCTTATAAACGTTATAGAATACCAAAGAAAATTCATTTATTGGATTACAAGTGAATATTCTCATAAGAGTCCTGACATAATAGCTAAATAAAAGCTAATAAAGTCCTAAGGAAGTCCTTCGTCGTGCTTGTTGATATACTATTCTACTTGGATCTTCTTGAAGATAAGTTGTCCATGATCCATGTCTAAAGAGTAGTGTGATAGAGGAAAGTAAATCCTCCATCTCCTCCTTTGTTCTTGTTAGAAGGTGAGAAATGAATCCCTTGTTTTCTTGGATATTTGATGAGAGTCTTCATTTGTTCTTTGATAATAAGGGAAGTCTTTCGTATTGGTCTTCTGAGCTCCTACTTCCTTAGGCCATCCAAGTTAGGACTCTTAAAAGGATATTTCAAAATATTTTTCTTTTGTAATCCTTATTGGTTTCTGTAATGTTTATAAATAAACTAGGAATCCCATGAAAGCTAATGCAATATGATGCTTTATGGATGCAACAAACACAAGTAAGCACATAGATAAACAAGGATAAACAAACAAGGGGGACCCTAGGTTTGCAACGAGCATGGAGCCAAGGGTATACCCATTCCCAAAGGATGTGGACTAAAGGTTGTTTGTACCTGTAGAACAAGGTTCTAAAGAGGTTCCCAAAGTCATTAGCCCATCTTTCAGATATTATCAATTTCCAAACTAACTCGGGGATTAATAATATTCTCAAGAGAACTTCTTTTGAGTATAGCATCGCGTAGCACTATTTTGGGACTTACTCCCTCATAGCCTCGCACTACGCCCTAATAAAGGCCAAAGTGGGGTTAAAGGTAACTACGATCCTTAGTACCATGGACTCCAATTGAGAATAGTAAAAGTTTTCACTACTAAACTCGTTCAACCGAACCATTTTCAAAAGGGTCTCAACTAAGCGGGATTCTCGATTCAACTTAGTCGGGACTCACTCCCTATAAGCCTCATCAAATATATCACCATCCTATCATAATTTCTCTCAAGTCCGGGTGTAGGACTTTGTCTCACCACTCAAGTATCACATCCCAAAAGAAACAATTAAACAATTATACAAATAAACGGATAAGCAAATATATAACAAGTAAAATAAACAAGTTAGGGAAACCCACTGAGAGTCCCCAGTGAAGTCGCCATTTATGTCGCGGTGAAAATCGGATACCAAACTATTGATTAGTTTGAATCTTTAATTCATTTTGCAACCGAACTTTGATTTGTCCAAGGGAAGGGATAAAGATCAAAATTCCCATAATGCAATGCAAATGAAAGGTTTAGAGAGTTTTAGGTTCGGGGGTTGGTTAAACTTAGGGAAGGTGCTAGCATCCTAAGTTTCTGTAGTACTCTACAGGAACCTCTTGTTTTATGTTTGTTTATTGCTAAGGTTTATCTGCTTAAGGTTGAAAGACCTAGGGGTTTATTTCTAAGTATACTCGATAAGATGTCGCATCTTATGCCTACATATCCTTACGGGAGTGGAATCAGAGTACTTGTAGTTCTCCTAAAGGGTATGAGGAGTTCTTTGATTGTGGTCAAAGTTCCTACGGGTTTAGGGTAGTTGGTTGATTGATTTTAGGAGAAGAGATGAGTTGTCATTTTAAGGGAGATTTAACCGCCACAAGGTGTAGGAAAATAGTCTTTGCATCGTCTTAAGAGAAGGGCTCATGTACTCGGATAGAGATTGACGAGGTACGCCTCTATCTCTCTTAAGGAAAAGTTCCTACGATATTGATTGTATTGATGTGGGGTGGAGATTCTATCTCGCTTAAGATGATTTGGCATCTTTCTCTAATGTGTTTGAATATTTTGTTTGAGTTGAATGTTTGTATCTAAGTTGTAAAGGTGATGGTCCTTCCTATGGGGTAGGATCTATCCTAGAGAGATCAACTTGAATGGGATCAAGGATCAAGCGGGAGTATGATGCAAATATTGTGCATACGCACGATTGTTGAGATCATGCGCAGATTCTTCCTTTGGACGGAATGCAAGGCAGAAATATAAATGTGGTAATGTAAATTGCTGAAGAATAAATTGCGGATAAAGTAAACCATACACAAACGCATGAAAGCGCTGAAGTGAGTGCAAGTGGTGTGAATGTGAAGTTGTGAATACATGAACGGATGAGGGGTGTAAGTGTGCACACTGTTGCACCCCAAAATTTGACCAACCGGGTCTCGTATCTGGCTCGATGTTTCGACGCATAACCGCATTCGCATCTGCATATTGCATACATTGCATATCTTCATTTGTTTTGATTTCATCAGGGATCATAGCTCTCGTCTCGTGTTTCAGGTGTTTTTTTATCAGTTTGAATAGGTAGAATCGTATATTTTGTTCTTCTGGGATTTATTGTGATTTTTCTGGATTTTATAGGATTTTTTAGGGTTTAAATAGATTTTAAATTCATTTTTAGGATTTAATAGATTTTTTAGGATAATATAGCATTTTTTAGAATATTATAGATTTTATTTTGGTTTAGATTTTCTTTTAATTAGTTTAATAAGAATTTAATCATTTTAGATATTAATATAGATTTTCTTTTAGATATAGATTCTTTTTCTTTTATTAGTAAATAGAATTTAATAGAATTTTCAGAATATTAATATAGTTTTTATAGTTTTATTAGTATGGATAGATTTTTCATTTTCTATTTTATAGATTTTAAATCATTTGTAAATAATATAGATTTTTAGAATATTAATTGATTTTTTTCTTTTTAATAGAATTTAATAGATTTTAAATAGTTTTAATATGTTTTAATTCATTTTTTAGATATAGAGATTAATAGTTTTTTTTTTCTTTTATTAGTAAATAGAGTTTAATAAATAATATAGTCTTTTTAGAACTTAATATAGTTTTATTAGGAATTTTTTAGAATATTCTTAGTTTAGGAGTTAATTAGATTAATTGTTTTTTAGATTAATTAGGTTTTTGTTAATTAGTGTTAATCTTTTTTATTCTTATTAATTCATTGTATGCAGTTTTTGGTTTTTGTGATGATTTTCAGTGGGCTTCAGTCCAATTCGCAGGCCCAGTTATTACATTTTTTGTCCAGAGGTTTCCAGAAAAAGTCCACAAGTTTCCAGCAATTTTCCAGCGCATCCCAGCACCTTCTAGAAGCTGCCAGAATTTTCCCAGCAGTATAAGAACCAGCATCACACGTGTAATGCAAAAGGGGGGACCCACGCTGCATCACCAGATCACGCCACGCATCCCTCAGCGTTTCCTCTCCACCTGCCACGCATGGGGACACGCGTCCCGCATGCAGCCTTCCTCTCCACCAACTCCCCCATGCGCCATCACCAATGACCCTCGCCTGAAAACTTCGCCGGCCGGCCTGCATGGCCGGCGGCCACCGCACCTTCACCGGAAGCCCCTACATCCCTAGAATCCGGCCACATTCATCCCCTTCATCTTCTTCCCCTCATCTCCACCACCAAATCCCAGATTCTGATCACCAACCTCCATAGCCACCCCTAAGCTTCATCATCGAAAACCCAGAACCATCGATTCATCACTCTCAACCCCAGAAACACCAGAAAACCATCAGACCAGAAACCTCCAACATTCATCTCCTACCTCCGATCCTCATCCGTTTCCAGAAGAACAACACAAACCCTCTTCTTCCCCGATGGATCTTCATCATCAAGATCAGATTCCCAGAAACTTCATCAAGAACATCACGCTCCAGATCTCCAGATCTTCAACCACCGTTCATCTTCTTCGTGACCTCCAACAACCTCCGATCAACATTCATCCATCCCCCTTCAACTCTCCAGAAAAACTGCAAAACTCCAGAAATCGATCATAAAATTCATGCATTCGTCAACCTCAAATATTTCTCTAAAGTTTCTCCAACTGTTCATCAGGTTCTTCATATCTCCCTGGATTCGAACCTTCAAGTGTTCGTCCAGTTTTTCCAGAAACGAAAGATCTTCTCCGTTCAACAAACAACCTTCAAGATCTCCAGCGATTCAACTCATCAAGAACTTGCAACCACGCTCAAACATTCACCAACACTCCAAATCTCCAGAAGGCTTCATATGAGCACCTTGTTCTTCATCCTACGTGCCAGATCGTCTAGATTCACGCTCTTCTGATCAAGATTCACACGAAATCCAGAAAGCTTCAAAGTCTTTGTCCAATCTTCAGCGAACGCTCTCCAAGAAAGTTTGTTCAGTTTGCTTTTAGTAGCTGTGAACGGAGGTGGTTGAGTCTGGGAGGAGGAAATTTCGTTAAGACGGAGAGCTCAGAGAGTTCGAGGATGACGGCGGTGCTGAGGGAAGGGAAAGAAAGTCTAGGGTTTCAGAAAGAGGGTTGGGAGAAGAGAGTGGGCCTTAGGGCCCAATTCCTTTTTTTGATCAACACCCCCCCGTTTTTGGCCATGAACGGGCTGGGCCCAAGTACGAATTCTGCTAGCCACGCCCCCCAAGTCACTCAGCGCCCCCCTTCCCTTTCAGTCTTGTTTTTTTTTTGTGTTTTTTTGGCAGGATATGGGCTGGGCCCAATCTGCTGTTTTGCATTTTCTACTAATCTCCCTGTAATAGTTGTAAACCCCCCCTGTTTTTCTTTTCTTTATTTTTTCTATTTTGTTTAATTTTGTAGAAAGAAAATATTATAAAAAATAATATTGTGAAAAAATATGAAAAGAAAAGAAAAGAAATATTATAAAAAAATAGAAAAAGAATTTGAAGAGAAAAAGAAATAAAGAGAAAAGAGATATTTGAAAATGGAGAAAAATATATAGAAAAAGAAAAGAAGAAAAAAGAAAAAATATTAAAGTGTCGATTTAATATTTTTAAGTGCATTTTCTTTTAGGATATCTTTTCATAGAAGTTATTTTCCTTTTAGAGGTAGTTTTAGAAGCCCACTTGTTAGGGGGCTATTTTCCATTCGATTTTTCAAGATAGAATAGGATAGCGTTTCCTAGGAGATTATTTTTCAGTATTCGATCATTGTAACCATTTTTCAGAAGATTAATAAAATGAGATTTGAGTTGTGGTCCCGAAGTAGTCGAACTACAGCTGCTCTGATTCTTCGTACCAGACGAAGATATGTAGGCATAGGACGCGATATCCTAGCGAGCACACTAACGACTGACTTTGTTGTTCTCTCGCGGCTGTGCGATCGAGACTTTCCCGCTGACGACTAATTGTTACCTTTTTTCTCTCTTGCCCAAGTGCATTTGAGACCAAGCCATAGTTTCGACCATAGGTTCCCGACCCTGTGAAACCAGTTGTTTTTCTCATTGTTGTGTGAGAATGTTTTGTTTAGCCGTAGTTAGTCTGAACTACGTAAAGCTCTGATCTTCCATGCAGTGGAAGTACGTAGGCACAAGACGCGAGGTCTTGGCGAGCCAATTTTCCCGTAGTCCCGAACTACGTTGACTCTGACTTTCTCTCTTGAGAATACGTAGGCATAGAGTGCGACGCTCTATCGAGTCAATTCCCTTCTGTTTAGATTTAGCAGCCGTAGATAGATTGTTTTGCATCCAGTAGACAACCCAAGCAAGCGTGGATCCCGTCGAGTACGACGGACGTGAGGGGTGCTAATACCTTCCCCTTGCGTAACCGACTCCCGAACCCAGGTTTTGGTTGCGATGACCATACCTTTTCCCCGTTTTTTGCGAGGTTTACTTCGAGCGTTTCCTTTCCCGCTCTGAGGGATAAATAACGCACGGTGGCGACTCTTCTGTCAGCCGGCGCCGATTTTCGCAGTAGCGACAGCTGGCGACTCTGCTGGGGACTTGATAGTTTCCTAGGGATCCAACGTCCCGAAAGCGAGTCAATTTTGTGGGATCCAACGTCCCCTAAGAGAGAGTCAATCCTAGCGCTTGTTTGCTTGTCTATTCGGGGCTTATTTATCAATATTATCTGTTGCTGTTGGGGTGTTACGGGTGTTCTATGATTGAGAGAAGCCGGACCTAGGCTTGAGTGCACCTTAGACTTAGAGTGGAAATTAGTGGGCGCGTGCTTGCTTTGTAGGCACTAGTGTCTCATGAAATCCACGCTCAGACGAGATTCATCCGGTTGGCTTCAATTTCAACCCTTTGGGTTGAGACGGTTGCTGGTTTGGTGGATTGTCGACTCTGGGAACCGATCATTTGGAAGTTAGCTAAGTGAGGCCTCTTCAGGACTTGATGATGCCACTCCTTCTGGGAATCGTATCGTCAGTTCTGAAAGTCTGTGACGCTGACGACCGCATAGGATGCCGTACCTTGTCAGATATAGGTCCACACCTGTGAGTGGGGTTTTTTTTTGTGTGCAGGAAACTTAACTTCCAACCTACCCGTTATTCTGGTCTTCTCTTCAGAGCAATCATACTCCGTCAGCAGTGCAGCAGTATTTAGATTGTGTGGGGGCTGTGATCCCGTGTTTGTTGCATTGCATTGCATTTGCATAGGCATCTTCCCGTCATATTGCATACTATTCGCCAGCTAGTCAGAGCTCTTATCCAGCCATTATTTTGATTCTGAAGGTGAATATTGAAGACGACCAAGGGGTTGAAGCAGATTTAAGGTAGATTTGAGCAGAATCGAGCATCGAAGCCAGCTGAAGACCATTGGTAGCTATGTCAGAGAGCGGCTTCCAGTTTGTTGATACCTTGTCAGGTTTCACCGTGACGTCCAATCCTCTGTATGGATCTCCGCACGACGAAGACTTTCCGCAAGTGAACAACCTTACTGCAGTTCAGCCTGTGCAGCCATCTGTTGAAGACCAAGGTCTGCGTGAGCAGTTTGTCGCCCGAGGTGAACGTTCTCCTTCTGTTGATGTCTTAGACTACCAGGGTTTTGCCTTCCCTGTGCCAAAGCCCCGAAGAGAGGTCCCGACAGCAAAGAATGAAGACCCATTAGATCCCGTGTATGCTGAAAGGTTTCGTGCATTAGAGGAGAGATTCAAAGCCTTGAAAGGTAAAGACGCTGTTACTCCTAGTGCAGCAGATATGTGTCTGGTTCCTGGCCTAGTGTTACCTCCGAAGTTCAGAATGCCGAGGTTTGAAAGGTACAAAGGAGATAGTTGCCCGAAGCAACATTTGGTGATGTTCTGCCGAAGAATGACTTCATTTGTGCACAACGACAAGCTGATGATTCATTGCTTTCAAGATAGTCTGACTGGGGCACCTCTGAGTTGGTATATGCAGTTAGAGCGTGATCAGATTCGATCATGGATGGATTTAGCCAATGCCTTTCTGAAGCAGTACGACTATAATCTTGATGAAGCTCCTATTCGCATGCAGCTGCAAGAATTGTCTCAAGGGAACAATGAATCTTTCAGAAAGTATGTTCAGAGATGGAGAGAATTTGCTAGTAGAGTTCAACCACCGCTCCTAGACCAAGAGCTGAAAGGCATGTTCGTAAACTCCTTGCAGAGCCCGTACTTCGAAAGAATGCCTGGAACCGCACCAAATTTCTCTGAGTTGGTAAGGACGGGAGAGCACATCGAGTATGGTGTAAAAACTGGAAGGATCCCGAATGTTTCAAAAGGTCAGGCCAGTGAAACTGAATCTCTCTGTAGCTCTCAATCTGAAGATGAAGCTATGATCAATGCGGTCCTGACAGATGTTGGATATCCCCAAGTCGAATCGGTGAAATCTGATGGTTCTCCGTCTTCTCAGCGGTCAGTACCTCCTGTGGCTTGTTATACTGGACAGACAGCTGTGCCTGGGGCACCATATCAGGAATCTTATGTCGCTTCCATTGCAAAGCAGCAGACTCGTGGTCGAGGTTACCAGAATCAGCGTCAGAACCAGAATCGACCTCGTAACAACTTGGAACGAAGGAATGGTCCTTCTCATCCAGTGCCGATGACGTATAGCCAGTTGCTACCATCTTTGATTCAGAAGTCTTTGGTGGAACCGAAAGCTCTTAAGCCAGTTCCAGAACCTTACCCTCCTGGGTATAATCCCCACGTTCAGTGTGGTTATCATGGTGGCTCTCCAGGGCATTCGATGGAAGATTGTAAAGCATTTCAGGCGAAGGTACAGCAGTTGATTGATCAGGATCGCATTTCCTTTCGAGAAGGATTTCTGTTTGTTCATCCCAACCGCTCAGCTGTCTAAGCTCGTAGACTCGGAAGGTATTCCCCAGCGAAAAAAGAAGCCAGTGGTTCAGACAGGCAGGCGCCTCAGCATTGGCAGTCCTCAGACCTTTTCATCATTTGCATTTGTAGTTTCTTTTTCTGTTAGTTACTACCTGCTTTTAAGCATTGTATGTTTCGAATGGTGATAATAATAAAGTGACTATGCATTTTTCTGAATTAGTCATGTCGCTGTCGCTCATTTATTGCATTGCACTGACACTTGCATTTTTTTCACTCCACTTTTTCGCTGTGACTAGCAAAGTTAGGAGGATGATGAAACTAAACTCATAACCGATGATCGTAGGCTTTTAGATAAGACCTTACCAATGACGTACAAGGCATTGTTTCAAATCCCCCAAACACTGGAGATATAAGGAGTTAGTCCCTTGTTAACCACTTCGAGCCAGGAAATAGAAGTTTTTTCGGACTTTTTTAAACCCTCACATCTTAACCCGGGGCAGGGTAGTTGTCAGTTAGCTTGACCGGGCATTCAAGTCTTACAGAGGAGTGTTGTCTTTCAAGGACCAATCAGTTTATACCTTTCAAGAGGTCAAACCTCACCAATCAGGAGTGAGACAGTTACAATCCTTTCGGAGCAATCAAGACAACCAGTGTCACACGACTTTGTTCCAAAAGAAAGAAAGAAAGAAAGCCCGCTAAGTAAAAAGAAAGAAAAGCTGAAAAGCTAATACTTAGGCAAAAATTAGGGCATCCCGCTGGACTTCAAAAGAAGAAATCGAAAAGGACTCAAAATGAGTCAGTCCAGGCAAAAATTAGGGAATCAAAAGAATGAAAAAGAGGGATTAAAAAGAAAATTTTCCCCAGCAAATCACAGAGTCGTGTACACAGACACCGAAAGCGAAAAAGGAGTAACTGTCACTCCAGAAAAGCTTGTGAATTCCTTAGCTATGGTTCTTACCATTCAACATACCCCTCAAAGAGGCGAGCGCTCGTGCCAGGTTAACTGAACCTTAGGATCGGAGATCATCACGTAGAAGGGGTGGGTACAAATCAAGATTTGAGCCAAATATCCTTTGTTTTACGAACCGTGAACCCGACCACGATACAACCCTTAAAAGACCTAATTGAGGTAGGGTTATTCTGAAGCGCATTACGATAAGGTCGAGTAATCTGACTCCTTCTTGACTTGCTAGTCACATCCTTGTTGTATTTTCACTGACCACGTAAGCACTACGTTTGAACTTTGGTTCACTCGTCACTCCCAATCATTGCATGTAAATGAGTGACAGCTCAAAATTTTTTTCAAAATCTGCATAACCATTGCATTAAGATTACCATTCGTAGACAGACAATTTTAATTGCAGGTTAGTAGTTGGTATGAAAGAAATTCCAGCAGGGAATAATCAAGCAGGACTGAATAATTCAGCAGTCTGAACCAGAATGGTGTATGTTGTGAAGCCTTGTGAATCAGGGGCATTATCTTCCGGTGAGTTCGGAATCAGTCAGTCTGAGGACAAGTCTCGAAGCTTCAGTTGATCAGGGGCAGTTTATTTGAGAAGCAGTTGATCAGAAGTGAGTCTTCTCGAGACCCAATCAGGGGCAATTATACAGAATGCAGATATTTGAAAGCGGATGCTTCCAGTGGATAATCAGAGCGGGTTGAGTCGCTAGAACGCTCATTCAGGGGCAAGTCACCGCAGAAAGTGTTGAAACCAACTGGGTTAATGGAGATTGAATTCTGTTGTCGTACAGATACCGGGGCAAATACTCTCGAAGTCGTCTCGTAGCAAGCTGTTCAGAGCAAGTACTCCCAAGAGCTAGATTGGGGCAAGTTGGATTGTATTGAAGCGAGTTGTTCAAAACCAGCCTGTTTATCCCCAGCCAGAGTGGAGTATCGGGGAATCATGTCAGTACCCTTACCAAAAACCTTAGCGTTTCGAAGAAGGCCTTGCTGTCGTTGGATCATTATCCTGCAGTTTTAACCTGTTGCGTATCAGTAACCAGTCGTTTCCAAAGTCCAATTCTCGCCTGGCAAACCGGTAACCAGTTCTCGTCTGGCCCACCCTTCCGTAAGCATCAGTTCCCGTCTGGTGCAGTTTATTGTAAGTATCAGTTCCCGTCCTGGTGCAGTTTATTGTAAGCAGCAGTTCCCGTCTGGTGCAGTTTATTGGTAACCAATTCTCGTTTGGTCACCGTTTCTTCGAGTGTTGTATCAGTTCTCGCCTGGTACATACCGTTGCATAACCAGTTCTCGCCTGGTCATCGTGTGTTTTAACCCAAGTGTTATACCAGTTCTCGCCTGGTGTACGTCAGCTTTCAGCCAGTTCTCGCCTGGTTGTCTATACCGCAGTCTGTTATCCAGTCAGCCCCGTCTGATGTTCAAAAACACAAAATCAATTCTCGTCCGATAATCTATTTTCCTATCAGTTCTCGCATGGTAGTCTACCTTTGAATGCTAGTTCTCGTCTAGTATTTCCCATACTTCCACTGTGTACATAATCCATGCTTATCCTAAACCAAAACAAAAAAAACCTAAAGGTATCTGACACAGTGTTTCCCAATGACCCACATGTTGTCATGTTTCCCGATACGAAGATCGACGGATGCCAGTGCCCCGATTAATGGTTGAAATCCCTGTGGATGTTGCTAAATCAGAATTGCTACTCTTCAGCAGATGAAAGTTGCTTATTATCCCCGGAAGAGTCGAGATTGTATTTTACCCCGTATCGGAGTAGGAGCAGAAGTATCTTCAGCAGATTAAGATTGATATCCGTGATAGTAGGGGCATTTCCAGCAGTGTGCCGCACGTAATCAACCTCAATTTGGGTTAATCCCCGCAGAATACAATCAGTTGCCAATGGTTTGAAAAGAGCATTCCCGAGCAGAATTGTTTTCTTTCCCCAGTGAAGTAGCCAAGCAGGGTTGCCTTTTCATTTCTCCAGCAGCACGGTTATCCCCAGCGGATTTGATTTCCCGTTTCCAGCATTTATTTTACTGAGATGGTTCTGTGACTTCAGGTCATCCCCAGTAGAGTTGGCATTGCCTTCGGCATTTATTTTGCTAAGTGGTTCTCAGACCTGGTGTTCTCTGGTAGCTCGAACTTGCATTAGCATTTGCATATATAGTCATGGCGTTTATACAAGCATATAGCATATCCATGCCGTCTGGGCCTCGCATTTTCAAACAGAACGCATAGCATTTACATGTCATATAGGGCATTGCATCATTATCAAGCATACGCATGTCGAAACATGGACCAGAATGGTTACCTATTGGATTTCGAATTTGTTCACCTGCAGAGTTGTGTGGTACAGCTTCTCGACTTCCCCAGCGGAGTGATTCTTCATATTTGGTTGTTACGTCAGCATCGGGAAACACAACAACAACAACGGAGATTGACATATATCAGACTTCTGAAGCTGCCCCCTTCGTCGAAATAGGTGCCAGGCAGTTCCATTCAGAATTCCCCCAGGAGAATTGTCCTCAAGTTCGCAGTGAACTGTGACTTGACCAGATTTGATCCCATGAGAGAGATGGGAATCAAGTCGTTTGCTTTTCCGAAGCATTATTTCAATACTTGTGGCGTTACACAGGTGTTGAAAAGGAGAAGAAAATTTATCAGAAAATTGACCAGTTGTTGCCGTGATAACCAAACTTCAGTCTATTGGAAGCTTTTCCTCAAGCAGTTTTGCAGTATATTCCCGCGGTTGGCAAATTTCAGGGTTCCATTTGTATTCAACCGTCATCTACCTTGAATGTTTGAAGGTTGAGCGCTCTTCACCCATTCAGGTCGAAGCCGCTTGAATAGGGGCAGCTGTTGCACCCCAAAATTTGACCAACCGGGTCTCGTATCTGGCTCGATGTTTCGACGCATAACCGCATTCGCATCTGCATATTGCATACATTGCATATCTTCATTTGTTTTGATTTCATCAGGGATCATAGCTCTCGTCTCGTGTTTCAGGTGTTTTTTTATCAGTTTGAATAGGTAGAATCGTATATTTTGTTCTTCTGGGATTTATTGTGATTTTTCTGGATTTTATAGGATTTTTTAGGGTTTAAATAGATTTTAAATTCATTTTTAGGATTTAATAGATTTTTTAGGATAATATAGCATTTTTTAGAATATTATAGATTTTATTTTGGTTTAGATTTTCTTTTAATTAGTTTAATAAGAATTTAATCATTTTAGATATTAATATAGATTTTCTTTTAGATATAGATTCTTTTTCTTTTATTAGTAAATAGAATTTAATAGAATTTTCAGAATATTAATATAGTTTTTATAGTTTTATTAGTATGGATAGATTTTTCATTTTCTATTTTATAGATTTTAAATCATTTGTAAATAATATAGATTTTTAGAATATTAATTGATTTTTTTCTTTTTAATAGAATTTAATAGATTTTAAATAGTTTTAATATGTTTTAATTCATTTTTTAGATATAGAGATTAATAGTTTTTTTTTTCTTTTATTAGTAAATAGAGTTTAATAAATAATATAGTCTTTTTAGAACTTAATATAGTTTTATTAGGAATTTTTTAGAATATTCTTAGTTTAGGAGTTAATTAGATTAATTGTTTTTTAGATTAATTAGGTTTTTGTTAATTAGTGTTAATCTTTTTTATTCTTATTAATTCATTGTATGCAGTTTTTGGTTTTTGTGATGATTTTCAGTGGGCTTCAGTCCAATTCGCAGGCCCAGTTATTACATTTTTTGTCCAGAGGTTTCCAGAAAAAGTCCACAAGTTTCCAGCAATTTTCCAGCGCATCCCAGCACCTTCTAGAAGCTGCCAGAATTTTCCCAGCAGTATAAGAACCAGCATCACACGTGTAATGCAAAAGGAGGGACCCACGCTGCATCACCAGATCACGCCACGCATCCCTCAGCGTTTCCTCTCCACCTGCCACGCATGGGGACACGCGTCCCGCATGCAGCCTTCCTCTCCACCAACTCCCCCACGCGTCATCACCAATGACCCTCGCCTGAAAACTTCGCCGGCCGGCCTGCATGGCCGGCGGCCACCGCACCTTCACCGGAAGCCCCTACATCCCCAGAATCCAGCCACATTCATCCCCTTCATCTTCTTCCCCTCATCTCCACCACCAAATCCCAGATTCTGATCACCAACCTCCATAGCCACCCCTAAGCTTCATCATCGAAAACCCAGAACCATCGATTCATCACTCTCAACCCCAGAAACACCAGAAAACCATCAGACCAGAAACCTCCAACATTCATCTCCTACCTCCGATCCTCATCCGTTTCCAGAAGAACAACACAAACCCTCTTCTTCCCCAATGGATCTTCATCATCAAGATCAGATTCCCAGAAACTTCATCAAGAACATCACGCTCCAGATCTCCAGATCTTCAACCACCGTTCATCTTCTTCGTGACCTCCAACAACCTCCGATCAACATTCATCCGTCCCCCTTCAATTCTCCAGAAAAACTGCAAAACTCCAGAAATCGATCATAAAATTCATGCATTCGTCAACCTCAAATATTTCTCTAAAGTTTCTCCAACTGTTCATCAGGTTCTTCATATCTCCCTGGATTCGAACCTTCAAGTGTTCGTCCAGTTTTTCCAGAAACGAAAGATCTTCTCCGTTCAACAAACAACCTTCAAGATCTCCAGCGATTCAACTCATCAAGAACTTGCAACCACGCTCAAACATTCACCAACACTCCAAATCTCCAGAAGGCTTCATATGAGCACCTTGTTCTTCATCCTACGTGCCAGATCGTCTAGATTCACGCTCTTCTGATCAAGATTCACACGAAATCCAGAAAGCTTCAAAGTCTTTGTCCAATCTTCAGTGAACGCTCTCCAAGAAAGTTTGTTCAGTTTGCTTTTAGTAGCTGTGAACGGAGGTGGTTGAGTCTGGGAGGAGGAAATTTCGTTAAGACGGAGAGCTCAGAGAGTTCGAGGATGACGGCGGCACTGAGGGAAGGGAAAGAAAGTCTAGGGTTTCAGAAAGAGGGTTGGGAGAAGAGAGTGGGCCTTAGGGCCCAATTCCTTTTTTTTATCAACACCCCCCCGTTTTTGGCCATGAACGGGCTGGGCCCAAGTACGAATTCTGCTAGCCACGCCCCCCAAGTCACTCAGCGCCCCCCTTCCCTTTCAGTCTTGTTTTTTTTTTGTGTTTTTTTGGCAGGATATGGGCTGGGCCCAATCTGCTGTTTTGCATTTTCTGCTAATCTCCCTGTAATAGTTGTAAACTCCCCCTGTTTTTTTTTTCTTTATTTTTTCCATTTTGTTTAATTTTGTAGAAAGAAAATATTATAAAAAATAATATTGTGAAAAAATATGAAAAGAAAAGAAAAGAAATATTATAAAAAAATAGAAAAAGAATTTGAAGAGAAAAAGAAATAAAGAGAAAAGAGATATTTGAAAATGGAGAAAAATATATAGAAAAAGAAAAGAAGAAAAAAGAAAAAATATTAAAGTGTCGATTTAATATTTTTAAGTGCATTTTCTTTTAGGATATCTTTTCATAGAAGTTATTTTCCTTTTAAAGGTAGTTTTAGAAGCCCACTTGTTAGGGGGCTATTTTCCATTCGATTTTTCAAGATAGAATAGGATAGCGTTTCCTAGGAGATTATTTTTCAGTATTCGATCATTGTAACCATTTTTCAGAAGATTAATAAAACGAGATTTGAGTTATGGTCCCGAAGTAGTCGAACTACAGCTGCTCTGATTCTTCGTACCAGACGAAGATATGTAGGCATAGGATGCGATATCCTAGCGAGCACACTAACGACTGACTTTGTTGTTCTCTCGCGGCTGTGCGATCGAGACTTTCCCGCTGACGACTAATTGTTACCTTTTTTCTCTCTTGCCCAAGTGCATTTGAGACCAAGCCATAGTTTCGACCATAGGTTCCCGACCCTGTGAAACCAGTTGTTTTTCTCACTGCTGTGTGAGAATGTTTTGTTTAGCCGTAGTTAGTCTGAACTACGTAAAGCTCTGATCTTCCATGCAGTGGAAGTACGTAGGCACAAGACGCGAGGTCTTGGCGAGCCAATTTTCCCGTAGTCCCGAACTACGTTGACTCTGA
Source organism: Lathyrus sativus (assembly GCA_963859935.3). NCBI lineage: Eukaryota > Viridiplantae > Streptophyta > Magnoliopsida > Fabales > Fabaceae > Lathyrus > Lathyrus sativus. The sequence continues at coordinate 432,683,248 of OZ012740.1, forward strand.
CTTTCTCTCTTGAGAATACGTAGGCATAGAGTGCGACGCTCTATCGAGTCAATTCCCTTCTGTTTAGATTTAGCAGCCGTAGATAGATTGTTTTGCATCCAGTAGACAACCCAAGCAAGCGTGGATCCCGTCGAGTACGACGGACGTGAGGGGTGCTAATACCTTCCCCTTGCGTAACCGACTCCCGAACCCAGGTTTTGGTTGCGATGACCATACCTTTTCCCCGTTTTTTGCGAGGTTTACTTCGAGCGTTTCCTTTCCCGCTCTGAGGGATAAATAACGCACGGTGGCGACTCTTCTGTCAGTCGGCGCCGATTTTCGCAGTAGCGACACACACGTATTAAGTAACTTGAGATTGATTTTAAGAAATTATATTATTTTAGGCGAGAGCTGAATTGATTTTAGTGAGATGAGTTGAGGTTATTAGATTAAATTAAAGTTAATAAAAGTTAAATTGATTTTATGAAGAATTAAATTGGATTATTATTAGTGAAATTAATTTCAGATAGAAATAATTTTAATGGGTGAAGATTATTAAAGAGGAGTAAAATGCTTTCTATTATCTTATTATTAAGTGGATAACTATTAAGAATAAGTTAATTAGATTTATAAATAGCTTTCTTATTATTAACATAAAAAAATTAGTTACTAATGAAATGCAAGTTGTTAAAAAAGGTTTTTCCTTTAATTAATAGAGATGAAAATTTAAAAAAAAAAAAGAGTTTATTTTTTGATGTAAATTATTTTGGTTGACATTTCTTAAAGTTTTTATTGCACAAAAGTTGGTCATCATTTATCTTTATTAAAAGAGATTTTAAAAGTTAAATTAAATTAAATGAGATGGTTTTTTATTAAGAGCATAAACAAAAGTTATATATTAAGAGGCTATTAAGAAAATAAATTAATAAATAATTTTATACTGAATAAATTAATGAGTTAAAGGAAATAGATTAATTAAGAAAAGTTAATTAAGTGAATAAATTAGTTATTTAAGAAAAATTAAATTAGACAAAAGGTTTATGAGTTTAATTTAATTAGAAAAGGTTGATTAAAATTGGAGAAGTAAATTATTAAATTATTAAATTATTAAATTAATTATAAATTAAAGAGGGTAAATTAAATAGAAAAAGATTGTTTAGAAAAAGATTAAATAAAAGGTCACTTAGTTGGATTAAATATTAGTGGTGTAAATTGGATAGTTATTAGTTTAATTATTTTAAATAAAATGATTATAAGGTTAATTAGGTTTATTAAGTTGGATAATGGGGATGGCGCGGATTGTGTGTGTGCAGTCGTGAGGGCTTACCATGGACGTTAGTTGTGGGTTGTCGGATGAGAGATCAGTGGGTGTGTGCGTGCGGTGCATGGTAACACCATGGGTGTGCGTGCACACGATTACATGGTAAAAGAAAATTGCAGGAAAAAAAAAACAATCGGAAACCCTAATCCCAATTTCTCCCCCCCCCCCCCCAATTCTTCGATCTCGCCTCTCTCTCGCTCCCATGTCCGATCGTGTTTTTCTCTCTCTCTCTCTCTGTTCATCTTCTTCCTCGCGTCGATCTCTCCTCTATTTTCCATTCTTCTTCGCGAATCTCCTATCTATCATCTTCTCCTTCCTTCATCGCTTCTTCTCCTGTTTCCCTTAAAAAGAACCTAACAACAAACACAAACAAACATCAATCGTGAAAATGAAGAGAAACTTTGAGGCAAACGTTACCCAACATGATGACGGCGATGGCTTCGGGGATGGTTTGGGTTGTGATTGGTGATTACACGGTTGAGTTTACAATAAGATAAGCTCTCACTTTTTTTTATTTGCACATTTAGGGTTTGATTCAGGATTTTGTGTAGTTTTTTCGTTGAATTTCTCTCATCTTCCCCTTGTCTTGGTTCAGATGCGGACTCCCTTTATAGCACTCAGGTTGGAGATCGAATTGATAGGTAATAATGAACCTTCCTTTTCTGTACTAAATTGCTTTGGAAATTATTTGAATCTGTATGGATCCATTTGGAAAGAAAGTTAAGCATTGCCTTAAAGATGTATTGTCTTGATTACTCTTGATTGATGGAATCCGTTCTCTGCTAAACAACCTTTGTTTTATTTTGTGCAGTTGGCTACACCAAGGGGCAAATACGATATCGCAAAAAAAAAAGAACACCAGATGGAGGCAACTTCTCTTCAAACATGAGTTATTAGATTCATAACAGGTATCTAAAGAGGAGAGTAAACTTAATAAAACCTGCAGATCAGGAAGATAAGGTTAAACATAATTCTGATTTCTTGCTTGACAGATACCAAATGCTACATCAAAGGATTGTCTGGACCAGAATTACGATCCAAACCACCAAAAATGGAGTCCAGTAGTTTCAATAACTCCAGAAGAAGCCTTAGAGTACCATGTTTCACAAAAGAGTTAGCATGATGCAACCCTTTATTGAACATTGACCTGCGAGTTCCTTGGAAATGCCATTGCTGATTGAAGAAACCAAATCAACTGCCAGAGATATTTGTTAATGAGTTGAAGGTGTATGTATGTGAATCTGTATATGTTTATATTTCTGTGTAAAAATTCTCTATGCTATGACCACTACTTCGGTTTCCTGCCATGCCCCCTCCCTCAATTATGAGTTCTTTTTCGTTTATGTTTTACATAGCAAACTTTGGTTAAATGTAGGGATATTATCCTCACTGATGTCGTAACAAACGGTTAAGGCTGACGACGCCCTCCTCAACAGTGGTGGCATTTAGCACTTGAGGAACACAATCATGCTTGAAGGAAATAGGTCCAGACGGCAACAACTCACGAGTACCAGCTCACTTGCTCGAAAACTAGGCTCCACAATCTTGGTGCTTCAAGAGTTTTGCTAACAGATAAAACCGAGCTTGTAACATGTCAGTCGCCTTCTGCAACGGCAGTTTTATGCATCTGCAGAACTCTGTTCTTGTAATAGGAGTGTGATGGATAGACTCTAACAGCTGCTCATAGGGCTTCTCCGCATTCTTGTATAATCAGAAAAGGTATTCAAATCCAAAGTCCTGGTGTGATTATTTTTTAGAAGTCAACAACTTTTTTTGTTTACAGATGATCTACTGAATAACCGGTAACTCGCAGGTACCCTTGCGGCGGCATGACGAAATCTCAGGTATGATGAAGTTGCGACAGTGTGGGATTCAAAATTACTCTCAACATATGCTGAATGTTCATCATTACGAGCCGTAGTAACGTCCTACGACTTTCCCTGCGAGTATCTCTACTGTGAGCATGCTTCTTGGTGATGCTTCTATGTCATTACTTTATGTTCTTTATAATGTATCTTCAATGGATGCTTGCATTTAATTTGAGCACAAACACTTTGGTGCAGGGGTCGATTGGAGAGATGGCGCATATATGACATCTATCAATGAACTTCTGCTAAGTTCAATATTTATGAAAGCTTTCGGGTCCTAATGCTGAAAGGTTGTGGTTTGCTGCGGTGAATCAAGTATCTTATTAACTCAATTCTTATTGGCTTGGCAGAGGTATATTCATGAAACAGGTTTAACACTTGCGGAAGATGGATAGCAGCGTACGGCCAGATCGAAAAACTCAATAACAGTGACCTTCTTCAATCTGAGGTAACACAAACTGCTTCTAAAATCTTGCATATTAGACCAGTATAGTTATTACATCTTTACCCTGTTTCACAATTTGTGCTTGATTTTCCATGGGGCTAACTTGGTCATTGTTCTTAACTGAGGGCACAGTTGGAGGAAACTATAATTGTTCCAAAGTTGTAGTTCGACCTTGGAAGGGCTGAGTCCTCCCTCCTCAGTGGAATCCGTGCAGCACCATTGTAAATAAATTGTTTCCAACATGTATAAGCAACAACAGGTACCAGTGAGACTTGGAAGATATGCTAATTTGACATGCTCAAGTTTCCATCTCTTAATTTAATCTGTTAAATCAAACTGCAGGTTAACCTTTGGCCTTGTAGCCGTATGCATAGCTCTTGGATTTTCATGGGTTTGCGGTATGCCATAGTTGTGATGTTGTTTGGTTTGTTCATTGTGAATGCTTCCTGTCTGAATTTACAACCTGACTGCTACATGATAATATTTACGATTTGTTGCAGGAAACATGTGTTTGTGGCCTGAACTGGGATTCGTAGAAGATTTGGCGACGTTTGCTAGCGCATCATTCTTATTTGGTCATGGCAGGAAGCTTGGAACAAAATGGAGTTTGGCAGCTCAAACTCATCGGTTTGATGACAGTTATGTGTGCTGGAGATGACCTTATTATAACAGCCTGATGTTGCCGGTAACCCAATCTCATTTCGCCCGTATATGTCGTCGTATAATGTTTGTTTTCCCTTTCTCAAAGGTGATTGACACCCTCCTTCTTCTGCTACTACCTTTTGATGTTACAGTCACTTCCCGCAGTTCCCATGGTCGATTCCATCTTTAATGGTCTTGAGCCTGCGGGATGATGCGTTAAATTTATTTTGATGTTTACTTTCCTGATTTTGTTCTGAGCAGGTCATGGGTGGTTGGTGTCATAAGTTGTGACGAAGTTGACTGAATGAGATGTAACTTTGAGCTGGTTGTGTCGAGGCACTATCATGTTTTCATCCAAGAAGCTGAACTTGTCTTGTTGTGGGGAAACCACACATAGTTGCAGTCAAGCTGTGAATGGCCGAATTTCTGACGTTTCTGTTTCTGTTATTATCCGACCTTTATGCCTTGTGGCTTTCCAAAGTTTTTAGAAAAATGCAATCCCCTGTATTATAAATACTTATATAATTGTAAAAAAAATCTTGAGTAGGTATATCATAATATTAAATGCCTCCTGCTGCGGTTGTTGTTACATCATGTCCAATATGTAATAGAATAGAAGGAGAAAACCCGCTGTAAGTTGTAAAATTTTGTTGAGTAGGTTACGAATTTGGAAGCCTATGAACACATAGTGAATCACAATTCTGCAGTTGAATGACCTTATATGTCTCCCCTTTTTCAAAGATGATATTGGACTTGACTTGTGCTCAAAATTCTTATATATAAACCAAAAAAAATCTCTCACTTAGTCATCTTAAAAGCTTCTGAAATGAATAAAGGTCTTGTATTTAGAATCTGATGACATCAATGCGAAAGTCTTTTGTCCACCCTTGATTTAATACTCTTAACCTGATATACACGATTCATAGGTTTTCAACAACGAAGTTTAAATTTCCCTTCAAGGCTAAAAGGAGGGAATTTGCACATCTCAGTCTTTCAAAAGTAACAGGCTTTGAGGGAAGATGCTGAAAGGGGTTACTAACACCCTCGTACTCATGAACTCTAGAACAAATGAATCCTGCTTAAGTTCTAAATGAATTTATGAGTCAAAGTGAACCGTGTCCTTGCGATTGAGGATGAATGCTAGCTATATTTGGAATTACTGCAAGCTGCACAAGTTGATTAGCCAAAAAACATAAATATTAAATCAAACGTTAAACAATGAAAAAAAACGAAAATAGATGGGATCTTATGGTCAAAAATTAGGGTGCGACACTAAGCAGATTATGTTTAAGACCCTCGACAAGCAACACATCGGAAATAGTAGTAGAAGAAGGGTTACCTACACTACCTTTGCCAAGTATTGCTCCACGATTGTTATCACCGTATGTTACATACCCTTTCTTCTTAGCCACGAAGTCTATGAATATGGATATGTCTCCGGACATGTGTCTTGAACATCCACTGTCGAGAACCCATCTTCTCTCAGTGGTCTCGACACATTGTACCTATGAAAGAATAATCAGCAAGAGGAGGTACCCAATGGCATATTGAGTCCTAATTTGTTAGTGACAAAGTGGTTGCATTTGGGCAACCATTGATAGATGCCTATAGGAACCAAAAATCTCCTAAATCGGCATTTAGCAATGGAATAGCCTTTCTTGCAACAATATAAGCATGAAAAGTCAACTTTAGAATTGCCTTTGCTCTCTTGATCCCTAATTACATATGTATATTTTTGATATGGATTCACCATACTTTTTCTAAAATCAGCTTTATCAATAGCAAATGTAATTTTAGGCTCAAGAGCCTTGTTAAGTTTGGCCTTTAGGTTTCTAACTTCACCTTGCCAAATATAACAAGTAGCGCATCCAAAGTCGAGGAATTTGCTATGGTCCTCACAATCCGATTTATTACTTTCCACTATGGAAGCCTTAAGTTCCTCAAGTTTCCTTTCGGACTCTTTAATTTTGTGCTCTAGGTAAGTAAAAATTATTTTATTAGAGGCAAGTCTCTTAAAGGCTTTTGTTGCTTCATTGTGTAAAGTATTAAATGCGACTTGTAATTCGAAATGTGACATTTTTGAAGAATTTTCATATTTAGAGTGACGTACCTGCTTTTTCTTATTCTTTTGATGTGCGGAAAGGCATAGGTTCATGGATTCTTCTTAATCACTTGAGCTTTCATCAGAGGAGGAGGAGTCGCTATCGCTTTCCCAAGCTATATATGCTCTTCTCGGCTTTGATGACTTCTTATGTGATTTAGTAGATTCCTTTTCTTTGCCCTTTTTGTTCAAGGGACAATCTGGCTTGTAGTGACCGGGCTTTCCGCATTTGTAGCACGATCCTCTGGTTTTACTTCCTTTGATGTCATTATTTCAAGAGTTCCTTGATTGCTTTCTGAAGTTGACAAGGTTCTTTTTTTAGTGTTAAATGCCGTTTTTTTTCACATACCAATTGTAGCGCTTTACGAACAGCCCCATATCCTCACCCTTGTCATATTCTTCATCGTCACTTGATGAATAATCACTATGCTTCTTAGATTGAGACTTCGAAGAGGAAGTCTTGAGAGCAATAGATTTCTTCTCAACAATCTTTGTTTTGTCCTTCTTTTCTTTCTTTTCATGTTGGTCGAGGCTTAAGAGCACTTGTTCGTGCTCTTGGAGCTTTCTGAATAACGTTGTTAGGTCCAAAATAGTAAGATCATTTGCTTCTTTTATGGCGGTCACCTTGGGCTGCCATTCCCTGTTAAGACATCTTAAAATTTTATTAGTAGCAACGTCATTGACCACCGGCCTACCAAGTGAATGTAACCTATTGATGAGATGAGTAAACCTTTTCTGCATGTCCATAATGGTTTTCCCTTGCTCCATGTAGAAAAGGTAAAACTCTTGTGTTAGTGTATTGATTCTAGCTAACTTCACATCATTTGTCCCCTCATGAGCGATTTGAAGTGAATCCCACGTGTCTTTTGCCGTAGGACAATGAGACACGGTAATATTCATCAACTCCTAATGAGGATATTAAGATGTTTTTAGCTTTCCAATCATAGTTATATTTCTTTTCATCATCATCGGTCCATTGTGCTTCGGGCTTAGGCATAACCACATTATCCGCATTGGTCATAGTAATTTCTATTGGACCATTGAGAATAACGTTCCATATTTTTCTATCTATGGAGTTTATGTGCACCCGCATACAATCCTTCCAATAACCGTAATTTTCACCATTAAAAACGGAAGCTCTATTATAAGCCCCTTTAGGTTCGTTTGCTATTTTCTATGAAAGTTATACTTGAAACACGGAGTGAACCGGTGCTCCTGATACCACTTGTTAGACGATGGCTCGGATCTAGAAGGGGAGTTGAATAGATCCCAATTAAAAATTGAGTTGGCGCTTACCAATTTAAATTTGGTTTTTAAAAATATTTTTAAGTGCGGAAGCGGCCTTGGAAAAACACGTCTAAAACGAACCGTTATTGGAAGATCGGATATGCGTTAAGCTAACGGATATGATAATAAAAGAAGAGTAGATTCAATACACTAGTCACACTAATCAATTGATTTCACCACTAATTAGTAGTGCTAGTACCAATGCTCAACACAGCCCACAAAATAGAGCAAGTAAACTAAGTAAGCTTTGGTTCAGGCAATTTATCAAATACTTGGTGTGCGAAACACTCCAAGTGGATTTTGACTTAAGTAAGTAACTCTAAAATCCTTGTACAAGTGTTTATTATACTAAAGTTTAAACAGTACCAGTTACTTACTAAATTCAATGCTTGAATCAATAAAATTGCTTAAACTAAAATCACTTAATTTTTAAGCTGAAAATGAAAATACTGAAAAATAAAGGAGACAAAGATTTGTTGAGGCAGTTCCCCCGCCGTCCTCGCTTCGGGGTACGTCTGCCCTCAATTCTAAAAATAGAATTGAGATGATTTATAATAGATATCACCTGTAGAGTTGTAGTATTTTATACAAGAGTTGATAAGAAATAATACAAACAATCCCTATAGATGTTGATAATGTTATCACTTCTTGCTCCTTGATTCGAGTTGAATCAAGACCTTCGATCATTGTGAATTGACCTCCGATTCCAACCCCTTTGTTGAATAACTTTCAGTTCTTCAAACCCTCGGCCCGACTGATCTTAGACACCAACGAATCGAACTCGGAACTCCCTTCAACACTTCACAGCCCCGGCTACTAGATTGATGAAATCTTCGGTTTCTCAATCACCTTCGCACCGCTGAATGTTGGTAGAGACGATCCGTATCAAAAACCCCTAAAATCATAGAATCTTGGAGGGCAAAACCTTCAAGGTTTTATTCAAGAAAAACCTGCCACAATTCTCCACCCGAACCGGATCTCCAATCAACGAATTCGAACCTTATAGCCTTGAACGAGACACCAAACACTCCAAGAATGATTGTGTGTAATTACAGTGTTGTGTGTTGTTTGAGGATGAAGATGAAGAGAAATGTAGGCACCTATTTCACTTTTCTTGTTTTCACAATTTACTCAAAATTCAATTGTTAATTGTTAAAACGAGCAACCTTCTATTTATAGTAATAAGCCAATCAACCAACACAACAGAATTTCAAACACATTGGAAACACTTTATTAATTGTACCAACGCGCGAACGGTCGACCATAGCAGGTCTATGCGTCGACGCATAGCCTGCAGTTTTTGGTAATATGAAAAACCCAACAGTATGCGTCGACCATAAGCCAGCGTGCGCTGACCCGTGGGAAATGTGAAGTCTTTATGCGCTGACTGATGGTCGACTCAAGGTTGCCATACGCTAGCCCGTGGGAAAGTGAACTATGTTATGCGCTGACTGGTGGTCGAATCATAGCTTCCATGCGCTGACCCGTGGGAAAGTGAACTAGGTTATGCGCTAACTGGTGGTCGACTCATAGCTTCAAAATCTGCAAAAATGATATATTTGTTGTTTCGTGCGTTTTGTCATGACTGAGTATTAATCACGTGTATTGCCGATGATAATATGATGAGTTAAAGCGATATAGGAAGGATATGATATGTTAAGTATTGCAATTGTCTTCTGGGTAGAACTGACAGCTCCGATTGGTTGTACTTTGTCATCATCGAAACTTGAGAACATATGTCGTGTGACAGTTTGCCCTCACATAAAGTTCATACAAGAACAGGAAATCCAAACTCAACTTAGGATGCAGATCACCATTTGCTGAGGAAAATGCCCGGGCTAACTCTCCGGAATACAAACTTTCTGGGGAACAGATAACCCACCGAGTACTTAAGACATCCAGGCTAAACAGCCCAACTTACCTGATAGAGAACAACAATGCCCTGAACGGCCTCCCCAAGACGCAACTCTCTTGGGGAACAAAGATCTAACTAAGAAAAGATGACCAACACTGAGATTACACCTTTCCTGCTAGGGGATAAATGACACTGCGGGAAAATCAACTCTGCTGGAGACCTCGGTCCGTGCTGCTGAAAACTGAGTACCTACAATCAAACTGATGGAGAGCCAAGAATACCAGACCACCACTGGGGAAAAATCTGCGCCTACTCCATGGGGATATGCTCGAATCTCGACTCGTTGGGGAGTAAGAACATACCCGTACTTTGTGGAGGATTAAAAGCGCACTGGAAAACTGCCAGGAACATGCTAATACCCTGTACATAACTCTACTGGGATAGAGATGAATCCATCCGTACATTTATAAAAACTTGCCCCAAGAGTAACAACCCTGCAAAAGACAAACAGAGAAGACATCCCATACAACAAGACTATCTTGGTCATCATCTGTGACATCGTTCAGTTAATATCAAAGTTTTAACAATTATTGGCCAAGGCCTACAAGTTTATGTATGCAAGTTCATCAAAAACATCAGACGTTTTTCACAAACAAAACAGTAAAAGCTAAAACAAAGCACACAGACAAGTACCGAATAGTATATGTTTATCGATAAACGGCCTGTAAATAGGAAAAGTTTTACAATAGATGTAACTCCTGGAAAGAGGAAGTTGCGCAAAACTACAAGTATGCATAAAAGCAAATACAAAAGTGTACATAATGTACATCAATGTTGGCAATGTGGCGCAGACAAACACCATGAGTTGTTTTGCAGTGAAATTTGAATGTCAAGCTATTGATTAACTTGAATCTTAATTCATTTACAACCGGTCTTTGATTTATCTGAAGGAAAGGTTAAAGAAAGGGGAAAACCTATTTTGCATCGTAAACACAATGCGGAGAAAGATCTAAGGTTCGGGGGTTGGTTAAGCTTAGGGAAGGTATTAGCATCCTAAACCTCTGTAGTACTCTACAGGAACCTCTTGTTTTAAACATGCTACTTGCTAAATTATCTGCTTAAGGGTAATGCTAAGGATTAAGGGTGAAGAGAAGGACCTAAAAGGGTTAGTCCTAAGTTTACTCGCCAAGACTCGCATCTTGTGCCTACGTATTCTGGGTAGGGGATGGAATCAGAGTAATCGTAGTTCCCCTCACAGAGGGAGGAATAGGAACTTCTTGACTGTGGTCAAGGTTCCAAGGGGAAGTAAGCGTTCATAGGGAAGCGTTTACTTTGGAGTGCGGCGACTCTGATTTCTATGTTATAAGTTGAATTAAAGGGTGTGAGATAAGTATTCCACGGCGGAAAACTTATATGGAGTGCGGCGACTCCTAATCCTAAGGCTAGGATAAAGGATGGATGTCCACGGCGGGACGCCTAAGCATGAGTACGACGACTCGAATCCTAAGGCTAGGATAGGGTGAAGGTGAGGTGTTGTGTATCCACGGCGGGATATGAGAAATGGTGTTAGATACGGGTTATGATTAAAATGGATTGGTGAAATATGATTAAGTCGTAATAGTGAAATTGATTTGATTAGTGGGATTAGAAATTAAAGGTTAATTGTTTTAATTTACTCTGGAATTTTATGTTATTAGAAAAGTGTTAGACCGATTAATCTTAGATTAAAAATAAAAGAGTTAATTATTTAGTTGTTTTGAGATTTTATAATTTAAGATTAAATAAATTCTAGAAAAGATTCTAATTTACTTAAATTAAATTAACTAGTTGATTAGAAATTAATAAATAAGTTCCTTTGATTTTATTAGATATATATATTTTTTTGGCTTTTAAATTATAAAAAAAAAGATAAATTAATTTTAAAAAAAGAATCTTAATATTGGATTAAAGTTTTAAAAAACTCTCTAACTAAACTAAATTTATTTATCTTTATTTTTATTATAAAATAAACCAGATTAATATTAAATCTAAAAATTAATCAATTACCTATTTATTTTAAATAAATTCGTTCCCTTTTTAATAATTTTTTTATATTTATTATGAAAAAGAGAGGTGAGAAATGATTTAAATTAAATTATTAAATTGAACATTTTTGTTTATTTATAAATATTTTCCAATTTTTTAAGATTTTTATTTAGTTAGTTAATTAGTGGTTATTAGTTATATTAGCTTTTTTCATTATATTTAATTACATGTTACAAAAATAACAACAAAAATAGTAAAAAAAAAACATAAAAAAATTGCAAGTAAATGGGTTGGGCCGGTGGTGATGAACCCACCGGACCCAACCCGGTCCGGAAAATGGAACAGAAAGGGGGCCAAGGGTTTCAGAAACCCTAAAATCAAACATCAGCGGCGCCTCCCCCCCAAAACCCCTTATCTCTGATCTCTTCCTCTTCAATCTCTTCCGCCTCACTCTTTTCTTCTTCTTCCTCTCTTCTTCCTCCGTTCGCGTCCTCTTTTCCTTTGTTTCACCTGTAACCAAACAAACAAACGAATATAACAGCAAAAAGTGTGAAAGGACTACCTATTCGGAAGGCCAAAATGGGTCGAAGGTTTCGTTGGCGGCTTCGCGGCGAGGCGGTTTGCGACGATTCCGGTGATGGTGAGTCGCAGTTGACGGCGAGGGGTGATATCAATGATGGAAAGGGCTTCGTGGCGGACGGTTGAGGCTTGCGGAAAGATAAGTTCCAAGTTTTTCTTCTCTATTTGTGAAAATGTTTTTCGGTGTGAATGTCCTATGAATCTTTGGATTTCTGTGTGTCTTTATTCTTCTCTCTTATGCTTCTTATATAGATTAACAATTTGGTTCCGAAATTAATGCGTGATTTTTTTGTCGGTTCCTGTTTTGGGAAGAAACTTAAATTGTTGGATTGTTGGTTTGAAGCTGTGAATATCCTTCCAATTCAGTGCGATCCTGTTTGATATATGTTTGAAGCTTGTAATAGAAAGAAATTAAATTTGTCTTGTGAATGCCACTAATATCTTTCTTATTTTCAGGATTGTGTCGATTACCAAGATGGTGCGAAACATTTCCATTTTTGGGTGATTTTGATTAGGACCTGTTTTGGAAAGGTGGCAAAGACGGCGTGAAGACTTAGAATACCTGCTGCAAATTCGTGACACCGGTATTACTGCTCTTGAATTTCTTCTCGAATTCTTGGGGTAAAACAAATTAATCTTACTTTGGGATAAAACTTGAACCATATCATTGCTTCCATTTGCAGCCTCATGATATTGACATTAAATTACACTCATCTGCAGGACAATCAAGACTACCTGCAGGATCACAAATTGGATGGTGTCGTTGTCTTCATTTGTGATGTTATTGCTACTGTTGATTACAAGACTTTGAGAGTTTCCCAATTGAACTTGACATGATCTGGTTTATTTCTTCATTAGTCTCAACTTTGTGTAAATGACTTGGATCCAAAAAGCTTAATCTGACTAATTTTCTTAATGCAGGAGCTTGACGGTTTTAATGGCGTCAAAAAGCGAGAGTGATCGGGCCGCAATGGTATTTTGAAGGTGTCTTCAAATTCCTAGATATGGCAGTTTGATTTGCTATCTTTGCAACTCATTTTTTAGCCCTTATTGATGTTAGGCGAGGTTACAAAGTGAACAACAGGAGTAACTCCTTGTATTCGAGTAAGTCCTTTTCTGTTAATTTCTGAACTTTTCATATTGTTACGACGTGCACTTTAACTCTTCATGACTCCGTCTTGGATGCTTTGTGTTCAGATTATGATGCAGTTACGAAAACTGAAAGAAACTCTAAACTCTGTAAGGGACGTCGTTTTTGTAATCGTGGCCACGACTTCTCATGTGAGCATTCTGCAGCTCCCAATCGAGTGCAAGAAGAAGGAAAAGGAAGGTTGTAGCCGGTGCAAGTCCAAGACTTGATGTCGTCGGTTCTGAACGGTCAAATGGAGCAAGTAAAACCGAGTTATGGTTCTGCTTAGGTTTTTGTGATGCTTGTACATAACTTGTCACTTATTTTTTTGAATATTTTCTTGAAGTTGAAGAACTGGAAGATTTTGCAAGGGAGCTTCAGAACCTTGTAAAGAGATTTCCTTTTTTGATGTACGGTTCCGTAAGCATTGGATTTCTTAATTTTAACCTTATATTGTATTTGGACATTGTCCTTAGAAAATGGAATGAGTTTTGATAAGCTTTGCAAAATAATGGAGGTTGACTTGCAGGTAAAAAGGAAACGTTGACAGTAAAGGGGAACTCTAACGTGAAATACTTCCTTCTGGTCATGCTTAGAGTTAATGACTGTAAGTACTCTTGACTCTTTCCCTCTCTAACTATCCGAGAAACGAAATTACTAATCTTCCTGTTTTTATGTAGACCGGGCCTGAACCAATCATGGAAAGTAGCGGAATTTGCGATGCACTCTTACTTCTCACGATGGGCACCCTTTATTTTGAAAGGGTAAGCTCGCTGTCTGATTCGGGGATAAGCCATGTTAACGAGAGTGGAGTTTCAAGGTAGTAATAACCTCTATTCTTTGTTTCGAAGTGTTTACAGTATCGAGGTTGTTCTTACAAATAGTCGGAATTAGTTTTGTTTTATCCAAATAGCATAGAGTTCTAACATCCCTCATTTCTCTTCTTCTCATCATGCAAATGGGATCTGGTGGAGACTGATGGGCATCGGAGTATCATTTCGGAAATTGGTGTCGGGAGCTTGATGACATTGCCGGTTATGTGTAATAAATCCTGCAGTAAGTTATGTTCTCCTTATCACTTCTCCTCAATATTACTGCCTCTATTTGTAGCCATAATCATCATCTTGATAATCTGTAGGAGGCTGATAACGGGTGTGCATCAATGTCAGAACATTCTTGATTATGGATGCTCCAAATTTCTTCATCTTTTTCGCGACTAACAAAACCTTGAGGAAGCCGACGGTCAGAGCTGAACGCAGGAGATTGGGCAAAACCAAACGCAGAGCTGTGGGGCACTTCTACTTCCTCTAACCGCAGCCACGCCTATGCCTGATGTGTTTCACATGACAGGGCCAGTAAGGTTCCGGTGAGGCGTCGATGACCATCTTCCTTGGATTTGCGGGTTCTTGAAAACCAAGCTTCAGATGTAATTTCTTTGATATGTTCTTTATTTTGTTTGTAAAAAAGGAGAAAGGGTTTCACAAGAGTTTTGTAGATGGATTTGACTTGTGAATAAGTTTTAGACATTTTGTGAATTTCAATTCTGTGATTGTGGAAAGAAAACAGGCTTTGTGTACTTTAGAAAAAAGAGAAAGGTCAAATAAAATCAACAATGCCTTCTCACTGTTAGCCCTTGTATGGTTTGGCCCTGCATGTTTGCTATTATTGTATTTTGTCACTAACTCTAATTGTTGTCGTATCTTGGAGATGAACGTAACATGTAACCTTATGATTTGGATTCGTAACCTTCTGTTTTCCACCTTTGATTTGTAAGTATGAATGAACAGTTTGTTGTGAATTCGAAGGACTTGGGTTTGTAAATTTCCACACTTGTAATTTGAATGAGTAAACTTCCTCGTGGTTGGGAGATATGGACCTCTTTGAATCCTATGCATCCATGGATCAATGGTACTTTAAACTTAAACTTGAATGGCATGACCTGATTTAATTCCGTAAAGAAAATTCGCATAGAACTTTCATGATAAAGTACTTGAATCTTTTTGTAATTGACGTGTGAATCTCTTCGAATTAAACTTGAGTTCCAGAGAAATGAATTTGTGAGTAAACTTACGATCTTGTGTTATCCCAAACTTCTAGAAATTCAAAAGTGAAACATGATGTAAACCACGAAGACGGGAACAACTATGATCTGAAGCTCAAAAATCTTGAACAACTTTAAGATTAGACCCTGAGTAGAGATAGGATACCGGATTTCCATTTCAATGCCCACCATTTTACATTAACCTGTAAGCTCACGTCATAGGTGAGGGCTTTTAAACCAACCATGATCCTCAAACAGACCCTTATTATTGGAGTTTCGAGCAGGCCGCGCTAAACAAAATTCAAAGCAAGATAAATGCCCAAAAATTGACATCACTGTAAAACACTCTTGAACTTGCGAATTTGTTATCTCCAGTCCTCAATTCGGTCATAAGTCAACCACTTTATTCTTGATAGATTCATAGAAACATCTTGCTGAAGTTTCAAGTGACCTTTTAGACTACGCCACACCTTGTCACATGAACTACTGCTTTGGGGCTTGAACTATCCCCAAAAATGGTTTGTAGGACACCTTATTCCTCCTTAGAAAATTTCTGAACAACTTTGGGGAGAAACAATTGGCGGGGGTCTTCAAGATTTTCAACTTTCTTCAGCAAACCTACAAAACAAAACACAAACTAGATAAAACGGTTAGCTATGCATGGGTGATGGACTTAGATGATATGCAGCAGAAAACAAATGAATCTAAGGGTAAAATTTGGGGTACGATAGTTGCCCCTATTTAAATGATTTCACCGAATGATTTGAGCGATGAAGGCTCGAGAAATCATGGTGAAAGGGATTTAAATACAGATAACCGAAAATTTTGCCCTTAGATGCAGTGATATGCATTGCTACGAACAAAAAAGACAACGCTGACGATGATATGAACCTAGAATGATGCATATGATGGAAATGATAAATGCAAGGATGCAGACGAAGCGAAGACACAGGGGACAGACGCAACGAGCACACACTAGGGAAACTGACACACTGGGGAAACAACACGACACTAGGGAAATCTAAAGTGATAGACCAACAGGTTCAAGCATGACTAGTTGTTCACTTTAGAAAGAATGCAAGAAGAGATCCTTAATGGAGATGGCACCGGCGAGGAGGCCTCCACTAGGGACATATCCAAGAGTACGACCCAACAGGTTCAGGCATGACCGGTTGTCACTCTAGGAGAGAAGAGTAAAACGGGATCCTTGATGGAGATGGCACCGACAAGAAAGCCTCCACTAGGGAATATATCCAAGAGTACGACTCAACAGGTTCAGGCATGATCGTCTGATACTCTAAGATAAAGGGTAAGCTTCCATGATTAAAAAAAGATTTAGCTTCTTCTTTAACTAAATGATTCATTTAGAAAGGGTAAATAAACTTCTTCACGTTTCAAGGTCTGTATTCCATGAACGGGTCTCAGTTTCTTCTTTTACTTGAAAAGGTAAAATAAACCTCCCCTATACTTCAAGGTTTGTATTCCATGAACGGGTCTCAGTTTCTTCTTTTACTTGAAAAGGGTGAAAATTGTCCACGGCGGGACGCCCAAGAATGAGTATGGCGACTCAACATCTCAAGGTTTAAGGTAATAATATATCCACGGTGGGACACCCAAGAATGAGTACGGCGACTCCACGTCTCAAGGTTCAGGAAATGATATGTCCATGGCGGGACGCCCAAGAATGAGTACCGCGACTCAACGTCTTAAGGTTTTAAGGTAATAAAATGTCAACGGCGGGACACCTAAGAATGAGTACAGCAACTCAACGTCTTAAGGTGACGGTCACTTGATGCTAGTCATAATGAAGATAAGGTATACTTCTCAGGCGAGAACTGTTGCATGTCGTTGTTGAAATATGACTCTTCTTGATAAATAGTGCAAAGTAAATGCACGTTCAGGTAGGTTCGGCGACCGACAGAGACTGAAGTTCAATCTAGGATCGAGCTAGAAAGAAACTGTCAAATAATACTCCATTGAGGGAAGAACTCAAATGGGAATTATCTATTCCTGACGCGGAAAAGATAACTAAAATAACCATCCTCCACGAGGGTTGAACTTTGTGGGGAAACTGAAAATGGTAAGTATTTTATGCTTAAAGGTTGACGATCTACTTGGAGAGAACGGACAAACCCAGTTACTTGGCGGTAACCACAACCAAAGTATCGACAAAATACAACGAGAAAAGCAAACATGCAAATGCTAATGCGTCTGTCAATGCGTATGAAAATGCAAAAATGCAAATGAGTATGCAAAATGTTCATGCTTATGCCCATGCACATGCATATGCTGACAAAACAAACGAGCGGAGGAGGAAACAGGAGATGAAATAAATATCTCAACGGGAATACCCGACGACCTCTGCAAAAGTACATCTATCAAGGGATAGGAAAGTTGATGGCGGAACTAAATCTCGCTTCAAAGCTTCAAATTCTCTGGGGAGAATAAAATTCCACTTGGGGATATAACACCATGACTTCACTAGAGGATTGCCATCATGGATCTAAATTTCTGAATAAAGAGGACCTATTCACTGGGAGAGTCATCTTAGGAATAGAGACTTCCGGGGATAAAATAAATATTCGTTTCATTGGGGAAGTGTGGAGCTAGGCAGCTTCAGCTTCATGGAGAAAGTAGCAACTTCATGGAAAAGTAAAACAACTCCCTGAGGAAAGCAACATCAACTTCCTGGGGAGAGTATCTCAACCTTTTGGGGAAATCTCTGCAGTCTTGAAGGTCACTGGAGATTACCGGGTCTGTCCGAAAGTGTTGTCAGCCTATAGTCTCGCTGGGGACTCGTGCTGAGGCAATGGTTTAAAAGTGCTTCTACAACAATGAGACTTATTGGGGAAAGGAAGATATCCTTCAGAGATTTCCACAAGTCAAAGCAACTTTATATGTTTTAAACGCGTCTTCAAAAACAATTTTAAGTTTAGAAAACTTTTCACTTTCAAAATTATTATTAACAAATAGCACTTTGCATAACAAAAACGAAAATGGAGATAGTATAAATGACAAAAATTGAATTGCAAAAGGTTTTAATTTATTAAAGAACGATAGCTTGCTAAGGGCAAAGCTCCATGGAAAATTACAATTGAAATTGACAAATGGGGAAAGGTTACATTGAATCCAACGACCTCTAGTGACCCTAATAACTGAGACTACCCAAAATCCCGCTTCTGACAAGAGTGATTGGATTGGAGTTGATCTTTTGTAAAATGTTCTTTGATGATCAACGCCATCTAATGCAGTGAAATGCCTTTGTCCCTAACTTTTGCCTGGATCGCCCTTTCGGGTTTTCAATCCACCGGGACGCTCATTTTTGCCTAAGCCGCCCTTTCGGGTTTTCAGCTTAGCGAGCTAAGTATTTTTTTGTATTTCCATTCCTTATTTTTGCTTGGATCTCCTTCATAGGTTATGATCCACTGGGATACCCATTGTTGCCTAAATCTCCTTTCCAGGTTTTCGACTTAGCGGGTTATTTTAGGCATAATATTTTCTGATTGCATCAGAGTTCACAGGATGTGCGAGATCTTCACCATCCATAGTTGTAAGAATTAATGATCCTCCAGAGAAGACTGTCTTCACAACAAATGGGCTTTCGTAGTTGGGCATCCACTTCCCACGCATGTTTTTGTGAACCGGCAAGATTTTCTTGAGTACGAGCTCTCCCTGACGGAACTCACGGATTCAGACTTTCTTGTCAAAGGCTCTCTTCATCCGTTTTTGGTATAACTGACCATGGCACATAGTTGTCATGCGCTTCTCATCGATGAGGTTCAGCTGGTCAAATCTGTCTTGAACCCATTCGGCTTCATCAAGCTTGGTTTCCCTCAATACCCGTAAGGAAGGTAATTCAACTTCGATGGGGAGGATGGCGTCCATTCCATACACCAAAGAAAAAGGGGTTGCCCCTGTTGAAGTTCGCACTGAAGTTTTGTATCCATGCAAAGCAAATGGTAACATTTCATGCCAATCTTTGTAAGTCTTGACCATCTTTTGCAGGATTTTCTTGATGTTATTGTTCGCAGCTTCGACAACTCCATTCAGTTTAGGACGGTAAGGAGAAGAATTGTGATGTGCAATCTTGAAACCTTCGCACAACTCTTTCACGGTCTTATTGTTCAAATTGGTACCATTGTCTGTTATGATCCGACTTGGAATTCCATAACGGCAGATAATCTCTTTTCTGATGAAGCGGGCAACCACTTGCTTGGTCATGTTGGCGTAGGAAGCAACTTCTACCCATTTGGTGAAGTAGTCGATAGCGACTAGAATGAATCGGTGACCGTTGGAAGCTTTCGACTCAATTGCCCCAATCATATCAATGCCCCACATTGAGAAAGGCCACGGTGAAGATAAAACATTCAATGGTGTTGGAGGTACGTGGACCTTGTCAGCATAGATTTGGCACTTATGGCATTTCCTGGCATATTGGATGCAATCGGATTCCATGGTTAACCAGTAATATCCAGCTCTCAGAATCTTCTTAGACATAGCATAACCGTTGGCATGGGTTCCAAAGGTTCCTTCATGAATCTCTTGAAATAACATGTCTGTTTCACATTTGTCAACACATCTAAGCAGGACCATGTCGTAGTTTCTCTTGTATAGCACATCATTGCCGATGAAGAACTTGGATGTTAGTCTTCTCAAAGTCTTTTTCTCGAGATTAGTGGCATCGGCTGAATATTCTTGTTTGAGCAGGTAGTTCTTAATGTCATGAAACCAAGGCTTGTCATCAGATTCTTGTTCAACCATCTGACAGTAGGCAAGCTCAGTCTTGTGTTCAATTCAAATAAGAGTAGCCTCATTAACGAATCAGACTTTCTACATTGAGGCTAACATGGCTAGAGCATCGACAATATGGTTTTCAGATCTCGGCACATGTTTGAAAGTGATCTCGTCAAAGTACTTAATCATTTCAATAATATAGGCTCTGTAAGGGATTAACTTCTCATCCCTGGTCTCCCATTCACCTTTCACTTGATAGATAACCAAAGCTGAATCTCCACTCACTTTAAGAATTTTGATTCTGAGGTCAATTGCTGCTTCAAGGCCAAGAATGCATGCCTCATATTCAGCGATATTGTTAGTACATTCAAAGTCTAACCTTGCTGTAAATGGGGTATAACCACCTTCTGGATTCATCAGAACGGAGCCTATGCCATGCCCACTGTAATTTGAGGAACCATCAAACATCATCTTCCAACAGAGACCCGGTTCGAGACCCTCATCAGGACCTGGCTCTTCATAATCCTTTACTAACATAATGTCTTCGTCAGGAAAGTCAAACTTGAGAGGCTCATAGTCTTCAACTGGTTGATCCGCAAGATAATATGACAAAGTACTACCTTTGATAGCTTTCTGAGTCACGTATTGGATGTCGTATTCTGATAACAACATGTCCCAACGGGCAAGCCTTCCAGTCTGAGCAGGCTTTTCAAAAATGTACTTTATTGGATCCATTTTCGAGATCAACAAAGTGGTGTGATAAATCATGTATTTCCTGAGACGCCTAGAAGCCCATGTTAATGCACAACAAGTCTTCTCCAAAATTGAATATTTTCTCTCACAATCAGTAAACTTCTTGCTCAAGTAATAGATGGCATGTTCTTTTCTTCCAGTCTCATCATGTTGACCCAATACGCAACCCATAGACTTCTCAAGAACGGTAAGATACATGAAGAGTGGTCTTCCAGGAACAGGAGGAATCAAGATAGGAAGTTCTTGCAGATAACCCTTGATCTTCTCAAATGCTTGCTGACAATCAGAATTCCAATCAACAATCTGACCCTTGCAGAGTAATTTGAAGATCGGCTCACAGGTAGCAGTCATATTAGAAATGAATTTGGAGATATAGTTCAGTCGTCCAAGAAAACATCTCACTTGTGTTTTAGTTTACGGAGCAGGCATGTCCTGAATGGCTCGAACTTTATCAGGGTCTACTTCAATTCCTCGTTGGTTGACGATAAAACCAAGTAGTTTTCCAGATCTCACACCAAAGGTACACTTAGCAGAGTTTAATTTCAACTGGTACTTCCTGAGTCGTTCAAACAGTTTCAGCAAATGATCCAAATGGTTCTCTTCATTTTGGGACTTGGCAATCATATCATCAACATAAACTTCAATCTCTTTATGCATCATGTCATGAAAGAGAGAGACCATAGCTCTTTGATATGTTGCCCCTGCGTTCTTCAAACCGAAGGGCATAACTTTGTAGCAGTAGGTTCCCCAAGGAGTAATGAAAGTGGTCTTTTCTCTGTCGGTAGGATCCATCTTGATCTGATTATAACCGAAGAAACCATCCATTGAAGAGAAAACTGCAAAACTGGTTGTATTATCAACAAGTGTATCAATATGCGGCAGAGGGAAATCGTCTTTTGGACTCGCCTTATTCAAATCCATGTAGTCTACACACACTCTGACTCTACCGTCCTTTTTGAGCACTGGAACAATGTTGGCTACCCAATCAGGATACTTCGCAACTGTAAGGAAACCAGCATCAAGTTGTTTCTTAACCTCATCTCGAATTTTCAGAGCCATGTCAGGTCTTGTTCTTCGAAGTTTTTGCTTGATAGGTGGACACTCTGGCTTAAGTGGAAGCTTGTGAACAACAATATCACTGTCTAAACCGGGCATATCTTGATACGACCAGGCAAACACATCAGAATATTCCTCTAGAAGCTTTACCAATCTCTGTTTGACCTCGGACCCAAGTGTTGTACCAATCTTGACCTCTTTCTTATCTTCATCAGTGCCAAGATTAATCAAATCTACCTGCTCTTTGTACGGTTGAAGCTCGGTGTACTCATACTCAACCAATTTTGCCAGTTCAGCAAGTACTTTAAAATCTTCATCACCCTCATCTTCAGCTTGATAAATGGGTGAATCCTAGTCAGGAGTGAAATTAGGGTCGTCGGATTCAACAAGGTTTTGGATATCACTGCAATGTTTGGGCTTATTTTATTAAATGCACAAGGAAAATGCGGAAGAAAAATGCTTTTAAATTTATATTTTGTAGTTTTTGAAAAGGTTTGCCAATTTCATTTTAAAAAGTGAAAGCAAAAAACGCAAGTGAAACAAATAGAATTTAACAAAATGCATTTATTAATACCATTTTAGAAAGTGAAAAGGCGGCCCTACAAATTATCCAATAGCTTCGGGCATAGCCTTGGGATTTTGAAAACAGCGAATGAAAACATTAAATTACTTTGAAATGGGAAAAATCACGGGGATCTCTATAGCTTCCCAGTTGCTCAAAGCTACATCGCTCTTGAATACCAGGTTGCTCAGGTCTTCATCATCAACATCATCGTTAACAACATTGACTTGGAAACCTCCGATGATAAACACCTCTTGGACAGTCTTCGGACGCCCTTTGACAGTTGTAGAAGCTTTATCATGAGTTGGTTTGTAACCCAACCAGTGGCGATTAGTCTTGGTCTTAATGTCGATCACTTCTCCCCAACCTTCAGGAATACCCCCGTCGATTGTTGATCTGGTGCTCTTGAAAGATGCAAAAGATGGATTACTCTGGCCCACTGTTTCTTCAACTTCTAATAGGACAACATTGGCAATCTCGAGTGCTTGGAAAGAAGTTTCTAGAGCATCTTCATCAGCCTCAATATAACGGAAAGAAGATAGGTTACTGACCATTAAATCCTCTTCACCATGTATGATAACCAGCTTTTCGTCGACTACAAACTTCATCTTCTGATGCAGAGTTGAAGTTACTGCCCAAGCGGCATGGATCCAGGGTCTTCCAAGTAGACAACTGTAATTGGGATTGATGTCCATTACCTGGAAAGTGATGTTGAATACATGTGGTCCAATCAAGATCGGTAGCTCCACTTCTCCGATCACGGATCTGCGAGAACCATCAAAGGCTTTGACAATCAAGGAAGTAGGCTTCATCACAGTCTTTTTATAAGCTAACTTAGAAAGAACTCTCTTGGGTAGGACGTTCAGAGATGAACCGGTATCCACAAGCACCCTTGATAAGTTATCCTCCAGACACTTCACTGATATATGTAAAGCACGGTTGTGATTCTAACCTTCTCTCGGTAACTCTTCGTTACTAAAGCTGAGAGTGTTGCAGGTAGCAATGTTGGTAATCACACTATCAAATTGTCCGGTGGTAATGTCCTGGGCGACATGAGCTTGAGCCAAAATCTTCTGCAAAGCAGTTCTGTGAGCAGGTGAATTTATCAGCAGAGATAAGATTGAGATCTTGGAAGGAGTCTGATGAAGCTGATCAATAACTTTGTAGTCGCTCTTTTTGATGATCCTCAAAAACTCAACATCTTCATCATTAGTAACCGCTTCTTTATCCTTGTCTTTGGCAGGCACAATGGCAGGCATTCCACTTGATTTTAAGTGTTGAACATGGATTGAACTTTGGTTCTTCCTCTTGCCTTGACTTGCTACTTGTTTATGCTTTGATTTTCCATCTTGATTTGGACCTTTCTTCTTATGTTTTCACTTATGTTCCTTGGGCTTTGGTCATCATTTAAGATAATTTGGTATCCATGTTCTTACTTTGAGTTTGTCTTGAAAGATGGATCACTTTTAGCACTTGTTTGTTCTTCTTTTGCATATGATCAATTTGGATTGTTTGGTTGAGATGCTTTGCTCATGCTTTCTGCCCAAGCCTCTTTTATCACATCTTCTATTTTATCATAGCCTTTGCATTGTGCTTTGTGTTTAGTTTTTGGTGTAAGTGGTTGATGTTTGAATGGTTGTAGGAGTTGTAACTTCTCCCATTTCATCTCACTTTTTCTTTGACTTGGTCAAGTTAGTTTGCCTTAATCATTTGTTTGTGTTGCATCTTATGAGTCTTACATATCATGTGTGCATTGCTTCTTGACTCGTTTAAGTCAACTTCATTCTTTCTTGCATTTCATTTGTGATTGATTTATCTTGTGTTTTCTTGGTATTTTGTCATGATCCCTTAGGATTCCTAGACCCTCTGTTT
Organism: Lathyrus sativus; assembly: GCA_963859935.3. NCBI lineage: Eukaryota > Viridiplantae > Streptophyta > Magnoliopsida > Fabales > Fabaceae > Lathyrus > Lathyrus sativus. Next base: position 432,707,497 of record OZ012740.1, read on the forward strand.
AGGATGGGAGTAGGAGAGACATTAAGTGTTCAATCCAAACATACTAACATTAGAATATACTTCCCTTTCAATCCTGACCTTAGGGGCATTTTGCATGATAACATTAGGGTTTAGGTTCCCCTTAGAGTTTGTGTCTTCTCTTCTCATCTCATAATCTCTTAAGGCACCTAATAAAGGATAATAAGTGTTGTATGCTACGAGCCTTAAGTACTTGAGGAATGATAGTTAGGGGGCCTCCTCTCAATCTGTCTAGAGTGTTTAGCGTATGTCCTTTGGGCGATATGCGACGCATTCGCTCTCAAGTCATAGTCTTTAGTACAACATGAGTTACAAATCTTAACTCAATTCAATTCTTCATAAAAAACACAAAACAAAACATCAAACTTTTTTATCCTTCGGGATCGTTTGAAAATAATTTTCAGAAAGGGTGTGTTAAGTCTTGGCTCTTCCGCAAAGAGGCATCGTCCCTAACTGGTGGAACCACCATTTAACCCTACTCAGTTAAAACACTTGAACCAATCTTTGGTCGTGTCATCCCGAACTACGTTTGCTCTGATTTCTCATACCAGATGAGGATACGTAGGCACAAAATGGCGATGTCTTGGCGAGCAACCTTTCCCCCCTTCACCCGTAGTTTTCCGAATTACGTTGACTCTGACTTTCCCATTGCACGAGGGAGTACGTAGGCATAGAGCCGTGATGCTCTATCGAGTCTCTTTTCTTTTCTTTCGTCCCTGTGAGCCAGCCTTTTGATAGTTTGTTTTTCACCCATAGATTTAGACAACAAGTGTGGATCTCATTGAGTACAATGGACGTGAGGGGTGCTCATACCTTCCCCTTGCGTAACCGACTCCCGAACCCGAGATTTGGTTGCGGTGACCTTGTCTTCTCCCCTTTTCGTAGGTTTTCTCTGATCGTTTCCTTTCCCTCTCTTTGGGATAAATAACGAATGATGGCGACTCTTCTATGTTTGCCGGCCCCTCTTCGCAGCAATGTGACAGCAGGGAATCTATCAAATCAATGTTTCAAAATGCTTTTAGCTATTAAAATGTAAGATAAAGTTCCTTATTTTACCAGAGCTCAAGATTAGCCCAATTGTCAATTCAAAGCATATATCAAGGAATTAAACTAATTACTTTTTTCTTAAATAAAGCAATCAAGGATGAGAGAGGTCTTATACATCCTAATCAAGGCTTATAGACCATTCTTAAAGAAATTTCATATTTTAAAATTTTAACTGGGTGCTATCAGAGTCCAATGATTCCTCTAATACTCCATTCAAAAGATACACATTATTCATCGATAAAAACCATGTTCAGTTTTTTCTTAATAAAATCAAACTTAGCAATAGCTAAGGGTTTTGTAAATATATCAGCCTATTGATGTTCAGAATCAATAAACTGTATATTTATTCTGCCCTTCTGAACATAGTCTCTTATAAAATGGTGTTTGATTTCAATATGCTTAGTTCTATACTGTTGAATCAAATTCTTTGTTAGACAGATAGCAACGGTGTTATCACAAAGAATAAGAATATTATTTCCAAAAATATGAAAATCTTCCAGTTGATATTTTATCCATAGCAGTTGAGTGCAACAATTAGCAACTGAAATGTATTTTGCTTCTGTTGTAGACAGATCAATATTTGTTTGTCTTTACTACCCCAAGTGATAAGGTTTTCACCTAAGAATTGACAAGTTTCGCTAGTGGATTTCCTTTCAATTCTATCTCTGGCGTAGTCAGCATCATAAAATCTAACTAGCTTATAATTTAAGGATTTCTTATAAAGAAGTCCGAGATTGGTTGTTCCTTTCAGATGCCTAAAGATCCTCTTAATATCTGTTAAATGAGTCTCTCTAGGATCTGGTTGAAATCTCATACACAAGCATACACTGAATAGAATATCTGTTCTAGAAGCAGTGAGATAGAGTAAGGAACCTATCATACCTCGATATTTAGTTGGATCCACTTTAGCATTGCATTATTCATCATTTAGGTTCCAAGTTGGATGAATAAAAGTTGACATGACTTTGCATTCATCAAGATTGATCTTTTTCAAGAGATCTCTTGTATACTTAGATTGATGAATGTATATGCCTTCTTCCTTTTGATTAATTTGAATTCCAAGGAAGTATTTAAATTCTCTCATCATGCTCATCTCAAATTCAACTTGCATTATTTTTGAAAATTCTTGACAAAGAGATGCATTAGTAGAACCAAAAATTATGTCATCAACATAAATTTGAACAATTAAGTCTTCTTCTTCTAGAGTTTTCCTGAATAGTGTAGTGTCAACCTTGCCTTTAGCAAAACCATTCTCAAGCAAGAAATTACCCAGTCTCTCATACCATGATGTTGGAGCTTGTTTGAGACCATATAGTGATTTCTGGAGCTTGTAGACAAAGTTTAGATGGTTTATATCTTCAAATCCATGAGGTTTCTTGACATACACTTCTTCAGTAATAACTTCGTTCAAAAAAACACTTTTCACGTCCACTTGATAGAGTATAATGTCATGGATGATGGCATAAGAGATAAGAAATCTTATGGCTTCTAACATTGCCATAAAAGCAAAGGTTTCAAAAAATTCAATTCCTTCTTGCTGGTTGTAGCCTTGAGCTACAAGTTTAGCTTTGTTTCTAACAACTTCTCCATGTTCATTCAACTTATTTCTGAAGACCCACTTGGTCCCAATGATGTTTTTCTTCTGTGGTCTTAGAACAAGACCCCATATATCATTTATATGAAATTGATTTATTTCATCTTGCATAGCCATGATCCACCCATTATCTAATAATGCATCATCAATAGAAGTAGGCTCTGTCAATGAAATAAATCCAAGCATTGATTGATCATTTTTTAAAACAGATATGGTTCTCAATGGCTTGTCTTTATTTCCAATGATTTTCCCTTTTGGGTGAAATGGTTTATATTTAAACGGTCTTTTAGGTGGAACATAAACTTCAATACCATTTTGAGTAATCATTGAATCGGTAGCAATAGGACTAGTTGAAGTAACTTCAGTTTTTGTAGCCTCTAGTAATCCTTCAATAATAATAATAGATTTGAAGTATCATCATCTATACTATTTTCTTTAGGAACATATACTACAAGTTGTTCTTCAGAGTCCTGAATACTTGCAATGTTATCATTTTGGGCCAAGGACTCTGACTTGTCATAGTCAAGTGTTCTGTCATCAAATTTAATGTGCATAGACTCTTCAATTATTATGGTTTATGAGTTATACATTATGTATGTTTTTGAGCATTCAAAGTATCCTAAGAAGATACCCATTTGAGCTTTAGCATCAAATTTCTTTAGGTAGACCTTATTATTCAAAATGTAACAAGTACATTCGAGTTGATGAAAATAAGAAATACTTGGTCTTCTACCTTTAAATAATTCATACAATATTTTATTCATAATTGGTCTAATATAGATTCTACTCTGAATATAACAAGCAGGATTAACAGTTTCTGCCTACAAGTACTTATGGAGTTTATTTGCATGAATCATTATTATTTCCATTTCTTGTAAAGATTTATTCTTTCTCTTTACAACCATATTTTGTTGTGGAGTTCTAAGAGAGGAGAACGCATGGACAATTTCATATCTTTCACAAAAAGACTCAAATGGATCATTTTCAAATTCTCCCCATGGTCACTTCTGACTTTTAGAATTTTTACATCCATCTCAGATTGTACTTGTATGTAAAAGATGCTAAATACTTCGTATGTCTCATCTTTAGATCGAAGAAATTTTACCCAAGTCCACCTGCTGAAATCATCAACAATGACTAAACCATATTTCTTCCCATTGATTGAAGCAGTCCCAATAGAACCAAACATATCTATGTGAAGCAATTCCAAGGGTCTAGAGGTATAGACAATGTTTTTGGTTTTAAAAGATGTTTTCACAATCTTTCTAACTTAACATGCTCCACAAAGAGCATCTGAGTGATAGTCAAGATCTGGCAGCGCTTTAACAAGTTTTTGCTTGCTGAGTTTAGAGATTAATCTCCAATTAGCATGACCTAACCTTTTGTGCCAAATCCATTCCTCATCACTCATTGTCATTAAGCAAACGACCTTCTGATCAGCCAATTCAGAAAGATTGATTTTATAAACATTTCCCTTTCTTTTCCCTTTGAATATAATAGTTTTGTCAGAATTAACAACAGAGCATAAGTTCTTATTGAATAATACTTCACAACCTCTATCATATAACTGACTTATGCTTAGTAGATTATGCTTTAAGCCATCTACCAACCAAACTTTATTTATAAGAGTTTGAGAATTACCAATGGTACATGTACCAATGATTCTTCCCTTCTAGCCTCCTCCAAAATCCATATTTCCTTCCTATCTCAAATTCAGGGTTCGAAACATATGTTTTTCTCTAGTCATATGTCGTGAGCAACCACTGTTCAGGTACCACGATTGACTTTTCATCCTTTCCTTTAGGCATATCTACAACAAAGCTAATTTGATATTTAGGTACCCATACATGTATGGATCCTTTCAGGTCAGTCTTAATAGGTTCTCTCATATCATGTCCTTTTGCCATGTGAAAGGGTTTGGCTTCACTTTAAATTTTTTGTTTTCGAAAACTTTGACTGAAGGTAACCTTAGTTACATAATCAGTCCTAGTCTATGATTCAAATGTTGTGGATATTAAAGATACCAGAGCTTTTGAACTATCATGTTCTGATATTACAATACCCTTCAACTTCTGATCAATAGATTAAGTCAAATTCGTAACTTTCACATTATTAGCAGTAGGAAAAAATAGTTACTTAACATTGTTTGAGCAATGCTGGATGAGCAAGAATTTGGGAGTACTTTTAATGAAACATCAGAAATAAAACAACCTTTATCATACCCCAAACCTTATCTATTATTTTTTTCCTACTCTATAGATCATAAATGCAAGTTTAGTTCTATCAATGCCAGATGTAATGAATTTATGAAAAGCTTGATCATAATTACCTAGAGATGAACATTCAATCTGAGATGGGCTAATTTCTTTTAATTCTTCTTTCAAAATGAAATTATCTCTTTTTAAAATTTTAATGTGACTAGTTTGATCCTTGCAATGATTTATAAGATTATTAGCACATGAAATAAAGTTAGAGTACGAGTATACCTCATCATCATCTTCAGATTCAGATAAATGTCCTTCAATAGATGAGTGTACCATTAATGCAAGATTAGAATCATCTTCCTTTTCTGAATCTTCATCATCAAAATCTTCCCATGTAGCGATAAAGTTCTTCTTGAATCTGTTTCTAAAGTTGTCCTTCTGATCACTTCCTTTCTTTTGATTATCTTTCTGAAGATCAGGACAGTCATATCTGAAGTGACCAGGTTTGTTGCAGTTATAACAATTCATGTCTTCGTCTTTTTCTTTGAAGTTGGATCCCCTATTGCTTATAGGAAATATTTTGTTCCTTCTATCCATTTGCTAAAATCCTCTGATGAAGCAAGCCATATCATCATTATAAGATCTACCATCATAATCTTCTTCAGAAGTTTCATCAGATTTACTGCTCTTTGAAGATCTTTTGGACTTTTCACCAGATTTTTCAGAAGCAGATCTCAAGGCAAAAGACTTAAGTTTCTTTGAAGACTCATCTCAATTTAGTTCCATCTCATGGATTTGAAGATTGCTGATTAGACTTTCAAGAAACAACATATTTAGGTTCTTAGCTTCCTGAATAGCTGTTACCTTAAGTATAAACTTTAGAGGGAGACTTCTCATAATCTTCTTAACATTATCTGAAGAGGAGTAACTCTTGTTTACCACCCGAAGGCCCGATATAAGAATCTGAAACCCGAAGAACATGGTTTCAATATCCTCATCATCCTTCATTTTGAACAACTCGTATTTTTGTATCAACAAGTTAGCTTTTACTTCTCTAACTTGCTGATTCCCTTCATATGTAGAGCATAAAGATTCAAAGGTAGTCTTTATATAAGACTTATCAATGATTTTTAAGTACTGAATATATGGTAGGGCATCAACCAGAATACCTCTGACTCTATGATATTTTCTATAGATTTTCTTTTGAGTCGGAGTCAGAGTTTTCCTGTTAGATACTATACCAACAATGTTAACAGCGATTTTAATGCCATCTTCAAGTATGTCGCATAGCTCATCATCGAGTCTAATGATATACGTGTACATCTTGCATTTCCACCATTCAAACTCAGTGGAGTCACCACTGAATACAAGAGGTTTGGCAAAGTAATGATTTCTCTCAAAGCTACTATAATCATAAGGAAATCCACTTACTGAGGAACTAGCATTAGTATCTTCAGTAGTCATATTTTTCTTGTTGGGTCTTTGGTTGTACCATTATTAAGTGTTACGTACAGACCTTGCTCTGATTCCAACTGATAGTGAGAAAAATACAAAATTAGAGGGGTTGAATTGTATTTGCAAAATTCTTTTTACTTCTGAACCAAAGTTTCTAAACAAAAGTTCAGAGTCTGATAATGAGTGCAGCAGAAAATGTAACAGAAGCAAATAAAAACAGCAAATAACATACAACAATTATCATGGCTCCTCTCTAACTGAGAGTACTTCAGTCCCCTTGCCAAGCAAGAGATTTTCACTATAATCAAACTTATTACAACTGCTTATACTCACTAGTATAAGACTTTCCCTACTCAGACTTACAGCCTAAGACTTTCTTGCTTAATCAACACCTGATCAAGACTTCTCTGCTTATATCCTCAGATCCAAAGACTTTCCTTGCTTAAACCCTCCTGGTTCAAAACTTCACTACTTAGACACTCTGCCTAAGACTTCTCTGCTCAGACGTGCCATCTAAGACTCCTTTGCTCAGATTCACAATCCAAGACTTTACTGCTCAAGCCAAAGGCAAGAGACTTTTATCTAAACTAACTATTTAGAGAAGGAATAACTTACAACAACACTTGATTAATAATCAGAGGTGTTCAAATATAATATAACACACTTTTACACAAAGGATTCTTAAGTTATACAAGAATAAGAACTCTTCAACATATTAACTTCTATTGAGTTAATATGAATGTAGTGTGTATATATCTTAGTCGTAGTTGTAGCGTTATTTCTAAAGTTAATCTTCTAATCTTCTTATAGTTGAAGAAATATAGTCGTTAAAGTATCCTCAACGACTATGATCATATCAAATCTTCTAGTACATCTTATTTTACAATAAAGCATGTGTTGGAACTCATAGTCAAGGAACTATCCACAAAACAAGACTTTTGTCTGAAGAACACTTCTATGAAACAAGTATAACATAATCGTTTGAGGATAAAGTCAATATATCTTGAGTCCCGTGTTAGTATAGCTTGGGTTGACACTACTCAGTTTTAGAGGCAGCCACAACACGCTTATGATTCTGAATTGTACTAGTAGTAACTTTTTGATCATACTCTCTCACGAGTGTATAATCGGAACCAAATCAATGTTACTTCTGTGTCAGAACTAGTTACATCAAGTAAATATAATTATTCACACACGAACCGGCTAGTTAGAAATCCTAACTGTTTTTCAAATACTTTGTTATCATCAAAACTTTAGAGGATACATGGTATGAACCAAATTTGTCTCAACAAATAATATCCCTTTTATTACTATTATTGACACAGGTGCAACATATTCGTTTGTTTCCCTTAATTATGCTGAGAGGGTTGGGTTTGAAATTGTCTTCTATGAATGTGAGTATGATTGTTAATACCCCGACTATAGGTTTAGTAACCACTTATTGGGTTTGTTTGAATTGTCTACTTACGTTTTATGGTAAGAGTTTTTGTATGGATTTAATATGTTTACCTTTGAGGAATCTCAATGTTATCCTTTGAATGAACTGGTTAGAGTTCAACCATGTCCATATCAACTGTTTTGACAAGACAATGTCATTTCTAGAGTTTGATGTAAGTGATGAGTTGTTTGTGTCGGCCAAGCAACTAGATGAGTTCATGAAGGATAATGTTGCAGTGTTTATAATATTAACTTATATGAAGGCATAAAGTAAAGTTTTGTTTGGTGAGTTACCAATGGTATGTGATTTTCCAAAGGTGTTTCTAGATGATATCAATGATTTGCCTCTAGAGCGTGAAGTTGAGTTTACTATCAACTTAGTACCCGGTGCTAGTCTGATATTGATGGCTCCTTATAGAATGTTTGCTTCATAGTTGAGTTAATTTAAGAAGAAATTGGAAGATCTACTTAAAAAGAAGTTCGTTCGTCCGAGTGTTTCACCGTGGGGGTACATCGATGTTGTTAGAAAAGAAGAAAGACAATAGTATGAGGTTATGTGTTGACTACCAACAACTGAATAAGATGACTATAAAGAATAATTATCCACTCATGAGGATTGATGATTTGACGGATCAAATGGTAGATGCTTATGTTTTTAGTAATATAGATTTGCATTCGGGTTATCATCATATTCATGTGAATCCTGAAGATATTTCGAAGACTGCTTCCAGAGTGAGGTATGGACATTAAGAGTATTCGGTAATGTCATTTGGGGTGTCTAATGCGCTTAGAGTGTTTATGGAGTGCATGGATAGAATATTTCATCCGTACTTAGATCAATTTGTGGTTATATTCATCGAAGACATCTTGATATATTCGAAGTTTCATGAAGAACATGTGGAACATCTGAGAGTTATATTTCAAACTTTGAAAGAAAAGTAGTTGTACATGAAGTTGTCTAAGTGCAAGTTCTGGTTGCGAGAAGTGAGTTTCATTGGTCATGTAATTTCTAGTGGTGGTATAGTCGTGGATCCATCAAAGATAATTGTTGTGTTATAATAGGACACTCTGAAGTCTATTACTGAAATTAAAAGTTTTCTTGGGTTGGCTAGTTACTGCACAAAGTTCATAGAAGTTTTTTCAAAGTTAACGTTGCCTTTGACTCAATTGAATAGAAAAGGTCAAGCCTATGTTTTGGATGTCCATTGCAAAGACAATTTTCAAAAACTCAAGAAGAAGTTGAAGTCTGCTCTAGTTTTGACTTTTCTAAATCCAAGTGAATCCTTTGTTGTGTATTGTGATGCTACAAAGATGGGTTTAAGTAGGTGTTAATGTTATAGCTGACGCATTGAGCAGAAAGTCTTTGCATATGTCAATGTTGATGGTTCAAGAGTTGGAATTGATCAAGAAATTCAGAGACATATGTTTGGTATCTGAATAGACTCATAAAAGTGTGAAGTTGGGCATGTTGAAGTTGACCAGTGGTATCCTTGAAGAGATCAGAGAGGGTCAGAAGATCGACGTAGGATTGGTTAACTAACTTATGTTAATCAACCAAGGTAAGGGTGGCAACTTCAGAATTGATGAGAATGACGTGATGAGTTTCAGAGATAAGGTATGTGTACCAAACGTACATGAGCTGAAGAAGAATATTCTTGAGGAGGGTACATAAGTGGGTTGAGTATTCATCCAGTGCCACTAAAATGTATCAAGACTTGAAGAAATTATTTTGGTGGCCAGGAATGAAGAAGGAAGTAGTTGAGTTTGTGTATGTTTGTTTGACTTGTCAAAAGTTGAAGATTGAACATCAGAAGTCGTTGGGTCTGATGCAACCGTTGAGTTTTATTAAGTAAATTGGGATAGCGTCTCCATTGATTTCATAACAATTTTTCTGAAGATGGCGAAAGGATGTGATTCTATTTGCATGATTATTGATAGACTGACTAAATCGGCTTATCTCATACTGACTAAGATCAATTATCTTTTGCAGAAATTGGTTGAGTTGTACATTGAGAAGATTGTCAGCCTGCATGCTATTTTGTTGAGCATTGTGTCAGATAGAGATTCGAGGTTTACATCGAGGTTTTGGCAGAGTTTGCAAGACACTTTGGGTACTAAGCTGAAGTTAAGTTCCACTTATCACCTGCATATTGATGGGAAAACAAAGAGGTCTATCCAATTCTTGAAGGATCTATTAAAGGCTCGTGTTTTCGAACAAAGAGGTGTTTGGGATAACTACTTGTCGCTGATTAAGCTTACTCACAATAACAATTTCCACTCAAGTATTGGATGTCTATGTGTTGACACTTTGTATGGTAGAAGGTGTAGGACACCTTTGTGTTGGTATAAATTTGGCGAGAGTGCGGAGATTAGAAATGAGATTATGCAACAAACTTTTGAGAAGATCGAGATGATCCAAGAGAAGATGAAAGCTTTGAAGAGTTCCTAGAAGATTTATCATTATAAGAGAAGGATGACACTTGAGTTCCAAGAGGGAAACCAAGTGTTTTTTAGAGTTACTCGAGTAACCAATGTTGGCCGGTCTCGAAAGCTCACACCACATTTTATTTGTCCATACTAGATCTTGCAGAGGATAGGAGAGGTGGCCTATCAGATTGCCTTGCCACTGACGCTTGTTAATCTTCATGATGTGTTTCATGTGTCTCAATTGAGGAGATATACTATAAATTTGTCTCATGTGATCCAAGTGGACGATATATAGGTGAGAGAGAGCCTTACTATTGAGGCATCTTCCATGCAGATAGAGGATGGGAAGAGAAACATTTGCGTGGTAAGGAGATTTCCTGGTGAAGGTAGTGTGGGGAGGACTAGCTGGTGGAAGCATAACTTGAGAGCTAGTGAGTCAGATGACAGTCGTATCCGATTCTGTTTCAGGTAATTTTTGAGGGCAAAATTTTTTCTAATTGGGGGAGAGTTGTAACATCCCAAATTCGATTAATTAATTTAATTGAATTATTTAGAATTTAATTGGTATTTTAAATTATTTGTTGTGTGGTTGTGGGGGTAAGTATCCTTGGAGTAGAGGTATAAAGAGAGTAAGAATTTGGTATAGTTGTTTGAATTAATCAGAATTTCAATTTATTATTAGAATAAATAGTATTTTATTTGAGTTAACTAAATAAAATAGTAAAATAGGAGTTTTGCGCCATTGTGAGAATTGAAGAAAATATGTGCTAATAATATAGAAACTAGTAATGAGTTGGGTAAAAGCGGTAATTTAGAAACACCATATATTCTAAAAGTTGGGAGAAGAGCTAGGTTTTTAGAGAAATCTGACAATATGTAAAACAAGAGGCAAAGAGGAACCAAGAGTTTTTAGGAAAGAAAGTAAAGACTGGGAAAAAGGACTCATAGAAGTTGTTTAATTCACTATCATTGCTGGAAACTAAGGTATTGGAGGAGAAATGTCCACCAATCTAGGTGTATTGCATGAAGGGTAGTGATGAGAGGTCCTTTATTCTCTTTAGGGCAATTGGTATGTGATTAATTCTGAATGTCTATGATGATTTAATGTTATTGGGTGTTTTAATGATAAATTTCGTGTGCATATATGCATGTGTACTATTTTCTATTTTGAGATATTGATGTTTTCCACCATGTTTGAGGGTTTTGAATGTTTTGGGGGTAAATATGATTTTGAGGGATTGATGGATTAAATGTGCTAAATCATGAAAATAATATGCTATGGGTGAATATATGTCATGCAAGTATTATGTTTGGTTGACTTTGGTGGCTGAGGGTGAAAGAATGAGAGTTTGCTTTAATCTCCATTGCAGAAAACATGTTTTTGACATTCTAAATGTTCTTGATGCCCATGGTAGTCATCGCGCACAAGTTCATGATGCACGTTGTGCCATGATGACCATGGTAGTCATGCACCTATAACTTGCATAATTTGGTTGTTTGCTTGTATTGGAGTCCAGAATCTGATTTTTCGACTTTTGTTGGCTGGTTAGCTAATGTTAGCAACTGTTTGATATTGTTGTGATGTGAGTTGATGATCAAACATATTTGATCGAAGTTATAAAATGATGGAAGAATGATCGGAATGTTTTGGATGTTGTTAAACATGTTGTTATGATGATTTATGCATATTTTATGACGATTTCATGATAATTAATTGTTGCGTATGATGAATGATGTGGTGTATAAATGGTGAGATGTGTATGGTGGTCCTTTTAGTGATAATGCATGTTGTCGAGAGTCATGCATCATAGTGTACGGACTTCAATCCTGTTTTGGTGTGCTCTACTCCTATGGCGGAGATCGGGAGCGAGTAGCCGGTTCCAGGTGGGAGATGGTGAAGTGTTACCTATAGTGATGATAACGATTTGGTGTGCTCCGGTTCTATGAGGGGGATGAGGAGCGAGATGAACCCGAGTGTTCATGAATGGTACCAGATGTATAATGAGTCAGTTCTGGAGTACATATGTATACATAATTGCATATGTAGTTGATTGTTTCATGATGATGATTGATTGGTTGAGAATATCTACATGTTATCATGATTTGGGTGTGAGAATATGTTGTGGATGGTTGTGTAATGAATGTGTGCTTGTCGTGTATTCTCTACCTTAGCATTCTTTACACTATTTATATTGGTTTGTTGTTTCTCACCCCTTTTGTTTTCATGTTGTCCACAATGGACATCTTGCAGATACTCAAGAGTAAAATTTGTTGTTGTAAGTGGAAGTTAGCTTTTGAAGTTACTTCGTTTAGTTTTATCATTGTTTATAAGTTTCGCTCTGATTCTATAATATTAGGGTTGGGAACTTTGTTTGCTTATCATGTTTCGATTGGATTTAATTGCTTTATTTGTTTTATGTTGAAATTGTTGAGAGTTGAACCTGATAACTCCATATTATGATAATAGTTTATATAATTTTGAAGTTGAGACTAAAGGTCCAAGTTATATTGTTTTGTTTAATTAAAATGAGATCGATATCACCATAATGATACCCTAATTTTAGGTGAGCATGCGATGATAGATGTTGTATGACACTGATGTTAGAACACAGATTGGTTCTTAATAATTACTCTTTGTTTTGATGATAACTGTTAGGAAATTTATATTTAAGAATTATATACTCTAAAATTTGTTTGAGAGTTTTACTGCAGATTAAAATTATATTGACTCTCTAGAAGCAAATCTGCCTTTGAATACAAGAAGCTATTCTGAATCTGAAGCGCCAGATGCATCTTACAGAAGAATCTGCTTGCTCCTTACAGAAGATCCTGAGCGTAGTCTCCAGAAGGATCTGAAGAAAGAAGCTCCAGAACATTCTGAGTCAGAAGCATCTGAAGATAATCAGAAGCATCTGAAGATAATCAGAAGCATCTTAAGATGAAGCATCAGATGTATAGAAGAATATTGATTGAAGAGTTTCTCAAAGCATTGATCTACAGAAGTTTCTGAAAGTACCTACGCTGCCAAGTACTGAAGTTCTGTGTCAAGATGCTCTGATGATCTACACGCTAGAAGCACACAAGCTGCAGAAGACTCTGATACAGCATAGTTCTGAATCTCATCAGAAGACTCTGATCTATTCAAACTCTGAAGAACTTGCTGAAACTGAAGAAGTGTTTTCAAGAATGTATCCGTTGGAATCATTCAACGTCTCTTTCCTTATTTGTGCTAGACACACTTACACAGACAAAAAGGATTTATCTGTGCCATCTATTTCAAGGAAAGGTCAGTACATGTGAAGACAAAAAGGCTCAGACCTTTTGGACTCTCTTTTCAACGTGGAAAATTCAGTTGCCTATAAAAGGAGCCTCTCACTTCATTCTTCAGTTACACACTCTTGAGCTATACACTTGCTGAAAAGAAATCAAATATTCTTAAGCTCTCATTCTTATTCTTCATAGAATCTTTGTACTTAAATCTTAAGAGAAAAATCACTGTTGTGATTATAGCTTTATAGAAGCATTAAAAACTCTTGTATTTTATTTACATTGTTTGTAAAGGATTTTCCTTAAGAGGATTCAGTGTGAATCAGTAGCTCTTGAGAAGACTAAGAACTGTAGTTCTTAGGTGATACTATTGTAATCAGTTTGATTTAATAGTGGATTAAGACCTTGTTGAGAAAGGCAAATCACTCTAGAAGGGTGGACTGGAGTAGTTGTTTAACGAACCAGGATAAAAATAATTGTGTGATTTATTTCAAGTATTAATTTTCTAAACTTATTCAACCCCCCCTTCTAAGTTATATCTCACCTTCAGTTGGCATCAGAGCTCCGGTTCTGAGTGTGCTATCACTTAACAGTGTCAGTAAAGATCCAGAGGAGATATACTTTGATCTATATATTTATTTGTTATCATGACTGATAATTCAATCAACAATAAATATGAAGAGAAGGATAGGATCAGTACCAAACCTCCAATGTTTGATGGAGAAAAATTTGACTATTGGAAAGATAGAATAGAAAGTTTTTTTCTTGGGTATGATGTTGATCTTTGGGATTTGGTCATTGATGGATATGTACATCCTACTGGAGAGGATGGCAAAAAGATTGATAGAAAATCAATGACTGAAGTGCAGAAAAGAGACTTCAAGAATCATCACAAAGCCAGAACTATATTGCTTAATGCAATCTCTCATACTGAGTATGAGAAGATTACTAACAGAGATACTGCTCATGACATGTTTGAATCACTCAAAATGACTCATGAGGGAAACTCCCAGGTTAAAGAGACAAAGGCTCTGGCGCTCATACAGAAGTATGAGGCATTTAAAATGGAAGATTCTGAAAATGTAGAAACTATGTTTTCTAGATTTCAGATTCTTACAGCTGGTCTGAAAGTTCTGGACAAGGGCTACTCTACGTCAGATCATGTCAAGAAAATCATCAGAAGTCTTCCCACCAGATGGAGACCAATGGTGACTGCATTAAAGATGGCAAAAGATCTGAACAAGATCTCCTTAGAAGAACTTATCAGTTCTTTGAGAAGCCATGAAATTGAGCTGGAGGAAGATGAACCCCAGAAGAAAGATAAAGGTAAATCCATAGCTTTAAAATCTAACAAAACTGCTAAAGCTTTGCAGGTTATTCAAGAAAGCTCTGAAGAATCTTCTTCTGAAGAAGAAGATGAGTTGTCCATGCTGTCCAGAAGGATTAACAAACTCTGGAAGCACAAGGGAAAGAAGTTTAACAACTTCAGAAGATCTGACAACAGAAAAGAATCTTCCAGTCACAGAAGATCTGCTAAGAAAGAAGTGGTGTGTTATGAGTGCAAAGAACCTGGGCACTACAAGAATGATTGCCCTAAACTTCTGAAAGAAAAACCTAAGAAGAAGTTCAACAAGAAGAAAAAGGTTCTGATGGCAACATGGGATGACTCTGATGAGTGTGAGTCATCTTCTGAATCTGAAGAAGAATGTGCAAACGTTGCATTGATGGCCAGGACAGAGGATCAAGAAGAAGGTACCTCTGGATATGAATCAGAATCTGAATCTGATGATGATGCAGAAGAGGTAATGGCCAAACTTACCAAAGAAGAACTCATTAAAGTTTTAACAGAAGTTCTTAAAAGTTACAATAACATCAAACTCAAATACAAGAAGCTGAAAAGCAATCTTGAATCTGAGATTGATCTTCTAAAAGCAGAACTTGTTGAGCAGAAGGAAATAAATTTAAAAATCAAAAATGACTTTGATAGAACTCAACAAGAATCTGATTCTGAAACTAAGTCTTGTGAAAATATTTTAGAAAAATATGACTCTAGTTTTCAGAAGTTTCTCACTAAGAGCATAGACAGAAGCAAGATGGCTTCCATGATCTATGGTGTTAGTGGAAACAACAGAAGAGGCATTGGATATGAGTCTTCATCTGGAAGCAATCCAAAACCTGTTGACAAACTTTTTATCAGTAAGACACCTCTGTACTCTCAATTCAAATTTGGTCATCTGAATGACATTAAACACACAAGCTCTGAGAAGAGTACTTATGTGTTTAAACCAAAGGCAAGTCAGAATAAACACTATGTTGCAAAACAGAAGTTTAGACAAACTTGCAAACCAACTAACCCCAAAGGACCCAAGAAGATCTGGGTACCTAAAGACAAAATAATTCCTGTTGCAGATGTTCTTAGCAGCAAAGTCAGGACACCAATCATGGTACCTGGACTCTGGATGCTCACGACACATGACAGGAGAAAGGTCTATGTTCCAAAGCCTGGAACTTAGATCTGGAGGGGACGTGAAGTTTGGAGGGAACCAGAAGGGCAAGATCATTGGATCTGGCACTATTGGAAATGGTAAGCTTCCCTCTATTACTAATGTTCTGTTAGTTGAAGGATTGAAACATAATCTGTTGTCCATAAGTCAATTAAGTGACAATGGTTATGATATAATCTTTAATCAAAAATGTTGCAAAGCTGTATCTCAAAAGGATGGCTCTATCCTATTCAGTGGAAAGAGGAAACACAACATTTATAAAATTAACCTTTCAGAACTTAAAGTTCAAAATGTAAAATGCCTCTTATCTGTGAATGATGAGCAATGGGTCTGGCATAGAAGATTGGGGCATATTAATATGAGACGTATATCCCAGATTAATAAACTCAATCTGGTCAGAGGACTTCCTAAGTTGAAGTTAAACTCAGATGCTCTGTGTGAAGCATGTCAAAGAGGTAAATTTTCAAAATCTCATTTTAAATCAAAAAATGTTGTGTCTACCTCCAGACCATTGGAATTACTTCACATTGATCTGTTTGGACCAGTGAAAACTGCATCCATCAGAGGCAAGAAGTATGGATTAGTCATTGTAGATGACTACAGCAGATGGACATGGGTAAAGTTTCTAAAACACAAGGATGAGTCTCATTCTGTGTTCTTTGACTTCCGCAATCAAGTTCAGATTGAAAAAGATTCCAAAATTATTAAAGTCAGAAGTGATCATGGTGGAGAATTTGAAAACAAACATTTTGAAAAATATTTTTCTGAAAAAGGCATTGCACATGATTTCTCCTGCCCTAGAACTCCACAACAAAATGGAGTTGTAGAGAGGAAAAATAGAACATTACAAGAGATGGCCAGAACCATGATCAATGAGACAAATCTGGCAAAACATTTTTGGGCAGAAGCAATTAACACAGCTTGCTATATTCAGAACAGAGTGTCTGTAAGACCTCTTCTGGAAAAGACTCCTTATGAATTGTGGAGAAACAGAAAGCCTAACATTTCTTATTTTCATCCTTTTGGATGTATTTGTTATATGCTTAATACTAAAGATAATCTGAACAAGTTTGATTCCAAAGCACAGAAGTGTTTCATGCTTGGTTATTCTGAACGCTCTAAAGGCTACAGAGTATTCAATACTGAAACACAGATTGTTGAAGAATCTATTCATGTTAGATTTGATGATAAGCTTGGCTCTGAAAAGCCAAAGCAGTTTGAAAGTTCTGCAGATAGAGAAGTGATTCTCACAGACTCTGAAGGATCAGAGGCAGAAAAGACAAATATCAAAGAATCTGAAGCAACTCCATATGCTACACCTTTGACTTCCCAACTAAACAACTTGCAAATTTCTGAAAGACCAACTGTCAGAGGATCTTCTTCCAGAATCAAATCATCTCATCCAGAAGATGTGATTATTGGAAAGAAAGATGATCCAATAAGGACAAGATCATTTCTCAGAACTTCTGAATCTTCTTTATTTGGCTTAGTGTCAATAATAGAACCAACATCTGTAGATGAGGCTCTAGAAGATAATGAATGGATTATAGCTATGCAAGAAGAGCTTAATCAATTCACCAGAAATGAAGTTTGGGATCTGGTTCCTAGACCCAAAGGATTCAATATTATTGGAACAAAATGGGTTTTCAGAAATAAGCTGAATGAAAAGGGAGAAGTAGAAAGGAATAAGGCAAGGCTGGTTGCTCAAGGATACAGTCAGCAAGAAGGTATTGATTACACTCAGACATATGCTCCAGTGGCAAGGTTAGAATCTATACGCCTTCTGATTTCTTTTGCTGCACAGAATAACATCACTCTGTATCAGATGGATGTTAAAAGTGCTTTTCTTAATGGTATTATAGAAGAAGAAGTATATGTCCATCAACCTCCTGGATTTGAAAGTGAAAACTTTCCAGATCATGTTTTTAAATTAAAGAAATCCCTTTATGGATTAAAACAAGCTCCCAGAGCTTGGTATGAGAGGTTGAGCAATTTCCTTCTGAAGAAAAATTTTATCAGAGGAAAAGTGGATACAACTTTATTCTGTAAAACTGTTAAGAAAGATCTGTTGATTTGTCAAATTTATGTAGATGACATTATTTTTGGATCAACAAATATTACGCTTGGAAAGGAGTTTGCTAAATGTATGCAGGAAGAGTTTGAAATGAGCATGATGGGAGAATTGAGATTCTTCTTGGGAATCCAAGTCAATCAGACTCCAGAATGCACCTACATACATCAAACCAAGTATGTTAAAGAGCTTCTGAAGAAGTTCAACATGGTTGATAGCAAAATGGCAAAGACTCCAATGCATCCTACAAGCACTCTAGGTAAGGAAGAGGTAAGTAAGAAGGTAGATCAAAAACTCTACAGAGGTATGATAGGATCTCTTCTATACTTGACTGCTTCTAGACCAGATATTCTGTTTAGTGTCTGCTTATGTGCTAGATTCCAATCAGATCCTAGAGAATCACACTTAACAGCTGTTAAGAGGATTCTAAGGTATCTGAAAGGTACTGCTAACATGGGTTTGTGTTACAGAAGATCTGATGAATTTTCATTAGTTGGATTCTGTGATGCTGACTATGCTGGAGACAGAGTTGAACGTAAAAGCACTTCTGGAAGCTGTCAGTTTCTTGGAAGTCATCTGATCTCATGGTACAGCAAGAAGCAACCTACCATAGCACTATCAACTACAGAGGCAGAATACATTGCTGCTGCTGGATGTTGTACTCAGATGCTCTGGATGAAGAGTCAATTAGAAGATTATCAAATCTATGAGAGTAATCTTTCTATCTTCTGTGATAATACTTCTGCTATATGTTTGTCAAAAAATCCAATCTTGCATTCTAAGGCTAAACATATAGAAATTAAACATCATTTCATCAGAGACTATGTTCAGAAGGGAATCATAAATTTAGCCTTTGTTGATACAGATCATCAATGGGCAGATATTTTTACAAAACCCCTTGCTGAGGATAGATTTAAGTTCATTCTGAAAAATATTTGTATGGATTTTTGTCCAGAGTAATATTTATCAGAAGCAATCTCTCAGATGCAAATTGTTTAATGATCTGAAGTATTTCATATGTTCATTTGTTCTATTCTGATTATTATTTCTAATGTGAAAATCTGAACTGACCATCTTTAGAAGATCTGAACGTGGCTAACGTTTCATTTCTTGAGAGAATTCAGAACAGCATGCAAGCAAACACGTGTCCCACAAAATCTGAAGAGGTGGCGTGTGGAAAACTGAAAAGACATTTGAGGTGAAATTTGAATAGTTAAATTCTTGATTTTCCCCCCAAATCTGTCAGAAGCATTTATTATTTGAAATGATTTTATTCTTTTCATTTAATGCTCTCAACGTGCTTTAATTCTGTCTTTTGGTGTGCCTATGTGTTTACTATAAATACTTGAAGTGTTTTCACTTTCACACTTTTCACTCTCAGAATTTATATGCATTTTCATCTCTTGTTCTCTCTTCACAAAAACCCAAAACCTAAGTGTTCTAAAAAGCATTCTTCAATGGCGTCTTCTTCTTCAACAACTGCTCAGTTTCAATCAACAATGGCTGCAGTAACTTCAGACAATCTTGGTGCTAATCCATACATTCCTCCTCAGAGAACTCTTCTCACACCTGTTGAAAAGTTAGAAGTGTTGTGTGAATCCATGGTTGAGTTTGACTCACTGGCTGAAAATGGGTTTGATTTTCGCTCCATTGTTAGAGCCCAAGGCTGGGTAAAATACTTTGATAGACTGTTTGGACCAGTTTACCCTTTGCTTATTAAGGAATTCTGGATCCATGCATCTGTGTATCCAAAGTTTATTCTGTCATCTATGCTGGGAAAGGAGATCATCATCACAGAGGATCTTATTAGAAAACTGATTGGTTATGAAGAAATAGATGGTGTTTCACATCTGCCAGTTGGACGTGTTGATATGGATGAAGTCTATGATGAGGTTATGACTGCTGGACAAGCCTCTAACAAATTCAAAGATCTGAAACCAGAATACAAGATCTGGGCCAAGATCTTCATGGGATGCATTCATCACAGAAAATCAACAAACTCCCCAGATTATGTCAACAATGAGCAAATCTATTTTATGTACTGCCTCAGTCAGAGTAATAAGGTAGATCTTCCTTACTTATTGTTCATGCATCTGTGGAGTCACATAAATGCATCCAGAGAATTTGTGAAGGAAAAGACTCAGAAGATCAGGAATTGGATACCTTTTGGAAGGTTGCTCTCAGATCTTCTCACTGAAAATGGTTTAGTGGCTGCTCTGTATGCTGCTGGAGTAACAGAGGAACTTGAATTCATTATGGGAAAGCCTCTGAACGCTAAGAGCCTTCTGAGACTTAAGATTGTAGATGAACTTATCACTGCTCCAAAGAAGTTGAACATGTCTGATCTGAATAAAAGGATTCCAGTATCAGATTTCCCTCTATTTTTTGCTGAAGAACCTAGACACATTGTTCTGATGTATATAGAGCAATGCAAAATAGAAGGAGTGCCTGTACCTGCAAATGTATTTCAACTTGTCAAGCAACCCCTGCCAGATGCAGGAGAAGAAGAAGAAGAAGCAGAAGTTCCACTTCAGAGGAAAAGATCTCAACCTGCAGCAGAATCTGAACCTGTCCAGAAGAAGGCTAAGATTGCTGAGAGTCCCAAAGATCTTCTGAAGAGAAAGGACTCTGGAGAAGCTGTCTCTGCTAAGAGGATTAAACTCAAAGGTACTAAAGCTTCTGTCTCTTCTAAAACTGCTGTTATAAATGATTCTATTAAGTCTGTTCCCAAACCCCCTATCACTCAAACTACATCTGTTGCTGCCCCCAGCTCTGTATCACCTCAGAAACAATCCACCGCTCCTATATCAAAACCACCTCAACCAAAATTACACATCAAACACTTCACTCCAAAACCATCAAAATCTGTTCCAAAACCATCAGAACCACAACCTAAAGAAAAACAACCAACAAAATCACAACCTACAGAACCACAACCAACTGTTCCACAACAAACAGAACCACAACTAACACAACCATCAGAACTACCACAAAATTCTGATAAACAAAAATCTGCATCACCCACAACAGAAAATCTCCCAGAAAAACAAACCTCAGAAGATCAACCACAAAATGAATCTGTCATTCCACCTTCACCAATTCATTCTTCTGAACCTGTAGCAACTGTTACTTCTGAACCCACTCAAGTAACTTCTGCTCCTGTTTCATCTGAACCACCTATTCAACAACCTGAAATTCCTTCAGAACCATCTCATATCCCTGAGACAGAAGTTCTTGATATCACTCCATTAAAAACAGTGTTTCAAGTTTCTTCTACCTCTTGTACACCAGAAACATCCTCAAATTCATCTGAATCAGACATTCACCTTGACTTTCTGATTAATCCTTCTGACAAATATCCTGTTCATGACCCTGAACCTGAATCATCTGTACCTACCAAAACTACAGTTCCAGAACCTATGCCTCCACCTGAACCTTCATCTGAGATGATTGTTCCTACTTCTATTCCATCATCATCTGGAATCTCTTGTGCTCAAGTGTCCTCTCTGTATCATAATTTATCTTATGGTTTCAAACTTAAAGATTTTTATGATAGAGTTGAGCCCTCTGAACCCTTGACACCTCTGAGACCAAAACTTTCACCAACCCTTCCATCTGTGATCCTTTCATATATTAAATCTATGGAAAATGAAGGATCTTTAGCCACCATATCTGATAAATCTGGTAAAGCTGTTGTTTCAGCTCTGCATTCTGCATCTGACAACACAGTTGCATCTGATAAACCATCAAAATCTGCTTTTGTACCATACTCTAATGCAGTCTTTGATGATGTTTACCCACGCACCAGACCTCAACCCAATCTGATTAATGCTTTAAACAGATCCCTTCCTCATAAACCAGAAATTCCATTCTTTCTATATGTACCCCCTCCTCTGATTTCCATTCCAAAATCTGTGCTACCACCTACACCAAAGCCTAAACAGATGACTCTGGAAACCTTGCTCAAACCTCCACCCAAACTTAATATTGAACATTTATTTCAAACGTTTTTGCAAGAATTACAGATGTCTTTAGGTACTGTTCAAAGAAGATGCTCTGAATCTATGGATGTAAATGAGACTGAAATCATCTGGAAAGGATTTCTGAATAGATTCAACACTGTAGCTTCTAATCTAAAGAACATATGTTCTGATGATGTAAAGCTCAGAGCTGAAAGGAATCAATTCTGGATTGATAACAAGACTAGGCCTCTGCTGTGTTTGGATGCTCCTCCACCTCCTCCTCCACCAGAACAAATTGCCCCTACCTTAACTATGACTCTGGTAGAACCCTCTTCAGGATCTCCAGAACATATGGCAATTGACTCTATTCAGGATACAGAACCTCCATCATCTGAAATCAAGACAGAAAATCCAGATTTGGCAAACAAGATTGCTGCTCTGGAAGCTGGTCAATCTGAAATCAGATCTTGGATGGAGAAGCAAGACAAGAAATCTGAGGACATGTCAGAATGGATGACCAAACAAGATGAGAAGAATGAGACAATCACTAAGTTCATGTCAAAGCAAGAGCAATCACAATCTGAGATCACAGACCTTTTGAAGATGCTTTTGTCTAAACACACTTAGATTTTTTTCTCATGTTTGTGCATCTGTTATCTTTGCATCTGAATGTTTTGTAATATCTTCTGATGTACTTTGTGATCTGTTATCTTTAATTAAATCAGACTGTTATTCTCCATTGGTTTATCTGCTTTTATTCCTTTTACTTGTCTTTATTAAAAGTTTTTACTTTTTGCTTATGACAAAAAAGGGGGAGAAAATAAAGATCTGAACTATTTAATATAATTTCACTAGAATGAATCTTCAGACATATCTATTCCTTCTAATATTTTTTGACTATTTCAGAACTTTTGATAAGAACACTCTATAAAGAACCTCTGAGTTTCTCAGATCATTTATCCTTTATCAAAATCTGAATCTTATATCTGCAAGATATTCTGACCATTGATTATTACAAGACAGGCAAGATCTGACCCTAAAGATTACTCAAGATAAAAAGGGAAGTTTATGTTCCTTTTTCATATTTAACTCAGGGGGAGATTCATCATCTCAGGGGGAGTTATAATTCTTTAAGTTCAATTAAATAAAATTTCTGATACTTTTTGTCATCATCAAAAAGGGGGAGATTGTTAGAACACAGATTGGTTCTTAATAATTACTCTTTGTTTTGATGATAACTGTTAGGAAATTTATATTTAAGAATTATATACTCTAAAATTTGTTTGAGAGTTTTACTGCAGATTAAAATTATATTGACTCTCTAGAAGCAAATCTGCCTTTGAATACAAGAAGCTATTCTGAATCTGAAGCGCCAGATGCATCTTACAGAAGAATCTGCTTGCTCCTTACAGAAGATCCTGAGCGTAGTCTCCAGAAGGATCTGAAGAAAGAAGCTCCAGAACATTCTGAGTCAGAAGCATCTGAAGATAATCAGAAGCATCTGAAGATAATCAGAAGCATCTGAAGATGAAGCATCAGATGTATAGAAGAATATTGATTGAAGAGTTTCTCAAAGCATTGATCTACAGAAGTTTCTGAAAGTACCTACGCTGCCAAGTACTGAAGTTCTGTGTCAAGATGCTCTGATGATCTACACGCTAGAAGCACACAAGCTGCAGAAGACTCTGATACAGCATAGTTCTGAATCTCATCAGAAGACTCTGATCTATTCAAACTCTGAAGAACTTGCTGAAACTGAAGAAGTGTTTTCAAGAATGTATCCGTTGGAATCATTCAACGTCTCTTTCCTTATTTGTGCTAGACACACTTACACAGACAAAAAGGATTTATCTGTGCCATCTATTTCAAGGAAAGGTCAGTACATGTGAAGACAAAAAGGCTCAGACCTTTTGGACTCTCTTTTCAACGTGGAAAATTCAGTTGCCTATAAAAGGAGCCTCTCACTTCATTCTTCAGTTACACACTCTTGAGCTATACACTTGCTGAAAAGAAATCAAATATTCTTAAGCTCTCATTCTTATTCTTCATAGAATCTTTGTACTTAAATCTTAAGAGAAAAATCACTGTTGTGATTATAGCTTTATAGAAGCATTAAAAACTTTTGTATTTTATTTACATTGTTTGTAAAGGATTTTCCTTAAGAGGATTCAGTGTGAATCAGTAGCTCTTGAGAAGACTAAGAACTGTAGTTCTTAGGTGATACTATTGTAATCAGTTTGATTTAATAGTGGATTAAGACCTTGTTGAGAAAGGCAAATCACTCTGGAAGGGTGGACTGGAGTAGTTGTTTAACGAACCAGGATAAAAATAATTGTGTGATTTATTTCAAGTATTAATTTTCTAAACTTATTCAACCCCCCCTTCTAAGTTATATCTCACCTTCAATTGATATTTCTACTGTGTATTTGTTAAATGTTGTTTTATTAGAGGATTTGTCGTTGGTGACACCTTAAATGTTGTGTAAAGCTTACTATATAAGTCTCGGGGTATATGGTGTTACACATCAGATTTTATGTTCCATGTCAATAAGTAAATGACATGACTTCCCATAGATAAGCCTAAAAGGGGTTGTTCCAATGGGTTTTTCATAAGCAATCTAGTACACATAGAGGGGACTATCGAGTTTAGATGCACATTCCTTCATAGAAAGGGAAATTGTCTTTTCTAAGATGGTTTTGATTTTTCTATTAGAAACCTCCACCTGGCCACTCACTTGAGGATGATAGGGTGTTGCAACCCTATGTTTCACTCCGTACTTTTTTCAAAATATTTTCAAACTGTCTAGATATGATGTGTGAACCCTCATAGTTTATGACAAACCTAGGGAGACTAAACCTTATGAACAATATTTTTTTAAACATTTTGGTCACTACTTGTGCATCATTTGTTGAAGAGGCCATCACCTTAATCCATTTTAATATATAATCGATTGCAACAAGTATGAATTAGTTTACCATAATTAAAGAAAAGGGTCCCATAAAATCAATCCCCTGAACACAAAAGATTTCCACTTCTAGGATATTGTTGAGAGGTATCTCATTCCTTATGGAAGTGTTTCTAGTACATTGGCATTGGTCATACATCTCTACAAATGAATGCACATCTTTAAAGAGATTGAGCTAATACAAGTCAGCATGGAGAAATTTGGCCATAATCTTATTAGTGCTCGTATGTCCACCATAGACGGAAACGTGATAATGAGTCAACACACTTTCAAACTCTTCCTTTGGGACACACCTCTAAAAAATTACATCAACGTCTTGTCGCACCCTAATTTTTGACCACAAGATCCCACCTCTTTTTGCGCATTTTTCTGTTGTTATTTGACTTTATTTTAATATTTATGTTTGTTTCACGGCTAACCAACTTGTGCAGGTGCCGTATTCCTAAATAGATAGCGTCCTTTCTCAATCACAAGAGCATGGCCATTTGAGCCTAATTCAGATTAATTATGAGGTCTTTCTTTTGGTTACTCCTGAAGAGAATTGGGGTCTTTTGGGTGACGGACATGGTCATTTAAGGAGCGGTCGTAGCTTTCATGGCCAGTGGAATTTCAAGCTATCTTGGTACGGGGAATAAGTCAAACAATTCTTGGAGTTGGATTATCCTTTTAAGATTGAGCTATTTGGTATTCGAAAATTTTACGGGTAAAGATGCAAGAGATGATGCAAGCTTCACTTTGAGGATTTACTGAACTTAGAGCATTTAATTCAAGACCCAAGAAAACTCAAGTCGAAATCACAAAAAGGAATCAAATATGCAAAGCTCCAAACTCACCATTCACTGCCACCCAAGTTCAAGTTTGTTTGTTTTTTACATGATGTCAAAGAATGTTCAATGCATGACAAATTCGAGGGAATAGTTCACGTCAATTCAAAGTGCACCAGAGTTCATGATATTCATCAAAGCGGATTGGTTCCACAATAAATTCATTACACTGAAATTAGCTTACATCAACATTATCAAGTGGGTAGCTATTGAATTTACAAGTACGTGTATTACATTGAGAAGGATATGAGACATATGTGGAGCTAGACTATAATCCTCATGGCTACTCATATACGGAATAGGAGACAAATATTTGGCATTGTGAAATTACATTGAGAAGGATGGGTATGGAGTTGAACAAGTTGTGTACTTTTCCCCTGTAGCTTCCTTTGGACTTCATGGCCACCGTGCGCGTCGTTAGAAGGTCACACTCTTCACACCTGTTTCATGAAAAATCACAGTAAAGGTTACAGCTTCTTTTATATGGGAATTACACGTGCTAATAGTAGGTTACGAATACGTGGTACATGCTCAAGAGAACTCACCGACGGATGAAACAACGTTATAATTATGCCCTGGAGGAACCATGCCTACTCTTTTGAAAACTTGCCAGCATAATGGTGTTGATAAATAGTAGAACTGTCAATGATGGCTTCAACTTAAGGGAGGTTGTACCAGAGAATAATAAGCATTCTGGCGCTAATGGTTTAGTTTCTGCTCCGGTAGTTGAGAAAGCGGTTGAAACAAGTTCAAGGGAAGGATCCAGTGCAAAGGTTGAAATAGGAGAAACTTGTTTATAATAAGGGCCGTGTAAGAGCACAGATTGTGTCTTAGTAATACCTCTATGTTTTGATGATAACATTAATGATAATTTGTATACAAGAATTATGCTCTCTAAATTTGTTCTAAACTGTTTTCTACAGGCACAAAAGATTTTAATCTTAAAGAGCAAATTTGATGTGAACAATGAATTCTGAATGGCTCAAGAGCATCTGAAGATAAGAAGAATCTGAAGTATAAGAGCTCAGTTATCAAGTTTCTGAAGATACAACACGCTGCATCTATTATCAAGAATCTGAATGAAAGAAGACTCTGAGTGAAGAGACTCTGAATGAGAGAAGACTCTGATCTGAGTGAAGACTCTGATCTAAGAGCATGTTACGCTTCAAGCACACAGCTGCACCAGACTCTGATTCATCAACATCTAAAGAACATCTTAGGCTCTGAAGTTTCCAGAAGACTCTGAAGACTGAAGACTCTGATATTGATTGTTGATCTGAACTATCTGAAGAATTATTTGAAGAAGATTATTTTAATATATCCGTTGGAATATGCCAGCAAATCTTTCCTTAATTGGGATAGACAAAATTCTCTGCAAGAATATTATTCCTCTGGTACATTCCATATATGGTATAATCACAGCTCAGCAGACAATTGCTACACCCACATTTTGTGCGCCGTCTCGCTGCTGCAATAGTACAAAGGACAGTACTATTTTGATATTGGAAATATCTTCTCCAACGGTAAAATATTCTCTCCAATATTCAAGTGGCTATATAAAGGATATCATAGCTCATTCTTCTAGTGACGAATTAAGACGAAATTGACGAACTTATTGCAAGAACTCTCTCACGCTAAAAGCTCTCATATTCTTTGCTGTTCATACATTGTTCTAAACTTAGAGAAATAACACAGTTGTGTTTATAGCTTTCATAGAAGCAATTTCTTACTCTTACATTGTATTACATTAATTTGTAAAGGAAGTTTTCCTTAAGAGGATCTAGGTTAGATCAGTAGCTCTTAAGAAGACTAAGAACAGTTGTTCTTAGGTGTTGCTATTTGTAATCAGTTGATTTGAATAGTGGATTAAGTCCTTGTTGAGAAAGGCAAATCACTCTTGAAAAGGGTGGACTGGAGTAGTTGAGTTCAACGAACCAGGATAAAAATACTTGTGTTTTTATCTTTGATTATTTTCTGTCATACTTATTCAACCCCCCCTTCTAAGTATTTTCTCACCTTCAGTTGGTATCAGAGCCTGGTTCTGAGTGTGCATTCGCTTAACCGTGACAGATAAAGATCCAGTGAGAAAAATACTCTGTTATTTATTTGGTTGCTAATATGGGTGATATTCCTACATCAAGCAACAAATATGAAGGAGACAGAATCAGCACCAAACCTCCAATGTTTGATGGAGAAAAATTTGATTATTGGAAGGATAGACTTGAAAGTTTTTTCTTGGGGTATGATGCTGATCTCTGGGATTTAGTCATTGATGGGTATGAACATCCTACTAAGGATGGCAAAAAGATTGATAGAAAATCAATGACTGAGGAGCAGAAGAAAGAATTCAAGAATCATCACAAAGCCAGAACCATACTTCTGAATGCAATCTCTCATACAGAGTACGAGAAGATTACCAACAGAGAAACTGCTCATGATATGTTTGAGTCTCTCAAAATGACTCATGAGGGAAATTCTCAGGTGAAAGAAACAAAGGCTCTGGCGCTGATACAGAAGTATGAAGCGTTCAAAATGGAAGAATCTGAGAACATTGAGACTATGTTTTCCAGATTTCAGATTCTAACAGCTGGGTTGAAAGTTCTGGACAAGGGCTACTCAACATCTGATCATGTCAAGAAGATCATCAGAAGTATTCCTACCAGATGGAGACCTATGGTGACTGCATTGAAGCTGGCCAAGGATCTGAACAAAATCTCATTAGAAGAACTCATCAGTTCTTTGAGAAGTCATGAGATTGAGCTGGAGGAAGATGAACCCCAGAAGAAAGATAAAGGTAAATCCTTAGCTTTTAAATCTAACAAATCTGTTAAAGCTTTGCAGGTTAATGAAGAAAGCTCTGAGGAATCTTCTTCTGAAGAAGAAGATGAACTATCTATGCTGTCCAGAAGGATCAACAAACTCTGGAAGCACAAAGGGAAAAAGTTCAACAACTTCAGAAAATCTGATCAAAAGAGAGAATCTTCTGGACACAGAAGATCTGGCAAGAAAGAGATCACTTGCTTTGAATGTAAAGAACCTGGACACTACAAGAGTGAATGTCCCAAACTTCAAAAGGAAAAACCCAAAAGGAAGTTTGATAAAAAGAAAAAGGTTCTGATGGCTACATGGGATGACTCAGATGAATCTGAATCATCTTCTGAATCTGAGGAAGAATGTGCAAATGTTGCGCTGATGGCCAACACAGATGATCAAGATGAAGGAACATCATCATCTGAATCTGAGTCAGAATCAGACTCTGACTCTGAAGAGGTATTTTCTGAACTCTCCAGAGCTGAACTTGTTGAAAGTTTATCTGACATGTTGGAAAGCTACAGCAAGATTAAACTCAAATACAAGAAGCTGAAAAGCAATCTTGAATCTGAAATTGATCTTCTGAGAACAGAACTTGTTGAGCAGAAAGAAATAAATTTAAAACTCAAAAATGATTTAGAAACAACTCAACAAGAATCTGATACTAAAGCAGAGTCAAGTGAAAATATTTTAGGAAAATATGACTCCAGTTTTAGAAGATTCCTCACTAAAAGCATAGACAGAAGCAAAATGGCTTCTATGATCTATGGTGTTAGTGGGAACAACAGAAGAGGCATTGGATGTGAATCCTCCTCTAGAAGCAATCCAAAGTCTGTTGATAAACTCTTCATCAAGAAGACTCCTCTGTATTCTCATTTTAAGTTTGGTCATCTGAATGATATTAAACATACAAGCTCTGAAAAGAGTACTTATGTGTTTAAGCCAAGGGTTAGCCAGAATAAACACTATGTTGAAAAACAGAAGTTTAGGCAAAACCACAGAACATCTAACCCAAAAGGACCCAAGAAGATCTGGGTACCTAAAAGTCAAATAATACCTGTTGCAGATATCCTTAGCAGCAAAATCCAGACACCAATCATGGTACCTGGACTCTGGATGCTCACGACATATGACGGGCGAAAGGTCTATGTTCCAAAGCCTGGAACTTAGATCTGGAGGGGACGTGAAATTTGGAGGGAACCAAAAGGGCAAGATCATTGGCTCTGGTACAATAGGTAATGGTAACCTACCCTCTATTTCTAATGTTCTGTTAGTTGAAGGATTGAAACATAATCTATTGTCCATAAGTCAATTAAGTGACAATGGTTATGATATCATCTTTAATCAAAAATGTTGCAAAGCTGTATGTCAAAAGAATGGTTCAATCCTATTCAGTGGAAAGAGAAAAAACAACATTTACAAAATTAACCTTTCAGAACTCAAAGTTCAAAATGTAAAATGCCTTTTATCTGTGAATGATGAGCAATGGGTCTGGCATAGAAGATTGGGACATATTAATATGAGACGTATATCTCAGATTAATAAACTCAATCTGGTCAGAGGACTCCCTAATCTGAAGTTCAATTCAGATGCTCTGTGTGGCGCATGTCAAAAGGGTAAATTTTCAAAATCTCATTTTAAACCAAAAAATGTTGTTTCCACCTCTAGACCATTGGAATTACTTCATATTGATCTGTTTGGACCAGTGAAAACTGCATCCATCAGAGGCAAGAAGTATGGGTTAGTCATTGTAGATGACTACAGCAGATGGACATGGGTAAAGTTTCTAAAACACAAGGATGAGTCTCATTCTGTGTTCATTGACTTCTGCAATCAAGTCCAGACTGAAAAAGAATGCAAAATTATCAAAGTCAGAAGTGATCATGGTGGCGAATTTGAAAACAAATATT
The DNA here is from genome assembly GCA_963859935.3 of Lathyrus sativus. NCBI lineage: Eukaryota > Viridiplantae > Streptophyta > Magnoliopsida > Fabales > Fabaceae > Lathyrus > Lathyrus sativus. Next base: position 432,737,993 of record OZ012740.1, read on the forward strand.
TTGAAAAATATTTTTCTGAAAAAGGAATTGCACATGATTTCTCCTGTCCTAGAACTCCACAACAAAATGGAGTTGTAGAGAGGAAAAATAGAACATTGCAAGAAATGGCCAGAACCATGATCAACGAGACAAATCTGGCAAAATACTTTTGGGCAGAAGCAATAAATACAGCATGTTATATTCAGAACAGAGTGTCTGTAAGACCTCTTCTGGAAAAGACTCCCTATGAATTGTGGAGAAACAGAAAGCCCAACATTGCTTATTTTCATCCATTTGGATGTATTTGTTATATGCTTAACACTAAAGATCATCTGAACAAGTTTGATTCCAAAGCACAGAAGTGTTTCATGCTTGGTTATTCTGAACGCTCTAAAGGCTACAGAGTATTCAATACTGAAACACAGATTGTGGAAGAATCTATTCATGTTAAATTTGATGATAAGCTTGACTCTGAAAAGCCAAAGCAAGTTGAAAGTTCTGCAGATAGAGAAGTTATTCTCACAGACTCTGAAGGCTCAGAGGCAGACAAGACTGAAGACAAAGACTCTGAAGCAAACCCAGATGCTACGCCTCTAACTTCCCTACTTGACAATCTGCATATTTCTGAAAGACCAACAGGCAGAGGATCTTCTTCCAGAATGAAAGCGTCTCATCCAGAGGATGTGATAATTGGAAAGAAAGATGATCCAATAAGGACAAGAGCATTTCTCAGAACTTCTGAATCTTCCTTCTGTGGCTTAGTGTCAATTATTGAACCAACATCTGTTGATGAGGCTCTGGAAGATAATGAATGGATTTTAGCTATGCAAGAGGAGCTGAATCAATTCACAAGGAATGAAGTCTGGGATCTGGTTCCAAGACCTAAAGGTTTCAATGTCATTGGAACAAAATGGGTTTTCAGAAATAAACTTAATGAAAAAGGAGAAGTTGAAAGGAACAAAGCAAGACTGGTTGCTCAAGGCTACAGTCAACAAGAAGGCATAGACTACACAGAAACATATGCTCCTGTTGCAAGGTTAGAGTCTATACGCTTGCTTATTTCATTTGCTGCACAACATAACATCACTCTTTATCAGATGGATGTTAAAAGTGCTTTTCTTAATGGAATTATAGAAGAGGAAGTGTATGTCCACCAACCTCCTGGTTTTGAAAATGAAAATTTTCCAGATCATGTTTACAAACTAAAAAAATCTCTTTATGGACTAAAACAAGCTCCCAGAGCTTGGTATGAGAGGTTGAGTAATTTTCTTCTGAAGAAAAATTTCATCAGAGGAAAAGTGGATACCACACTATTTTGTAAAACCATTAAGAAAGATTTGTTGATTTGTCAAATTTATGTAGATGATATTATTTTTGGTTCAACAAATATTATGCTTGGAAAGGAGTTTGCTAAATGTATGCAGGAAGAATTTGAGATGAGCATGATGGGAGAATTGAGATTCTTTCTGGGAATCCAAGTAAATCAGACTCCAGAGTGCACCTACATACATCAGACCAAGTATGTTAAAGAGCTTCTGAAGAAGTTTAACATGTTGGATAGCAAAATGGCAAAGACTCCAATGCATCCTACAAGCACTCTAGGTAAGGAAGAGGTAAGTAAGAAGGTAGATCAGAAACTCTACAGAGGTATGATAGGATCTCTTCTTTATTTGACTGCTTCTAGACCAGACATTCTGTTTAGTGTTTGTTTATGTGCTAGATTCCAATCAGATCCTAGAGAATCACACTTAACTGCTGTTAAGAGGATTCTAAGGTATCTGAAAGGTACTACTAATGTTGGTTTGTGTTACAGAAGATCTGACAAATATTCACTAGTTGGATTCTGTGATGCTGACTATGCTGGAGATAGAGTTGAGCGCAAAAGTACTTCTGGAAGCTGTCAGTTTCTTGGAAGTCATCTTATCTCGTGGTACAGCAAGAAGCAACCAACAATTGCACTATCAACCACAGAGGCAGAATACATTGCTGCTGCTGGGTGTTCCACTCAGATGCTCTGGATGAAGAGTCAACTAGAAGATTATCAAATCTATGAGAGTAATCTTTCTATCTTCTGTGACAATACTTCAGCTATATGTTTATCCAAAAATCCAATTTTACACTCTAAGGCCAAACATATAGAGATTAAACATCATTTCATCAGAGACTATGTTCAGAAGGGTGTAATAAATTTAGCCTTTGTTGATACAGATCATCAATGGGCAGATATTTTCACAAAACCCCTTGCTGAAGATAGGTTTAAGTTTATTCTGAAAAATATTTGTATGGATTTTTGTCCAGAGTAATATTTCTCAGAGTCAACTTCTCAGATGCTAAGTGTTTAACACTCTGAAGTATTTCATCTGTTTTGCTTGTTTATTTTATCTGTGATTTATTTTTTGTGTGAAACTCTGTACTAACCATCTCAGAGGATCTGAAAGTTGAAAACGTTTCATTTCTTAAGAGTTACAGAATCACATGCAAGCAAACACGTGTCACTCAGAATCTGAAAAGATGGAGTACACCTACTGATTATGACGTTTAAGGTACTGCTTTGAAAATCTCAATCTGTCTTGATTTTCCCCCCAAATGTCATATCATAATTAAAAATGATTACTTTTCATTTAATGCAAACGTGCGTATGTGTCCTATGTATGTCTGTTGTGTTTCCCATGCGTGCTTTATTTGTCTATATAAACCACTCTCTTAACACATTCACACTTTTCACATTCTCAAACACATATGCGTTTTTGCTTGTTGTTCTCTCTCTTCGCAAACCCTAAAAGAACCCAGAAATCTTCATCTTCTTCATCATCATCAACAATGGCATCCACTTCAAAAGCAGTTACTACCAAAGATGCTACCACTATCATAGAACCAGTACGCACTCTCCTAACTCCTGTTGATTCACTAGAAGTGCTGTGTGAAAGTTTCGTGGATTTAGAAGATCTTGCTGAAAATGGGTTTGATCTGATTCCCTCAATCAAAGCACAAGGCTGGGACGGTTACTTTGACAGGCTTATGGGTCCTGTGTATCCAAAGTTAGTAAAGGAGTTTTGGATCCATGCATTTGCTACTCCAAAGTTCGTTCATTCCTCTGTGCTGGGAAAGAAGATTGTTATCACTGAAAACCTGATAAGGAAACTTATAGGTTTTAAGGCAACTGATGGAGTAACCTCTCTGTCTTCTGCGCGTGAAGACCTGAAAGATGTTTGTCAAGAAATCTGCACTACTGGTGAACCTTGTAAGAAGGTTAAGTTTTTGAAACCCACTTACAAGATTTGGGCTAAGATTTTCTTGAACACCATTTTTCACAGACCCTCTTCAAACTCATCTGATTATGTTAATGCTGAACAACTTTACTTCATGTATTGTTTACATCAAAACATTCAGATTGATCTTCCATATCTGTTGTTTAATCATCTGGTGTCTCACGTCAAGGAAACAAGGGAAACAGCCAGAGATAAAACTGGAAAAGTCAGAACATGGATTCCTATGGGAAGGCTGATTTCAGATATTCTGATAGAAAACCAACTTGTGGCGCATCTGCAAGAGGCTGGGTTGACAGAAGATCTGAATTTTATCATTGGCTCTGAAATAAATGGTTTAACTCTGAGAAGGATGAAATTGGTTGAAGATTTATCTGAGAAACCAAGGAAAACTAACTCTGAAGAAGTTAGGGGGAGAAGGATTCCTGTTGAGGATTTTCCCTTATTCACCTCAGATGAACCCAGAGAACTTATTGCTGAATATGTTGCTCGCTGCATAAGAGATGGTGTTGAGATTCCTGCCAATCTTGTGCAGAAGGAAGGTCAAGTTCTTCCTGATCTAACAAGGGAAAGAAGACGTAAGAGAAAAGCTGATAAAGAAGGTCATCAGAAGAAAAGAAAGCATTCAGATGCTGAGAAGAAGACGAAAAGAAAGAAGCTGAAGAAGGTTCAACAAAATCCTCCTGCAGCAACTTTTGAAGAAATAAGAGATACTCTGAAACAGGTATTTAACACTGATTCTAATCCTGTTCATCATTCTGCTACCCCCACACCATCTGACTCACCCCTTATATTTAAAAGATCTAGACCATCTGAAACTCATACACCACAATCCAAACAAACTCAACAAGCAACACCACAACCTCAAAACACCATCCCAGAATCTACCATTCCAGAGGATGTTCACCCTGAACACTCTGACCAACCTGAAAATCTCATTAATCCTAATGAGATATTAGATATCACACCCTTAAACCGTTCTATCATTTTATCTTCAACTTCTGAAAAATCTAACCACTCTGATACATCATCTGATGATGAATCATCTGGTTTCATTAATGAATGCTTGAATGATCTCAAACAACCTCGTTCTGAGAGTGTTTGGAAACAACTGTTTAAATCTCCAACTTCTGAACATCCACCCTCTCCACAAAACTCCCCAATTCAAACTCTCAATCCACAACCTCTTGAAATTCAAAACACTCCACAACCAACAGAAACCCAACAAACATCTGAACCAACCAACCAACAAACATCTGAACCAACCAACCAACCAACATCTGAACCAACCAACCAACCAACATCTGAACCAACCAACCATCCTCAATCCTCTGAACCACAAACATCTGAACATCCATCTTCACAACCTCAACCTTCTAAACAAACACCACAAACACAACCAACCCAACCCAGAATCCCTGATGAAGCAGAATTGGGATCAAGTGTTTATACTATGTTAAAAGATTTTGACAAGGATAATGTCTCAGACTTTGCTGACATTATGGATGTTTGCATGACTACTATGGACAAAGAGGCTGCTAATGCTGTTTGGAAGAAATATCTTTACAGACTGAATAGAGAGGCTTTGAAAATCAGGACTCAATGTCTTAGATTATCAAAAGTAAGGCTTGCTGCTTATCAAAAACGGATTAAGAGAAACCCTCCTCCTATTCTTCTTCTAGAAGCTCCTCCACCTCCAGAAATTCCTGCACATGATGTCACTCAGATTGTTTCAGAATCCACTGTTCCAGAATCTTCTATTTCAGAATCTTCAGATCTTCAGAAGGATGTCAAAGAACTAAAGGACTTTATGGTTGATCAAAAGAAAACAAATGAAGAAATGAAAACTTGGATGGCTAAGCAAGATGAAAATTCAGAAAGGATTACAGCACTGCTGCAACTCATTGCTTCTCAACAAGCCTCATCTGCTAAACCTACTTAATGTTTTGCACAAGCTTTTCATGTTCTGCTTTGTTTTTAATTTTCTTCTGATATGTTTTGCATGCTTGTATCTGAATGTTCTCTTATCTTAATGACATTGATCTTTTTGCTTATCTGGATATGTGTTTCTTCTGCATCTTTACTGTCTTTTAAAAGTCTTTTTGATTATGACAAAAAGGGGGAGAACCAAAATAGAATCTGATTGTTCAAATCTATAAGCAATTATCTGAACTAAAGTCAGACATGTTACTAACATTCTTTGAATCTAACCAGACTCTGATAAATTTATCTAACCAGACTCTGACAAATTTCATTGAAGTTTTTCCTGAGATCTATCTTTTCAGAACCTGATCAAAAATAGCTAAATCTGAGTAAACCAGACTCTGATATCTAAAGACCAGACTCTGATATCTAACCTTGAGTACTATGATTTAAAAGATAACTCAAGACAGGAAATGGCAAGATAAACAACCAAGTGCTCTGAAGTTGTTCATCTGTCATCAAGCTTTAATATGACATCAAGCTTTGGCATCAAGCTTTAATATGGCATCAAGCTTTGACTCTAGAAGTCAAACATATGTCAACCAGGATATGTCAACCAGGATTTGTCAACCAGGCTTCAATCAGACTCTGAATCTGAAATGTAATCAGGCTCTGAATCTGAAATGTACTCAACCAGAAAGGGAAGTATCTAATTCCATTAGAGTATTCATTTCAGGGGGAGATTGTTAATCTCAGGGGGAGTAATTTTAATTCATATTTTTATTGAACAAATTGCTCATGTTTTGTCATCATCAAAAAGGGGGAGATTGTAAGAGCACAGATTGTGTCTTAGTAATACCTCTATGTTTTGATGATAACATTAATGATAATTTGTATACAAGAATTATGCTCTCTAAATTTGTTCTAAACTGTTTTCTACAGGCACAAAAGATTTTAATCTTAAAGAGCAAATTTGATGTGAACAATGAATTCTGAATGGCTCAAGAGCATCTGAAGATAAGAAGAATCTGAAGTATAAGAGCTCAGTTATCAAGTTTCTGAAGATACAACACGCTGCATCTATTATCAAGAATCTGAATGAAAGAAGACTCTGAGTGAAGAGACTCTGAATGAGAGAAGACTCTGATCTGAGTGAAGACTCTGATCTAAGAGCATGTTACGCTTCAAGCACACAGCTGCACCAGACTCTGATTCATCAACATCTAAAGAACATCTTAGGCTCTGAAGTTTCCAGAAGACTCTGAAGACTGAAGACTCTGATATTGATTGTTGATCTGAACTATCTGAAGAATTATTTGAAGAAGATTATTTTAATATATCCGTTGGAATATGCCAGCAAATCTTTCCTTAATTGGGATAGACAAAATTCTCTGCAAGAATATTATTCCTCTGGTACATTCCATATATGGTATAATCACAGCTCAGCAGACAATTGCTACACCCACATTTTGTGCGCCGTCTCGCTGCTGCAATAGTACAAAGGACAGTACTATTTTGATATTGGAAATATCTTCTCCAACGGTAAAATATTCTCTCCAATATTCAAGTGGCTATATAAAGGATATCATAGCTCATTCTTCTAGTGACGAATTAAGACGAAATTGACGAACTTATTGCAAGAACTCTCTCACGCTAAAAGCTCTCATATTCTTTGCTGTTCATACATTGTTCTAAACTTAGAGAAATAACACAGTTGTGTTTATAGCTTTCATAGAAGCAATTTCTTACTCTTACATTGTATTACATTAATTTGTAAAGGAAGTTTTCCTTAAGAGGATCTAGGTTAGATCAGTAGCTCTTAAGAAGACTAAGAACAGTTGTTCTTAGGTGTTGCTATTTGTAATCAGTTGATTTGAATAGTGGATTAAGTCCTTGTTGAGAAAGGCAAATCACTCTTGAAAAGGGTGGACTGGAGTAGTTGAGTTCAACGAACCAGGATAAAAATACTTGTGTTTTTATCTTTGATTATTTTCTGTCATACTTATTCAACCCCCCCTTCTAAGTATTTTCTCACCTTCAGGCCGCTTCACTGAAAGAGAGGGCAGAAGCTAAAGCTGCTGTTAGTGGATCACTCAAAAGAAAACAAGCCATGACCTCTTCAAACTCTAATGCCCTGTTTTAACACCGTGCGTACACTTGTGAAGTTGTATTCGCATGTCCAAACTTGACCTCCAGCACCTGCACTCGAAGCACATCCATGGTAACCATAATAGAATGTCCAACAACACATAAAAAACGACCACACTTTCAAAATTACCTCATGGTTCAGACTGTCAGAGTCATCATAACCGCATCGAACTTCTCCGCGTCAACTTGCCAACAACTTCAACCTCCACAGGTGCATCACACCAATTGCACCCGCTGCAATAAAACTATTGTCATTAGTAGAAGAATTGAGCAATTCAGCTTTCTGCAGAAAACAACCAATGCCAGACCCACCCGACAAGAGCATACATAAAGAATTTGAAGTTTGTGAGAATACGACCATACATCCCGAAGATTACGTGGCGGGATTGACATAACTTGAGTCAGAGCAAGAGCATAAACCTCATGGAAATTCCTTTAACTATGATAGAAGTCGAGACAAAAGTCACCTATCAGCAAAAGGTCATGCGAAGCTGACTGTCTCACTTGGAAGTCTTTCATGGAAGCTACGCCTTTGTCCTATCCCTCATATTTCCTCCTCAGGCTGCAAACACCATTACCACCATTGCAATACAACACCCTGTGTCAAGAGGTTTTAAAACTTAAAACGCCGACTGCAATTGCCATTGAAGCCAACACCTGCGATACGGTAACAACTATGTGATTATGCTGCAGCAGTGATGTCAATGTTATTTAAAGATGTTAGAAAGGGATTGAGATGCCTCTGCAAATCTGATGCGTGTGAGAATTCCTAAGCCTTGCTCCCATTAGTAATTGTCGTACCTCGAAAAACACGATCCTCGCGATGGACGCGGAAAATACGTTCGAACAGAGTCGCCACCGAACTTTATTAATTCCAAGGATGGAATAGGAAAATATTGATAAAACCTTTAAGGAGATAAGAACATGGTCATCGCAACCAATATTCTAGGTTCGGGAGTCGATTACACAGAGGGAAGGTATTAGCACCCTCTACGTCTGTTGTACTCAACGGGAACCTCTTGATTCGATTTGAGAGTAAAGTTAACTATGTTTATTTGTTTTCTTCTAAGGATTTCTCCTATAGGGGGAATGGGTGGTTTTAAGATAAGGTGCTCGCCAAGGATTGGGGCCCTTGTGCCTACGTATCTTCACTTATAAGAAGTGGAAAATCAGAGCGTTCGTAGTTCATGGGACTACGGGAGAGAAGATGGGAATGTGCTCGCCAAGATCAATGCAATCTTGTGCCTACGTATTCTCATTGCTAAATGAGAAATCAGAGCAGTCGTAGTTCAGCTAACTACGATAAAAGGATTTGAAACCGAACGAGTGTTTAGGTCGCATTCTAACTGCTAAACATTGGCTTGTCTGCTCGCTAGGGGAGGCTGAAGCACGAGTTTGTTATGCGCGGAAGAAGGGAATAATTAATGTTCTTTCGGAAAGTATTTGGGCTAGAAATCCCACGAAGGCGAGGAATTAGGTTTATCGTATTGGATGTTTTGGTTAGAGGATATATTTGAATAGGTTTAAGGTTTCGATCGCACGGGGGCGAGAAAGAGGAGTTTGGTTAGGTAATTTGATGGAGAATGACGACTATTCGATAAATGAGATGTCGACCTTGCAATCAATTAATCGGGATGTTATTGGAATGCTAGATTCCAACGACACCTTTTTCATTCGACTAACTTTAAAATTAGTGTTTAAGGAAGTTTCAATCGCATGAGGGCGAGAAAAGAGAATTGGATTGAATATTTTAAGGGAGAATGACGACTACTCGATAGACGAGACGCCAGCCTCGTAATCAATTAATCAGGGTATTATTAGAATACTAGATCCCAACAACACCTTTTTCATTCAATTAATTATGAAATTGTATTGGAATGGACAATGACTACTCGATAAACGAGACGTCGGCTTCGTAATCAATTAGCCGGGATATCGTTGGAATGCTAGATCCTAACGATACCTTTTTCGTTCCCTTTAATTACGAAATATATTTGTTGGACAGTGAAAGTACTTGTCCAAATAAATAGGAGAAGTGTTTTAGGAACGAAATTTCGAATGACACGCTAACCGAGGTGTACACCTCGATAGTTGTCACTCTCGAATTCAAGGAATGCGTGACTCCAAAAACTCGATACTTTCGTAATTTAATTAAGAAAAATAATTTGAAAATAATAATGTAGGTGGGTTAAACTAGGGTAGGCATATCATTCGAGTTAGGGTTTGTGAATTTTGAACGCTTTAACAGAGTTGGGTAATTTTAGCGATGAAAGATGAAACGACCACAACTCAAGGCGTACGCCTCGAGAGCGGTCGCTTAAGGATCCAAAGAATGCTAGACTCCAAAGACCCACTGCTTCCATATAAATTAAAAAGGAAGATTTTTTATTTATTCTAAACAAATAAAAGATTTTGAATTTAATAAAAGGAAGATAAGAAACAAGTTTGATAAATTAAATAGATTTTAAATAAATCAAATTGTAAAACAAATATCAAATATAAAAAATCTAATAATATTATTAATATTACCAACATTACTAATCATATTATTAACAACTAGTTTTCTAAAATAAAACCTTTTCAAATTTCATTAAGTCTTAATTAAACTACATGCCATTATAATATTACCAAAAAAAACTTCATGCCTCAAATAAATCCTAATATAATCTAAATTAATAGATCAGCAACCAAAACCAAGCCCAAATAGTATTTGTCCCCCACATGATCAACTCGGGTCATGGGAACCCAAATCATTTCGCAGCCCACTAAATCCAAAGAAACAGGGAAGTGTAACGGTTATTCATGGAATGAACAAATTGGGAAAGGAATACTAAAGTTACACGCGTGACCCTGGGGAAGATACACGATTGGCCATAATGACGGTAATTAATCCTTTTCATTAATCGAGACTTTCCTTCATCATGGATCTGCCATTCTTCTCTCACCAGTATTCAAGTTAAAAATACATGTGAATGACCTACATTCTAGCTCTAATCTTCTTCTAAAATGCAACCCCAATTCCTCTTCTTCTACCAACGAACTCACAAAACCCGATCCCTTTCTTTAACGTAAAACCCCAAGTCACAAACACAAAACCCTAAACCCTCTATTAACCAGTTCAAACAACACAAAGGAGATTTATTCGGTTATTCATGGCGTACAAATCAATAACGAGAAATCAATGAAGAAGAGCCATGGTTTTACCTGACAGAAATGGTCCGTCGATTCAGGCAAGGTAATCAGCTTCTGGTCTTTTCCGTTTGTTGAGTTCTATCCTTTCTCCCTTATCTGTTTCTGGTCTTTGTATGTTGATTGCGCCGTGTATGTGTGTGGCTGTGTTCTAGTTGATTAGAGCTTCGATGTGAAGCTCTATCAACCTTTAGAAAGAACTTTGAAATGACTTTTAGGTATGATGAATTGAACTTCGCAGAGATGTGCTAGGGTTTTTTTCCTTGGCTGCTGCCCCCTTTTCTTAAACGAACAGTATCCAATATATAGGGGATTAATGCTATGCGATTAGGGTTTTTTCTCCAGCAAGATGCGAGTTTTGGGTGGAAATTGGGGTTCCTTTCGGACTCCTTTTTGTGATTTCTGTTTGTTACTTGTTTTTGGAAATGTTTGCTTGTTTTTTTTTTTTTTTTTTTACCTTGCTTTTTTACCGTGTGAATTCACCACTACATGATTTTTACTGCACAAAATATGGTTTTTACTGCTATAGAATTACTGATGCAGCCTTGAAAACATCCTAATCTTTAAATTCTTATTTTTTGTAACAGGTTCTGTCTCTTGTTCATAAGACTTTGAGAAGCTTGTCTGATGATAGCGGTGACTGGCAGTGTAGCACGACCTGGTGGTAATCACACTGAGTCAAGGTCCTCTTTATGGTATGACCTTTGTTGCAAAAGTATATTGGTTTCGCTTCCTGCCTCATTGCTCAATGACTTCTTGTCTTAAACCCGTGTCGACACTCATATGCACTTATTATGATTGGATTTACTTGCAGCTTATGGCATTGCTCCTGTAATTGTTTCTACATCCTAAAAAAAATAGCTTTTATCCTCTTGTTCTGATTTCTTTGATGGTTGTAGGGTTGAGAATGTGGTCTTATCATTGTATGAGGATGGTTTTTCTTGTGAGACTTGGTGTTGTACTACTTTCTCCATCCCATAGTCAGAAGATTTTATTTGAATTGATGAATGCCTAATTGGATGCTCGATGCTTTTCGGAGTCAAAACAGTAAGCATATTCTTTGATAACTTGGATTTGTCTTAGTGAGATTATCATTTTGATTCCTCGTGTTCATGTTGCATTCTTGCAGACTTTGATTATAACTTGAAGGAAACAAAATGTTTGGTGTGTGAATTGTTGAGCTTAAAACAAGTTCTCACGTTTCTCCGTTTTGGTACGCACTTGGCGCCGAGGCTTGGGCTAGCTAGCTTTTAAAACATGAACTGGTTGAGTCGCTCTTGCACTGTTCTTTAGACGCAACCGCGTCATTGTTGATTAATTGTGCTTCAACAATGAACTGTGTTTCATGTATAACACTCTCTCAAGGCTGTGCCGTTTTTTCATCAACTGATCTCTAATTTTGTTTTCTGATATAACTCATTGATTCTTTATTATATGCACTGAGTTTGTGTCTACTAATGGATTACAAAGAACAAAAGTTGAAGGTCACGACTTAGGCGTAAAGAATTTAGAACCGAGGTTAGCTTGATTTCCATTCTACTTCCTGAAGTCATTATAATGATGATGTCCCTGATGTTAGTTTTTTCTCCATCATTCAGGTTTCTTCTTTGATTCACAAGAGGTAAACACAACTGATGGTTTTGAAGTTTTGTGAGGCGTCAACGGTTGATTGGTATAAACAAACATAATATCTGGCATAGACCTTTCTGATTTTGGAACGTGTATTGATTTACTTTAAGGATTGTGTCCAATTTTGTGAGGCTTTTACTCTTACCAACAACTGTTAGGTATCACTATGGAAAAATGATGCATAAAGGTTTCGATGGAATTACAAGACGGCCAAGGCATTTGAATATGATTTGGATGTCAAGAGAGTCAATACTTTGATTTTTTTAATGTCTTTCGTAACCGAGTTACTCAAGGAGGAGCCAAGCAAGGATTCAGGACATGGCCCAAAGTGAAAGTCAAGGACCTTGTCAATGTCTGCAGATGTACAGGCTAGCTGTAATAAACCATGGTGCAACATGTTCATATCATTTTCTGTGTTGAAACCTCTCTCAAAACTTTCCTTCTTATCAGTGTGTGAATATGTTTCAGGTATAATGCGGGATGTTAGATTTGAAGTAGCGGTGCAAAGTTTAGACGTGAAGCTCGTGTTAAGGAAGAGCTCAAAAATGGCGGCCTGGACTGATCATGAACTAGCGCGAGACCTGGTGTAACGCTGCAGTGATGAAAGCGTAGAAGAAGTACATTCATGATACTTCAGTAGCATAACCATAAGAACCAAAACTCCATTTATTGTGGATCCTGATTTGTGAGGCTTCCTTGAACTTCTCTTGTTCTCGCATCGTCTCAATGCATGGTATGATGGTAAACATATTAATAGTGTTAGTAATATCGTTATTTTATGAACTGATCGCATCTTGTTTTGATTCCTACTTGGCTTTGAGGTATGTGTTTATCTTTGAAAACCATGCGTGAAATGTTTCTTGCCTTGTTTTTCTTGTTGCTTTCTATGTGGTTATCTCGTCGTATTCGCATTGTGGACTAATTGCAGCTGGTTTTGTTGAACGCGAGGTACATACGGCTGCTGTCAGTCGGAGGACGAAGCTTGCGTAAAGAATTGCGACGGGCTGTAGTTTGTAGTTTTGGCTTTTCTTTGAATTCTCTACGTCTTTTGTTTTGTTTTGGGTTTAATACGCTGCTTCTGGACAGAACTTGTAATCTAAATTGTGAATGAAATTGTCCCTTGAATTCATGACTCATGAATGGTGAGCATTGTCATGTATGAAATCTTACTTGAATCTCCATTATTTCGATGACTTTGGACCAAATTATTATTACTTTGCTTTGACTAGAACTTAGGGATTTTAAACTATACCTTGTGAACTGGGTATGAATTGTCCACGAGTTCCGGTATTACTGCCGTTGCAACCTTAGCCTGATAGCTTGCTTGGCTTTCAAAATTCTGAACATGACATGAAGCACGCCCAATTGTGCATTACTCAAATTTGGCCATGATGCCCTTGACTTAGAAACAAGAAAAAAACTCAATCCCAATTGCAAATCAAAACCATAACCCACGTATGAATTTATTCAATCATGGCCTACAAAGCAATTTTTCATATTTTATGGCTTATGAAAATCCAAAGAATTTGATGAATCTTCCTTTGGCATGAACGACCCTACGGATTAAATTTATCTTGTTCTCTAGCTTAAGACGTGCCTCAGGTTTGGAACAACTGTACCACTTTAGTCATTATTTGGCGACCAACTTCAGAATTTAATTAGAAATTACAAAAATCTCAAAGTATAACTTTGTCTACTTCTCCGACATGACTTAAAACAATACTTTGAAAATAAAAAAAACTCTTTGTTGTGAACATCCTTTTTATCATATCCATATCGATGAGATTGACCTTGAAACTAATGGATTTGTATAATATGGGGGGTCCATTCCTCAAACATATCTTGTATGGTTGTGAACTGATGCATTATACCGTAAGCCTTTAAAATGAATTGGAATATCTTCGGGACTAATTGCATCAAAATTCTAATTCAATTGTGACTTGAAATTTGCAAAGCTAAATCTAAGTTTGTCACAAACTGATTTAGAATCCAAACACATCTTGTCACTTGCAATTAAATCGAACAAAGCTGGAGGCTAAACCGACCGTTGTCTGGAAGCACCATGTGAAGTATCTTTGAACAGTTTGAAATAAGTGCATACAAGCAACTTATTTAAAGAGAAGTCTTGGAGAGTCGTGGCCAGAAGTCATGAAGTAGTAAAGCATTCATTAATTGTCGAGGTAGGACAAATTTGGGGTATGACAGATGCCCCTATCTAATTGTCTTGAAACTAAGATAAATGAACAGCCGCATGGCGTTAATTTTTAGGGTGGAAGCCAATTAGATATAAGAAGACCCCAAAATTTGTCCGACAAGCAAGTAAAATGCAGTGAGATACTAGAACGGGGTAGCAGGATGAGAAAGATGGACAAGATAACATGATATTCTCTGGGTAGTCGAAGCAGTCCCTTATCTAATAAGGTCCTTCGCGATACCAGAGTAGTATAAACGATCCCCTTTGGGTGGTCAAAGCAGTCCCTCATTCGATAAGGTTCTTCGATGATACCAGAGTAGTATAAACGATCCCCTTTGGGTGGTCGAAGCAGTCCCTCATTCGATAAGGTTCTTCGATGATACCAAAGCAGTATCTCGAAAACTTGAGATTGTTCGGGTGGTCGAAGCAGTACCTTATCCATTAAGGCTCTTCGATGATACCAAAGCAGTATCTCGAAAACTTGAGATTCTTCGGGTGGTCGAAGCAGTACCTTATCCATTAAGGCTCTTCGATGATACCAAAGCAGTATCTCGAAAACTTGAGATTCTTCGGGTGGTCGAAGCAGTACCTTATACATTAAGGCTCTTCGATGATACCAAAGCAGTATCTCGAACAAAACTTGAGATTCTTCGGGTGGTCGAAGCAGTACCTTATCCATATAGGCTCTTCGATGATACCAAAGCAGTATCTCGAACAAAACTTGAGATTCTTCGGGTGGTCGAAGCAGTACCTTATCCATTAAGGCTCTTCGATGATACCTGTAATACCCCAAATTTTGCCCTAAGATTTGTCGTCGCATTTCATTGCATTTTTATTGCATTTAATCAATTACTAACAAATTTGTGTAGTCGTTTGACTTTTGGCAGGTAAATATCATATGGCATGCATTTTTTTCTAAAAAGTAAAAATGGCATAATTGGCAAGAGGACATGTGTAAGGAGTTGTGAGTGTGAGAGGTTGAGAGTTCGAATCTCACCTTTGTCACTTTTTGTTTTTTTATTATTTTTACTCTAAATTTTTCTATCTTTCATTAAAAAATAACAAAAATAGTTTTTTATTATTATTTAATTATTATTTTCGTATTTTAATTAAATCATTTTTTAAAATATTATTTTTTTCACCTTTTTTTAAATTATTCATAAAAATATCCAAAAAATCATAAAATAAAAAATATTAGAAAAACGTTTGTTCTTTTTATAATATTTTTGATTTTAGGAATCAATAGGATTATTAGTTTTTATTTTAAGTTTATTTTAATTATTTTAAATTATTTAAATTTTATTTTTTCTTAACTAATTATTTAGTTTTGGCTTTAAAATGGGCTTTAGGGACATTATTGACAATTTGGTGTTAACACTAATTTGTTCCCTATATATACATGTGTTGCCTTGTTGAAAAGGGGGTCAGAAGGTTTTCTTCAGAAAAGAGAAGAGAGAAAGGGAGAAACAAAGGAGATCCCCAGAGAAGAAAGGTGGTCGTTCCCACAACTCGTCAGAAGAATTGGAGCTTTCCAGTGTTCCCTTATTCAAACCTTTTTCACATTTACCGAAGCAAACCTCCGCTTCGTAGGTTAAATTACTAAACCTTTTGCCTTTTCATGTTTATGTGCATATTTTGCCATGTTAATGTGTTTAGGTCCGTTAAATTACTAAACCTTTTGCTTTTTCATATTTATGTGCATATTTTGCCATGTTAATCTCCATGTGTATTTAGGTCCGTAGATTTTAATATCAAAACCCTTTTTTAACAAAACCTTTTTTTAAAATCAAAACCCTTTTTTTATTTATTATTAAAACCTTTTTTTTAGTAAGACCTTTTTTAAAAACTGAAAAGCCTTTTTGTCCCAAGAAGAAAAAAAAACCTTTTTGTTCCCAAAAACCTTTTCCCAAAAAACTGAAAAGCCTTTTTTTGGATGAAAAGTCTTTTTTGTTCTAAAAAAAACTGAAAAGACTTTTCCTCAAAAAACTTTTTTTTTTATATAATTTAAAATTATTTTTTTTTATAATTTTAACTTAAATATTTTTTATTAAAAAATTAAAACCTTTTTTTATAATTAAAATATTAAAAAATTAAAACCTTTTCGTAAGGAACTCCTGATGTTTGATGTTTGTCGTGTCATTTTATGTACCCTTTTATTACTTTTCTTTCTTTTGGCATTTCATGTGCATGTTCGAGGTTGAGATGTGCTTGTGGTGGCCACAGCCCCACACTATTTTCCTCCCTCACTTCATTCTAAGTGTCATTACATATTTTCATATTCTTCATGTTTTCAGAAATGTTTCTTTGTTTCTTTATACCCTCTGCCTTTATTACTTTTCTTATTTCTGTACCTTAATTATTCCTCCATATAATGATTTGTCATATTTTCACATTTTTTTTATAGTTTTATCCTTCCGAAGGATTAGGTCCAGCCTTTTGGCCGCCGAGTCAATAGCCTTACCCCTTTAATGGATCAAACCCTGTTTAGCCTAGGTGTCCCGCCGTGGGCAAAATTGCTTTTATCCTAGTGTTAGGCCAAAAGAGTCGCTGTACTCTGTTTTAAGGTTTTCCGCCGTGGAATCCCTAATTTAACCCTATTTTAATTTTAATTAACATTTTTTTAACATAGAGATTGGAGTCTCTGAACAAACCTTGGCCACAGTCAAGACGTTTCTAACCTCCCTTTTGAGGGGAACTACAGTTACTCTGATTCCATTCCCATAAGGATATGTAGGCACAAGATGCGATGTCTTGCCGAGTAAACTTAGAATTAACCCCTTAGGTCTTTTAAACCCTTAATCCTTTGTATATACCCTAAAGCAAAATAATTAATGAAATAAATAAAAATAATAAACAAAAGGTTCCCGTAGAGTACTACGGAAGTTTAGGGTGCTAATACCTTCCCTAAATTTAACCAACCCCCGAACCTTAGATCTCTCCCTTTTAGGTTTTTCCTTTCTTTAACCTTTCCTTCGGATAAATCAAAGACCGGTTGTAAATGAATTAAGATTCAAGTTAATCAATAGCTTGACATCCAAATTTCACCGCAACAGAAAATGGCGACTTCACTGGGGAGTCCTAACTATTGAGGGTTATCCCTATTTTGTTTATTTTTCTTTATATATTTGTTTTATTATATATTTTGCTCACTTGTATGTATATATTGGGGTACCTTACTTGGAGTTACTGTGTTGTGAGATAAGTCATACACCCGGACTTGAGCGACCTTATGATAGGATGGCTGATATATTCGACGAGGCTTATAGGGAGTGAGTCCCGACTAAGCTAAATCGAGAATCACCGCTCAGTTGAGACACTTTCGAAAATGGTTCGGTTGATCGAGTGTAGTCGTGAAAACTTTTACCGTTATCGATTGGAGTCTGTGATACTAGGAACCGTAGTACCTTTACACCATCTTGACCTTATATAGGACGTAGTGCGGGAACTATATGGGAGTAGTCCTACAATGGTTGCTACGCGATGCTACACTTAAAAGAGGTTCTCTTGAGAATATTATTGACCCTCGAGTCAGTCGGGAAGTCGATAATATCCGAAAGATTGACTGATGACTTTGGGCACTGATTTAGAACCCTTGTTCTGCAGGTACAATCAACCTATAGTACATACCTCTTTGGGAAGGGTAGACCTTGACTCCATTCATTGTTCCTCTAACTTAGGACCTTTTGTTTGCTTATGTGTGTTTGTGCTTTGCATTCATAAGCATCAATATCATTTCTAGTTTCAAGGAATTCAAAAGTCCTTTGCAAATTCAAGAAGTCCTACATTTTAAAGTCTAACAGCTTTTCTCGCTTTCCTAAAAGGGAATGTTTGCAATCGACCGTTGAAATTCTTGAAACCATTGCATGGCATCAGCATCACATTTTTGCATTGCATTTGTCCCCCAGTTTCTCCTTCTTGGTCCTATCGTCTTCTAGTGTACCTTTGAGTCGTCAAGCTGATTCCTCGACACAGATATCAGACCAAAAACGGAACAGGAGTCACTTTGATCCTATTCTCATGACTTACACAGAGCTATATCCTGACTTAGTCCGACAAGGACTGATTACTACAAAGGCTTTACCACCTCCTCTTAATCCTCCGGCTGGATTTAGGGCTGATCTCCATTGTGCTTCCCATGAGGGTGCCCCAGGCCATGACTTGGAGCATTGTTTTGCATTGAAGGCTAGAGTATGTGAATTGGTTAGAACTGGAATACTTGATTTTACAGACAGTCATCCGGATGTTCAGAAAAATCCCTTGCCAGTACATCAGAAATGAAGTTTTGTCACTAGGCCTTTTGTTTCTCGTTGTTTGCACTTTCCTTATTTTGTTTAAGTTGTTTGCTTTTAATTATGTTTGTACTTTCATTAATGAAATAAGCATTGCGACTTTTGATTCAATTCATTTCCGTCCATTTATTTGCATCTTTATGCTTTATTTTTCAAATGTTTACTTCTTGTCCGAAATTTTGATATGCTAAGATTGGAGGGAGGATGATGAAAATGTTATACCCATAATTGCTGTCAGTATGCTTTCAATCAAACCTTGTTGACGATGTAAGGCATTGTTTCAATTCCCAAACACTGGAGAAATAAGGAAGTTAATCCCTCGTTACCCCCTTCGAGCCTAGAAGTTGGAGTTTCTTTCGTTACCAAAAACCCACAATTTTAACCTTGGGATGGGTAGTTCTCAGTTAACTTGGTTGTGTGTTCATACGATACACCTTTCATTAACAAATTTTCCTTCGCACACGTCAAACAAGTGTCGAAGATGTTTTCTAATCAAAAGGTCGATGATGGTTCACCGTAATTATTAAAATCAAACAGTCACTTTCCTTCGCACAAAAAATAATATAAAAAAAGCAAAAGAAGCCCGCTAAGTCAAAACCTATGAAGGAGACTTAGGCAAAACTGGGGCATCCCGCTGACTGTAAACTCTAAAATAAACAGTTTAGGCAAAATTTAGGGATAATACAAAGAGATTTTTAAATCCTTATCTTGAAAATCCTCAATGTCAAAACAATCAAATGTTATAGGGGAGTAGTGGTTGCCTTTTAATAGGTCCCTTTGACTTCTGAATCATCACTGCTACGATCAATGAAATCCCTAACTTATGGGAACCTGAATGCATAGTATGAGTTAACTGAGCATAGGACTGAAGATCATCACGTAGATTGGGTGGGTACAAATAAATTTTGAGCCTTTATCTTTTGTTTCATAAACCGTGAACCAGGCCACGTTACAACCCTCAAAAGACCTAACTGAAACAGGGTTATTTTGAAAGTATACTACAACAAGGTTGCGTAACCTGACTCCAAAAGATCCTTGCGAATCATTTATTTTGGCAATACACTTTTATTTTAAACTTTGAGCGTCTTGAACCGTTGTGTTCTGACTAACGACTCATGTATTTTCCATCTTTCAAAAATAATTTTGATTTCAAAAGTCGCATGAACTTTGCATTACCATGTTTGTATGAATGTTTTTGTTTGCAAACTGGCTTTCCTCTAAGGAATTTTCAAACAATGAGAAACTTGGTCAAGTAATCTTATCGGGGGCAAGTTCCTTTTACATCCTGTCAAAGAATCAGTTCAAGATTTGTTCAAGGAAATATCTTCTCAGATTTGGTTTATCCAGAGAATTGTTCAAGACCCAGACTGGGGCAAGCCCTCTGAGGATACAGCAAAACAGTCGATTCCACGAATCAGACAGCTGAAGCAATTATCAGTTCATTTGACCTGGGGCAATTTACTTGCATAATCCCTAAGCAGTTATTCATCATTCCTACAGTGACTATCAACTTGATACAGTTTAACAGAATGACAGTAATCTCCGTGTTGAGGAATCAGTCCTCCAGTTTTGTCATCTCACCGAAAGAGTCGAGCCTTGTCGTCGATGTCTGCATTTGCATTTGATCATATGTCATAGCATAATTCCTATACATGTGCATATCTTGGGTGCTTTATTCCCCATTTACATTTTTATCTTGGGTGCTTTACTCCCCATTTACATTTTTATCTTGGGTGTTTTACTCCCCATTTACATTTTTTATCTTGGGTGCTTTACTCCCCATTTACATTTTTATCTTGGGTGCTTTACTTCCCATTTACATTTCTATCCTGGGTGCTTTACTCCCCATTTACATGTCTATCTTGGGTGCTTTACTCCCCATTTACCTTCTATCCTTGGGTGTTTTATCCCCCATGTACCTTTATCCCGGGTGTTTTATTCCCCGTTTATCAGATATTCCTGGGTTTACCTAACATCATGGTGTTTTACCCCCATTTGCTTTTTTTTCTCCCTGAGGTCGTGTTTTACTCGTGTCTTACCTTGTGGGTGTCGCTACTGCAAAAATCGGCGCCGGCTGAACAGAAGAGTCGCCACCGTGCGTTATTTATCCCACGGGAGGGAAAGGAAACGCTCAGAGTAAACCTCGCACAACATGGGAAAGGTATGGTCATCGCAACCAAAACCTGGGTTCGGGAGTCGGTTACGCAAGGGGAAGGTATTAGCACCCCCTCACGTTCGTCGTACTCGACGGGATCCACGCTTGTTTCCGGGTATGGATTGTTATTCTATCTACTCTAAAGGTCAGGGGTTAAAAAGAAAGAAGAATGAAAATAAAATGACTCGGCAAAGTATCGCACTTTATGCCTACGTATTCCCGTCTGGAACGAGAAATTAGAGTCAACGTAGTTCGCCTACCTACGGGAAAGGAGGGGAAGGTTGCTCGCTAGGATATCGCATCCTATGCCTACGTACTTTCATACAGCATGAAAGATCAGAGCAAACGTAGTTCGGGCCACGTACGACACAGGCTGTCTTGATTGATTTTATTCCTTCTGAAAAAGGTTTTTCTGAATACTGGTCCAAGCGGACAAAAATGACGCCTTGATGAGTTCACCTTCTTTTACGGAAGAAGTGTCTTTTATTGTGTTTGAAATCTTTATGGTGTTTTTCTGTTTGTTTTGAGGAAGAAGAGACAGAACTCTAACCTACGGTTGCGAAGGGAAACAAACTAACCTAATGTTATCATGCATGGGTTAAGACCTAGTGTCTATCATGCTCCTCTCTTGCACAGAGAGAAACAGAGATCCTAAGGGATAGGCAGAAACAGAAACAATATCAGATATATACAGTAATACAGTAAAATGCATGGATGCAGCAATACAAGCGAGGCAAGGGAGTCCCACTCAACCTCGAACCTAGAAAACAATAGGCAAAAGTGAACAGACTTCACTTTCAACCCAACAGGGTAAACAGCAAACAATACAGTCCAGAAAACCAATCAATACATCAGAAATGAAATACAGCAATGAAGAAAACAGCCTCAGCAGCCCTGGATCAACATCTGGCTCCAAGTAATCTCCTATCAGCTACAGGCTTCAACAAGCATCAGTCTCCATCTTCATGGCCTTCAGGCAAGGGCTTTGATCATCAGTCTTCTATCTGCAATGGCTTTTCTTCAAGCTCAAACCTCCAGTATGAGGGATCAGTCACAAGAGTGGATTGGGTGTTAAGCAATCAGTTGACTACCAAAGGTGGTGAACAGACTGCTTCTAACACATATGACATTTTCTCTCAAGAGTTCTATCTCTTAGACACCATCACCAATCCTTCCAAAGGAAGGGGGTGAGTGTCTTAGAGAGACTCTGAATCACAGAGAGGAATGGATGCAGACAAGGCAATCCATGTTTGAGAAACAAGCTTTCTAATCTAGAGCTCTGCCTAGCTCCTAAACCCTAGTTCCTCAGCATCTGCTAGCAAAAATCTTATCTTCAACTCTGGAAGTTGATCTTCATCATCTGGATCTCCAATGGCTTTCATCTCCTCAAGTCTTCAGCTCCCCAAATCCCCAGACAAACCCAATACCCACACAAGCAAGCAATAATCCCCAGAGGGCACACCACACCAATCACTCAGATATATACATTACATTAATAGCAGTAGGGGAATCCTGACTTTTTCTAAGGGGATCTAATAACTACCCATATCCCCTATAGTCCCATAGCTAAACTATTCAAACCCTAAGTCCTAAGGGAAAAGAATCAAATCTCCTAAGTCATCACCTAAAACCCTAGTTTGTTCATGTTATTCACACCTAAACTAAACACCTAAAATTAATTTCTAAAAATAGGAACTAAATTGTATTTACAAGTTTAATGTCTAACCTAAACAACCTAAAAAGAATGGGCAAAAAATATTGAAGCAACTAATAGAACAAAAAATAACAAAAATCATGTATGAAATGAAACTATTTAAAATGCTATTTATTTAGAAAATATGGGAAAAATATCAAATAAAAAATAAAATGCAATTTTTATTTTTTATAATTTTCTTGACTCTTTAAAGAAAATAATGCAAAAAGAATGAATTAAAAATATGCAATTTCTGATTTTATATGATTTTTAGAAATGAATGAAAATAAAAGGAAATTAAAAAATGAAAATAGAAAGAAATAGAGGGAGGGGGTGAAAATAGCAAGCAGATCATGTTCAGCGCGTTGGGCCCATCAAATTGGGGGGTGCGAATAGCTGTCTGAGCCCAATTCCCCCCAATAAATGAAACGGTGCGTTTCAGTTTTTAAAATTTCCCACCAAACTGAAATTTGATCGTGTCCGTTGGATGAATCCCCCAAGTCAAAGGTCAGACTTCAATCGTATGGCTCCTAACCCTTCTTCAACCTCCAGCCATCTAGGGTTTCAGAAACCCTTCCCATGCACGATACTTCCATCTTTTCGTGCTCTCTCCACACGCCATGAAAACACACGATATAAAAAGCAAAATTCATCCATTTCTTTCCCTCTACACAGCTATAACCATAGTTTCCATTAAAACTCAAGCAATCAAACAATTCGATGGAGATAACAGATGGAAACCACCATTAGTATCTGATATCAAACCTCTCCAATTCTCCACGAAACTCATCCTAAACTGACCTACAACTCATCCTGATCATGGCATGCTACTCCAATAACAATCTCAGGCCTTATTTTAGCAATTACAAACCTCAACAGTTTTGATGCATCCTACTCAACCTTCATGAAATCTCCCCAAATTCATCCAAAACAATCCTCTACCCTACCTTAACCGTTCTACACTATCAAAACCTATTAACCCTAACTTAAACAAGCAATTCGAATGAAAACTCACCTTATGCACAATGAAGAAAACAGCTACCAAAACCTCTTGATTTATAGCTTGAAGTGAGTGGAAAATGCTCCAAGAACTCAATAGTGGCTTCTGTATGCAACAGGTATGACTCCAAGGATGTGAATCTCTCAATTCCAAAGTTTATGCTTCTTGGATGATAATGATGAATGGCACAATTCCTTCCTCAATTTGACAAATGAAGGTGTGGATTCTGATCCTTGTATGATGATGGTGAAGACTCAATCAAGAATAGTGAAGATTGGTGAGAAATTGAGGGAGTTTGAGAAGCTTATGCAAGAATGGAAAAATGTGGAAAAGTTGGGGTTTTGAACAAATGGGAGCACCAACCCTTGCATGAACCAACTTGTATGAATATATAGATGGGATTAGAACTTCCTAGAAACTTGGAGAAGTTTCCCTTGCACTTTTCCCTTTCAATTTGGTTTATGTAACTTTCAATTCAAGCAACCCTGGATAACTCTCAAATATTGAACCAAACCCAAAATTCTACTTTAGCCAATGTCTTGAAAATGCCCTTTCCATTCAAAATGACCTATAATTTTGCTTCATTTGGCCAAGATATGAAAAATCTCATTTTTAAGGCCATTTTTCTTCATTAAATTTACCAATTTTGAAACCTTGTGCTATGAATCTTTCCAATCTCTCATGGTCACTTTTCTAGACTTAAAATGTCATTTGGAGCAAGTTTGATGTTGTAAGTTTTTCCATTTGAGGCCTCCTTGTATGAGTTTTGGACATAAGTTAAAATGACCTGTAATTCACAAATGACCAAAATACCCTTTTCTTGCCAAGACCATAAGTTGAGTTCCACACATCATATGAAGGCATACTATACCATTCTAGAAAGCTAAGACAATGAGGAACAATTCTTATGTTGACCAGAAATTCGTTTGAAATCTCCTTGAGGGGTAAAAATTGCTTGGAAGTCAAGTCACTTTCACAGACAAAATTTCAGATACCTCAGATGACCTGTAACTTGCAAGGATCATAACTTGAGTTCTATAAATCTCCTTGATGTCTTCCACCACTCAAATTAAAGGTCTTGAGATCCTCTACAAGTTTCATGTTGGCCAAGAAGCCATTTGAAACTTTCATTTTGACTTATCTTGTTTGGAAATTTGACCTAAACTAGGGGATTTTACATAGAAACCCTAATTTAGAAACTCCTCTTCTCCTTGATTTCTCTTGAATTTTTCTTAGCATAACAACATATCCTTATTCTCCATGTCAAATGATGAATCCCATATCTCTTCAATAGACCTGAATGCCTTTAAATCAATCAATTGACCTAGGGTTGACCCAGATGAAACCCTAGTTGACTGTCTTCAACTGCAATACTTGTGATCACATCAACAACTTGTTTTCTTCTCCAAATGACTTTCTAAGTCCTCCAAGATGTCTAGATACTCCCCATGCTCAGCCCATAGCTCACAATTCCTTTGGTTGACCCACAGATACCCTCAGTTAGGAGATATACTCAATGCTTGATCCACTGAACTCCCTGCTTTCAAATTCTTTTCTGATGACTTGAATGAGATGGAATTAGGATAATAACCTCTTGATAGGCCTCTAGAGATGATGATAATGATTGGACCCCTGCTGGATGACTTGCTATGCTTATGCTATGCAGATGGTTAGGCTATGGACATGACTCTATATGCAAATGCTAATGATATTGAAACATAAACCAAGTGAATAAGGTTGAGCAAATTTTAGGGTGCAACAGCTGCCCCTATTCAAGCGACTGGGACCCGATTGGGTGAAGAGCCCGGAGCCTTCAGACATTCGCGGTACGAGACGGTTGAATACCAGTGAAACCAGAAATTTGCCAACCGTAGAAATAAACTACGCTCCTGCTTGAGGGAACGACATTCATCAGCTGAATCTGACTATTACGACAACCCACTGATCTCGCGCGACCACTGCTAGGGATTATTTTCATCGTTCTGAAAAAGATTCTATCATCGTAGAGACATAACACTGTCCACGTCCGGACGCCTGCTCCGTTGATTTGGAAAACCTCCATAACTTTGTTGGGGATGGCTCGTCTGCCTTCTCGTCAGAAATAAATCGTCCCCGTTGGGAATAAACTCTTCCCCGTTAGGAATAACATCGTCCACGTTAGGAATAACATCTTTCCACGTTAGGAATAACATCGTCCACGTTAGGAATAACATCTTTGATCTGTCCGCGTCAGGACTAAACTTCTTCCCCGTCAGGAACACACTCCCTCTTTCCACGTCAGGAATACAAACCTCTTTCCGCGTAAGGAACACTATCTCTCTTTCCACGTAAGGAATCACACCTCGATTTGACTCTGTCCACGTAAGGACCCCAATCTTTCCACGTGAGGAATATAATCTCAATCTGTCCACGTTAGGACTCCGGCTTGATATGTCCACGTAAGGACTCCACTCTTTCCACGTAAGGAATCCTCCTCCGATATGTCCGCGTAAGGACTCAATCTTTTCCACGTAAGGAACCACATCTTTCCACGTAAGGAGACCTTTTCTCGAACTGTCCGTGCCAGGACTTAAACTTTTCCACGTAAGGAAACGATCTTATCTTTCCACGTAAGGCATACAACTCGTCTTTTCTTCGTCTGTCCACTTCAGGACTGAACTTGCTTTTCCATGTAAGGAATTGAAGCTTCTCTTTCCCTGTAAGGAATGAACCTGTCCACGTCAGGACTCGCGTTTCGTCTTGATTTGTCCACGTCAGGACTCACCTCTTGACTTGCTGAGGAAATAACACTTGTCCACGTCCGGACTTGCGCGCCTTCAACTTGCTTGGGAAATAAGACTTGTCCACGTCAGGACTCACACTTTGCCCACAACACAAAGAAGGATAAACTTGTCCACGTCAGGACTCTCGCATCTTGTCATCTCAAAGAACTATAAACTTGTCCACGTCAGGACACCCCTTTCACCATTACGAATAAAGCTATTTGCCGAGATAAATTGTCCATGTTAGGACACTAACACGAAGAGTAGTCGATCTTGTCCACGCCAGGACTCCACACTCAATCAATACCAGGAACTCGCACCTGTCCACGTTAGGAATGATACGCATCGTCAACTCGAGGAGATGTCCACGTCAGGACTCCACATTCCAACAACCTTCTCTAGCACACAGAAAACCCGTCAATAAAATTGTCCACGTTAGGACTCATCCTTCCATTGGTCCGCAAATTTCTTATCACTGACGTTACAGCAACTTCGAGGCTGGCTCTACTGGGGACATTTGGAAATCAGACTTCCGGACGCCTGTTCTGATAACTGGCGGCAGCCTCTGAAATTCTGATTCATGAATCCTTTGATGACCAATAGCTCTGCTTGGGGATAAGGAGAAACTTATCCTGCTGACTCTGGCGGGGAAAACACAAGAAATTCATAAACAACTCTGGTCGGAGACAAAGAGAACTTCATCTTGACAACTCTGTGGGGAATAGTGCCAAAACTGACACTTCGTCGTACGTCTCATGCCGAGACTTTGAACGTTTTATTGATCCACCTGAGAAAGGGCTCTCTCTACCTGCAAGAGAAGCAATACTTGGAACAACGGTTAGCCAACCTAGTTTATGTTTCAAAATGCACATGTTTGGCAATAATGCAATGCCCCCTTCGACATGGAAATGCTGCATTTTTATTTGGTTAATGCAAGTATGACACTATATGCTGATGCGAATGCAGACTCGAACTGCAGGGCACAAGAGCTGTTTCAGCAAAATAAATGCTGAAGATAAATGCCAACTCCGCTGGGGATAGCCAGGTGCTACAAAATTATTCCGGCAAAATAAATGCTGGAAGAGTGAAGTCGACCCAGCTGGGAAATTGGGAACTTAACCAGGCACCTTGTTGAGGTAACACCCTGCTGGGGAATATAACTCTGCTAGAGAGTAATAGCTGCGCTTGGTATGATTCAACTCCTGCTGGAGAGTGACCGGATATCACTCGGTATTCTGACAAAATAAATGCCATGACCCACACCAACTCTGCCGGGGAGAGCCTTAATCTTTGAGTTCCACTAGGAGGAATACTTGCTGAGAAGAGAATTCTGCTGAGGATGGGATGATTCTCTTGGGGAAAATTAACGGACTCCACTGGGGGAGAGTAACTGACCCTGCGGGGGAAGGCGAACCGCCTGAATACAACTCACAAATGTTAATCTTTTGCGGCTAAACCACTCTGCTTGAGATGCACCGTCCGAATACCGCCCCCAATCTTGGAACCGCCAATTCTGCTGAAGATAAACGACTTTGCTGGAGAATATCCTTTGGATAAGCTACGACTAGCTGAGGAATTCTATCCTTCTTCAGGAAGAACATGCATGACCTGCGTGAGGGTCGAGTCTTTTATTACTGCAGTCTCTTGATCATCTTCCTCGTACGGCTATGAAACCTGCAACAACACAAACACGACAAAGCAAACCTATGCAACCAGATTGATTCAGGTTAGTGACGTTATTTTCAGTTAATTCAAAGCTTTAGCAACTGTTGGCAAGGGCCAGTGACGTTATGCACATGTTAGTTTCATCAAACTTAGGCGTTAATCATGCACAAAACCGTAAAGAACAGTGTCAAGTACTGAATAACGTATTTTATTGATTGGGCCCCTGAATGGGCGGAGTTTTTTGTACACGGAATGTAACTCCTGAAAAGAGGAAGCTACGCAAAGCAAATATACAAGTATGCACAAGAAGCATAAATATATTGACAAATGAAATTTTGTACACATGTCGGCAACGGGATGCAGATGAACACCACGAACTGATCCTCCTATGACTCGTCCGACTCTAACGCTTTTCCCGGTATTCATACTTCTGAAAAGGTTGTACCAGATAACCAATCCTCCCCGTTATATTCTCCCGCATTGATGCTCAGTGCAATATCAAATTCGGACCGCAGTCATTTGCTTTTCAAATCCCTAACTTTTGCGTGAACCGCCTTTTACGGGTTTTCAGTTCACCGGGATACCCCTTTTTGCCGAAGTCGCCCAGTGTAGGTTTTCAACTTCGCGGGTGTACATTTTTCAATTTTATCCCTAACTTTTGCCCGAACCTTTCATTCTGTTTTTGGTTCGCCAGGATGCCCCATTTTTGCCCGGACTCTCTTTTTTCTGTCCAGCGGGTCTATTTTAAGCAAAGTATTTTTTAACTGCGTCCGAATTCACAGGCGACGTAAAGTCTTCACCGTCCATGGTGGACAACAACAATGCTCCTCCTGAAAAGACTTTCCTGACAACGTATGGCCCTTCGTAGTTGGGGGTCCACTTGCCCCTGTGATCTGCTTGCGGCGGGAGAATCCTTTTCAGCACAAGGTCGCCCGTCTGAAAGCTTCGCGGATGTATCTTCTTATCATATGCTTTCTTCATTCTGCTCTGGTACAAACGACCGTATGCTAGAGAAGCTAGCCTCTTCTCGTCCATTAAGCTCAGTTGGTTTAATATGTCTTTCACCCATTCTGCCTCGTCCAGCTGAACGTCTCGCAATACCCTCAGAGAAGGTATCTCAACTTCCAATGGCAATACCGCTTCCATTCCGTATACCAACGAGAACGGGGTTGCCCCGGTTGATGTGCGTGCCGTCGTACGATAACCGTGCAAAGCGAAAGGTAGCATCTCGTGCCAATCCTCATAGGTCACCACCGTTTTCTGAACGATCTTCTTGATATTCTTATTGGCCGCTTCGACAGCGCCATTCATCTTGGGTCGGTAAGGGGAGGAGTTGTGATGTTCGATCTTGAAATTCTGACAGAGCTCCTTCATCATTTTGTTGTTCAGGTTCGAACCGTTGTCCGTGATTATCCGCTCGGGAATCCCGTATCGGCAAATGATATCTCTCTTGATGAATCTGGCCACCACTTGCTTCGTTACATTTGCATAAGACGCCGCTTCCACCCACTTGGTGAAATAATCGATTGCTACTAAGATGAACCGATGCCCGTTAGAAGCTGTCGGCTCGATCTTTCCAATCATATCGATTCCCCACATCGAAAATGGCCAAGGCGATGACATCACATTTAGAGGACTCGGAGGCACATGGATCTTATCAGCATAGATTTGGCACTTGTGGCACTTCCTCGCAAACTTGAAACAATCAGTTTCCATGGTCAGCCAAAAATAACCTGCCCGTAGCAGCTTTCTCGTCATAGCATGTCCGCCAGCATGCGTACCAAAGGTACCTTCGTGTATCTCCTCCATGAGCAACTTTGCCTCTCTTTCATCTACACAACGCAACAGCACCAAATCGTGGTTTCTTCTGTATAAGACGCCATCCGGGTTCAAATAGAAATTGCCCGCTAATCTCCTGAGAGTCTTCTGATCTTGACTGGATGCCCCAGCCGGATACTCTTTATTCTTCAGGAAATTAAGGATATCGAAATACCATGGTTTGTCATCAGATGCTTCATCAATAGCAAATACATAAGCTGGCCTGTCAAGCCGAGAGACGACGATTCGGGGAGCCTCGTTCCAGAAGTTGACCTTGTACATGGAAGACAAAGTGGCCAGGGCGTCAGCCATTTGATTCTCCGCTCGCGGTACATGATGCAATTCAACCTTGTCAAAGAAAGGCAACAATCTCCTTGCATAGTTCATGTAATGTATTAAATTGGGCTGACGTGTCTCCCATTCTCCTTTGATCTGATTCACCACCAGAGCTGAGTCTCCGTATACGTCCAGATTCTTGATTCGTAAATCAATGGCTTCTTTAATCCCCATAATACAAGCTTCGTATTCGGCTTCATTATTGGTAACTGCAAAGGTCAATCGGGCAGTAAACGGGATGTGCGACCCGTGTGGCGTAGTGATGATTGCCCCTATTCCGCTACCGTAGGTATTCACAGCTCCGTCAAAGATCATCTTCCATTTGGAACCCAACTTTGGTCCCTCGTCTGGCAACGGCTCTTCACAATCTTTCATCTTTAGGTACATGATATCCTCGTCAGGAAAATCAAACCTCATCGATTGGTAATCTTCAATAGGCTGCTCCGCCAGATACTCAGACAGCACACTCCCCTTTATAGCCTTCTGCGAGACGTATTGAATGTCATATTCAGTCAAGACCATCTGCCAACGGGAAATTCTACCTGACAACGCCTGCTTTTCGAATACATATTTGATAGGATCCATCTTCGAGATGAGCATGGTTGTATGATTCAGCATGTATTGCCTCAAACGCTTGGCGACCCAGGCTAGCGCGCAACAAGTTTTTTCAAGCATTGAATATCGAGATTCACAGTCTGTAAATTTCTTACTCAAGTAGTAGATTGCATGCTCTTTTCTTCCTGTCTCGTCGTGTTGACCGAGAACACAACCCATGCTTCCCTCAAGAACTGTCAAATACATAATCAAGGGTCTCCCTGCCACTGGGGGTATCAAAATAGGAGGCTCCTGCAAATACTGCTTTATTTTGTCGAACGCCTTTTGACAATTGTCGTTCCACGTTACAGCTTGATCTTTCTTCAACAGCTTGAATAATGGTTCACACGTGGCAGTTAGGTGAGATATGAACCGAGCGATGTAGTTCAACCTCCCTAAAAACCCGCGCACCTCTTTCTCTGTTTTGGGCGTTGGCATTTCTTGGATCGCTTTTATTTTAGCAGGATCGACCTCTATTCCTCTTTCGCTTACGATAAACCCCAGCAGTTTACCCGATCTCACCCCGAAGGTGCATTTGTTAGGGTTCAGTCTCAGCCTGAACTTCCTAAGCCTCTTAAATAACTTCAACAGATTCACCAGATGCTCTTCCTCCGTCTGGGATTTGGCAATCATATCGTCAACATAAACTTCGATCTCTTTATGCATCATATCATGGAAAAGAGTCGTCATCGCACGCTGATATGTTGCCCCAGCATTCTTCAAGCCGAAGGGCATCACTTTGTAGCAAAATGTTCCCCAGGGCGTTATGAAGGTAGTCTTCTCCATATCCTCTGGCGCCATTTTAATTTGATTATAGCCTGAAAAGCCATCCATGAAGGAGAATACGGAGTATTGAGCAGTATTATCAACTAGCATGTCAATATGAGGAAGTGGAAAATCGTCTTTTGGGCTTGCTTTATTCAAATCTCTATAATCCACGCACATTCGAACCTTGCCATCTTTCTTTGGCACTGGTACGATGTTAGCAACCCATGAGGGATACTTTGTCACGACCAGGAAACCAGCGTCCCACTGTTTTTGAACTTCCTCTTTGATCTTCACTACCATATCTGGTCGAGTTCTGCGAAGTTTTTGTTTGACTGGTGGGCAATCTTCTTTCAGTGGCAGGCGGTGCACAACCATGTCTGTATCGAGCCCCGGCATGTCTTTATATGACCAAGCGAATACATCATTATACTCCCTGAGCATTTCAACCAGTCTTCGCTTGATATCACTCTGCAGTGCGGCTCCGATACGAATATTCTTCTCAACCCCTTCCGACCCCAAGTTGATAATTTCGATGACCTCGTCATGAGGCAGAATGGCTCTTTCCTCTTGCTTCACCAACCAAGACAGTTCTTCAGGAACGTCGCTATCTTCGACAACCTCTTCTTCGGCCTGAAATACCGGGTGCTCAAAGTCGGGACGAGTCCTAGGTGGTTCAAGAATGTCATCTGAAAATGTTATCCTGCAAAAGGAACGGTTAAGTGTTTCAAAATGCGTATAAAGCGAACAACCACGTTGCCATTTTATTGAAAAATATAAAACAAGAAAGACAGGGATTACAGTATTTGCACATGAAAAAACGCCATTTATTCAATGATTAACACACAATGTTCATAACAACACAGCCCTAAGCAAATCATGATGCCCCGGGCAAGACATCAGATTATTCAACAATTAATAAAGCGAAGCATTACTGTTTAAGAGTCACAGGAACAAGCTCCTGAATAGACCAGTTGCACAAGCCCTGTCCTGGCGTGCTTGGCTGAATCCAGGCATCCATATCACAGTCGCTGTCTCCTTCATCCGATTCAGAAGCAGCGTTGACGGTCTCATGACATACTCCACTGGCAGAAATGGTGATTGGCCCTCTGAAACGGGGTGCCCCCACGGCAGGAGTTGACGACGACGGTTGGTATCCTAGCCCGAACCGGTCCATCTTCACAGGAATGTCCAGCATTTTGCCCCAGCCCTTTGCTTCTCCTGCTTCTACTAGAGCTTGAGCTTCTTTATACGATGAGACGGCTATCTCCGACGCTTTGCTCGGCCCGGGACCTTTGTCCTTGATACACAACCCTTCAAATGCCTGGCAGGGTGTTTCGTGGATCTCTCCGTCGACCTCCACATATTTAAACGACGAAAAATGGCTGACCAGGATGTCTTCTTCTCCGCATACAGTGACTACGCTGTCTCCAACCATATATTTTAACTTCTGATGTAGGGTGGACGTGACTGCCCCAGCCCCATGGATCCAGGGTCTTCCAAGCAAGCAGCTGTACGCAGGCTGTATATCCATGATATAAAACTCAGTTGCAAACACCTCCGGCCCCACCTGTAGAGGCAACGTTATTGATCCGAAAACATTTCTTCGCGTACCATCAAACGCCCTAACCACCAAGTCACTGGGCGTGCACCGGATTCCGCTAACATCCAGCTTCATCATTGCCTTCTTAGGCAGCACATTCAGAGACGACCCGGTGTCAACCAATACGTGCGACATTACTGATCCTCTACACTCGACAGATACGTGCAGCGCCATATTATGATCTCTCCCTTTCGGGGTCAAGTCAAAATCAGTAAAGCCCAAGCTGTGGCCTGCATTCACATGTGCCAACACTCCTTCCAGCTGATTCACGGAGACGTATTGAGGTACAAAAGAAGTATCCAGGACTCTCAGCAAAGCATTTCTGTGAGCTTCCGAACATAACAACAATGACATGATAGATATTTTGGACGGCGTCTGCTGCAGATGCTCCACAATCTTATAATCACTTTTTCGAATCAAGCGCATGAACTCTTCTACATCTTTCGACGCCGATTCTTTTTCGCTTGCTTGCATTGGGACATTATCAACCGCCTTCCCTTTTCCTTTCGCTATTCTTTCGGCCTCCACTTCAGGGGATATAAAGATCCTACCACTTCTTGTCATACCTCCCGATCCAACAACATTATCCACAGTCTCGGCTGGCTGCTTATTAACATCAATTTTTATCCCGTCACAATACACCTCCAACCCATATGACCATGGGACTGCTTTCTTGTTCTCGTACGGGATCGGCCCGGCCTTAGTTATGGTGATCGATGGTCGTTGAGCTGGTGCTGCAATAGTGATCGTCTTCCGAGGAATCGTTACCGTGGCCACATCACTCCAATTATCTGTTACTGCCCCTGCAGGCTCTTCAGTTGCGGCCCGGTCAAACTGCAATATGCCTTCATCAATTAAAGCCTGAATGCTTTTCTTCAACTCATCACACCCCCCAGCTAGGGTCCAGCATTCCAAACAATATTCGTCACACCCTGGGTAAACACCCCCTTGCAACAGTCGGCTTTTTATCTCGCTCAGCGGCGTCTTTAAATCTTCAACATTCATAATCAGATTCAACCCTTCCTCAGTTAGAATGGCGTTTGCCCCGTGATTAGGCATGGGTTTCTGCACTATATTCGGACCTGCCGTTCCGAAATTGATAGTCTTGTTGTCCAAAAGATCTTGCACAACATGCTTAAAAGCATGGCAACCCTCTATATCGTGGCCTGGAGCC
Source organism: Lathyrus sativus (assembly GCA_963859935.3). Taxonomy (NCBI): domain Eukaryota; kingdom Viridiplantae; phylum Streptophyta; class Magnoliopsida; order Fabales; family Fabaceae; genus Lathyrus; species Lathyrus sativus. The sequence goes on from OZ012740.1 coordinate 432,772,175, forward strand.
CCAGAATGGAACTCACAGTGCCTGCTTGCATCGTAACCAAACGGGGGAGCTCCCGTTATCGGTGCCAGAGTTCTTTTCTCTACCAGGTTCAATCCCAACAATGTCTGCAACAAATCTGCATAGGTTGAGGGAGGCTTCTCAAACACTCTTCTCGGTTTGCCACCCTGGAATCTCCGCTGAGCCTGTTGTGCCCCCTGCTGAGGCTGCTGCTGCATTGGCTGCTGCTGCGACGGTTGTTGTTGCTGAAGTGGTTGTTGCTGATACGGGATAGTAACACTTGCCACCTGCTGCGGCTGATGGTATTGGTTTCGTCCCCTGCCTCGGCCTCGGCCTCGGCCTCCAAATACTGCGTTTGCCTTGCCCTGACGGCGCCCTCCAAAAGTCCTCTTATTACTGCCAGATGCAGTTGACTCCTCAACCTGGAATTTTCCTTGCTTAATGTTACGCTCGATCTTTTCTCCCATCAGAATTAGGTCTGAAAAACTGGCCAGAGACGTGTGAAACAGCATATCATGAAACAGACCTGTGAATATGCCGACAAACATGTCATTCATTTCCTTGTCTTCTACGGGAGGACGGACCCTGGCAGCCATATCGCGCCACCTTTGCGCGTACTCTTTAAAGCTCTCTCCCTTCTTCTGCGACAGTCCCGCCAATTGGACCCGATTGGGCGCCAAGTCGCTGTTATACTTGTAGTGAGCTACAAACGCCTTCGCCAATTGCTTCCATGTCTTGATATTGGTTGGCTCCAACCCCATGTACCACTCTAGGGAAGGACCCGACAGACTATCTTGAAAGAAATGCATTAGCATTCTTTCATCAGTTGAGTATGCAGACATCTTTCTGTAATAAGCTCGTACATGCACTTTCGGATATGTGTCCCCTTTATACTTATCAAACGCAGGGGCTTTGAATTTGATTGGCACCCTCAAACCAGGTACCAAACCCATTGTTGCCATGTCCAAACCCACAACACTTTGGTTCAGGACTCCCCTCATCTGCTCTTCCAGCATTCTGATCTTCTGGGAGTCATCCATCGGCCCTTCGAATCCTCCGCCGGAGAAAGCGTCCTCCTGCTGATCTTCTTGCCACATACCATTTCCAGCCTCATACTCATCATATCCATTATTACGTCCAGCTCTGATCTGATTCATGCCCGGACCTCGGCCTCTGTTGCCGTACCCTTGAACTCCTCCAGCAGGACCAAAAGCCATAAATCCAGTGCCGTTTCCATTTCCAAGACCTCCGTAGCCCGGATTGGCCGCACCATAACCATCTTGCCCAAAGCCTTGAGCATTGAAACCATATTTCCCAGTGTTATCGAATCCCTGATCGTTGAACCCGAATCCAGTATTGACAAAGCCGTTGCCTCCCATATTATCACCCAAATTGATGTCACCAAGCCCAACGTTATGGACAGCCGTCTCATTCCCGACTCCGACGTTACCATTCACAGCAGCGGTAGCGTTGTTGACATTAGCAGCCGGTATATTGACTACAGGTGGAGCCACTGGCGTGGGAGTGCCGTCTCCATGAGCAGTATCGACCTGTACAGACTGATGATCCTCGTTACCGTGACCAGCATTTCGAGCCAACAGAGGTTGGACCATGGCTTGCAGATTTTCCTGACCTTTTGCAATAGCTTCCATGGTCTGCATGAAGAGAGCGAGCTTTTCGCGCACATCCTGCATCTCGTTCTGCATTTGATCCATGATTCTTCGACAGTTGGTGCGGGTAGAATAACGGTGCGGGTGTTGATCTGCAATCCTGGAAAGCACCTGGTACAGGGCAGGAAATAAGACACTATTCAAAGATTACCTGTAATGCAATGTGAATATGAATGCAATGCAATGTGTCTGTGCATTAGGGAAGTTCATTCCCCCAGTTCTAGTGTGGAGGTGACAGTGCAGTGACAGTGCTAATGATATAAAGATCGGAGCTGAATCATAGAAAGCCTCATATATTACTGAGAAAACCAGAATACAATGTCGCTGAGAGTACAACAAGAAGGCATGACCTCAACCAACAATCCTGGTGATGGTCAGCACTATGCAAATAAAGCATACAAGTTACTACATGAAATGATCAAATCCTCCCAAAAGTCTGGTATTCTTCTATCAACTTCTTGGTCTCCGGATGACTGGGTCGATCAAGCAGCCCCTCAACAAGTTGGTTTCTCTTCTTAAGAACACGGCGCACGTCTTCAGCAGTTTCTTCCCATGTTGCTTCTCCGAAGTAATCTTCTAGTTTTCGCTTTTGAGACACAGCTTCATCTCGGCATTTGATTGCCTTGTTCAGTGCATGCTGGACACTATACCGGGTCATCACTTCTTCCTCACACTTCTTGATGCTAGACTTCAACTTCTCTTCGAGGTCGGAGATTTGCTGCTTCAATTTATCCTCCCTTTTCTTATTGTTGGTGAGTGTAGCATTCCAAGTCTTATTGCAAGAGGAGATCTCTCGGTGAGCGATGTCAAGCGCTTTCTTCTTGGATTCAAGCATGTCATGGGAACTTCTGAACTCTTGCCCCAGACGTTCGCGCTTCTTCTTTTCCTCGGTCAACTCAGCCCCTAACCTGTTTAACAGCTCGATCTGTTGTTGGAAAGCATATACGGCCTTGTTTTTCTCGCCGCGTACCTGAGCTAGCTCTTGCTCTAACCCTTCGTTGATCTTCATCAAGGCTTCTTTCTCTCTCACAACTTGCTCGTAGGCTTCCCTAGAAACAGTAGTTGGCTCTTCTGCCGGAATAGGAACAATGACGGGTGCAGCTGGAAATGGCATCAATAACTGACTTGCTCTTTCCTGGATCCAAACCCTGTAAGGTGCATAGGCCTGGCAATCGTTCTTACCTAACAGTGGCTTCCCTTTGCGGTTGATACGTGTCCAGGCATGCTGCAGCTCAGCTAGCAATTCTCCCTTCAAATCACCTGTGAAGTACAGAGATTCCTGTACTTCCTCCTCCTGAGGTGGATTCTTCAGTGCATATCCGAACTGGCGAATGAATAGAGAAGGGTTGTAATTGATACACCCTTTTCTTCCTATCAACGGCACATTAGGGTACCCAGAACAGCTGAAGATGAGCTCAGATCCCAACATGTCTCGATCAAACCACTCCATATCTTCCGACGATAGCCTCATCAGGCGCTCTGGCCAACCAACTGGGACTGTAGTCTCTGCAACAGATCTTCTCTTAGGAAGGTGGCTCTCAAACCACATACTCAACAAGGGTACACAAAGATGAACATTCTTCCCTCTTCCCTTCTCATTCTTGTAATGCAGTGAATGATAGAGATCTCCGAGTAAGGTAGGTACAGGATTACCAGCGGCAAACAAGTAGAAAGCATCGAAATCCACAAAATCCGGTATATTGGGAAACAAGACTATGCCATAAATGCACAAGGCCAACACAGCATTGAAAGCAACCCAGCACCCGCTCTTAGCGTACTCCTGGGCTTTACCAACTAAGAACTGAAGTGAGAAGCCTGGAACTCCACGGGAAACAGTAGTCAATAGTTCAGAAGCGTCAATATGCAAGGCCTTTGCCAAACCCTCCGGCTTGGGCTTGGCGCCAGAATGGATGAAGGGAACTTGGTTCTGCACGGGCAGCTCAACATACTCAGCGTATTCCTCCAGGGTTGGTCCCATAATAAAGTCGGAGAACGTAAAACACCTCAAAGCAGGGTCATAGAATTGCATCAAAGCATACAACCCATCTAACTCTACCTCTGTAGGTTTACACACCAATCTCAGTAGTCTACCATAGCTCATCCGGAAGCTCCTACGAACACCCTCATCAGCACGAGAGATCAACCCCAGTAAAGGAACAATATCAGGAGTAGGCAATTTGTAAGCAACTGTCCTCCTCAAGCTAGTCATGATCAAACACTCAGAAGTCTGGGCACTAGAACTAGGGAAATGCAAATGAACCTGCAGCACAGACACACGTTAGTGAAATGCAAATGGTAATGGATATGCAATAATGCAATGCAAGTAACATGCAACAGGGACCAAAGCTGTAGCTGAATAGCCTGAACCATATCAAGAAAGTCCCAGACCCTCCAGAAGTCATCCAATCCTGATCTAGGATAGACCTCAAACAAAACTCCAATATTGGTCTCTGATAGACCCCATAATCATAACCTGAATGGTCTCTAACAGACCTCAAATCATATCTCCCACTGGTCTTTGACAGACCTCAGAACACATCTCTAAATAATCTCTGACAGACCTCAGAACACACCAGCTGGTCTCTGACAGACCTTAGGACACATCTCCACCTGGTCTCTGACAGACCTCAGAACACACCATAAATATCCAGGATCCTGATCAAGAAACAAACCGGTGGTCTGGAGGTCTAGTTACCTGCATAACCCTGAATCCCCTCACAGGTGGGTGGCCCTATAACTGGCACAAGGTACGGCATCCTATGCGGTCGTCGGCGTCACAGACTTTCAGGGTTGATGATACGATTCCCAGAAGGAGTGGCATCATCAATCCCTGAAGAGGCCTCACTTAGCCAACTTCCAAATGATCGGTCCCCAGAGTCGACAATCCAACTAACCAGCAACCCACGCCAACCAAAGGAAGGGGCAGGAGGCCAACCAGAGGAACCTCGTCTGAGTGTAGATTTCATGGGACACCAAAGCAAGCAAAGCAAGCGGGCACCCACTAATTTCTACTCTAATTCTAGGTGCACTCAAGCCCAGGTCCGACTTATCTCTCAATATCAGAACACCCGTCACACCCCAGATACAGCAACAATAATCAATATATAAAGCTGAAAATATAAGGTTAGACATATAAAATAACTCCATACAAAATCCTCGACGGGAAAACAAGCGTTAGGATTGACTCTCTCAAAGGGACGTTGGATCCCAAATGCATAAGAACTATCGCAGTCCTTAGCAGCCAGGGGACGTTGGGTCCCCAGCAGAGTCGCCAGCTGTCGCTACTGCGAAAATCGGCGCCGGCTGAACAGAAGAGTCGCCACCGTGCGTTATTTATCCCACGGGAGGGAAAGGAAACGCTCAGAGTAAACCTCGCACAACATGGGAAAGGTATGGTCGTCGCAACCAAAACCTGGGTTCGGGAGTCGGTTACGCAAGGGGAAGGTATTAGCACCCCCTCACGTCCGTCGTACTCGACGGGATCCACGCTTGTTTCCGGGTATGGATTGTTATTCTATCTACTCTAAAGGTCAGGGGTTAAAAAGAAAGGAGAATGAAAATAAAATGACTCGGCAAAGTATCGCACTTTATGCCTACGTATTCCCGTCTGGAACGAGAAATCAGAGTCAACGTAGTTCGCCTACCTACGGGAAAGGAGGGGAATGTTGCTCGCTAGGATATCACATCCTATGCCTACGTACTTTCATACAGCATGAAAGATCAAAGCAAACGTAGTTCGGGCCACGTACGACACAGGCTGTCTTGATTGATTTTATTCCTTCTGAAAAAGGTTTTTCTGAATACTGGTCCAAGCGGACAAAAATGACGCCTTGATGAGTTCACCTTCTTTTACGGAAGAAGTGTCTTTTATTGTGTTTGAAATCTTTATGGTGTTTTTCTGTTTGTTTTGAGGAAGAAGAGACAGAACTCTAACCTACGGTTGCGAAGGGAAACAAACTAACCTAATGTTATCATGCATGGGTTAAGACCTAGTGTCTATCATGCTCCTCTCTTGCACAGAGAGAAACAGAGATCCTAAGGGATAGGCAGAAACAGAAACAATATCAGATATATACAGTAATACAGTAAAATGCATGGATGCAGCAATACAAGCGAGGCAAGGGAGTCCCACTCAACCTCGAACCTAGAAAACAATAGGCAAAAGTGAACAGACTTCACTTTCAACCCAACAGGGTAAACAGCAAACAATACAGTCCAGAAAACCAATCAATACATCAGAAATGAAATACAGCAATGAAGAAAACAGCCTCAGCAGCCCTGGATCAACATCTGGCTCCAAGTAATCTCCTATCAGCTACAGGCTTCAACAAGCATCAGTCTCCATCTTCATGGCCTTCAGGCAAGGGCTTTGATCATCAATCTTCTATCTGCAATGGCTTTTCTTCAAGCTCAAACCTCCAGGATGAGGGATTAGTCACAAGAGTGGATTGGGTGTTAAGCAATCAGTTGACTACCAAAGGTGGTGAACAGACTGCTTCTAACACATATGACATTTTCTCTCAAGAGTTCTATCTCTTAGACACCATCACCAAGCCTTCCAAAGGAAGGGGGTGAGTGTCTTAGAGAGACTCTGAATCACAGAGAGGAATGGATGCAGACAAGGCAATCCATGTTTGAGAAACAAGCTTTCTAATCTAGAGCTCTGCCTAGCTCCTAAACCCTAGTTCCTCAGCATCTGCTAGCAAAAATCTTATCTTCAACTCTGGAAGTTGATCTTCATCATCTGGATCTCCAATGGCTTTCATCTCCTCAAGTCTCCAGCTCCCCAAATCCCCAGACAAACCCAATACCCACACAAGCAAGCAATAATCCCCAGAGGGCACACCACACCAATCACTCAGATATATACAGTACATTAATAGCAGTAGGGGAATCCTGACTTTTTCTAAGGGGATCTAATAACTACCCATATCCCCTATAGTCCCATAGCTAAACTATTCAAACCCTAAGTCCTAAGGGAAAAGAATCAAATCTCCTAAGTCATCACCTAAAACCCTAGTTTGTTCATGTTATTCACACCTAAACTAAACACCTAAAATTAATTTCTAAAAATGGGAACTAAATTGTATTTACAAGTTTAATGTCTAACCTAAACAACCTAAAAAGAATGGGCAAAAAATATTGAAGCAATTAATAGAACAAAAAATAACAAAAATCATGTATGAAATGAAACTATTTAAAATGCTATTTATTTAGAAAATATGGGAAAAATATCAAATAAAAAATAAAATGCAATTTTTATTTTTTATAATTTTCTTGACTCTTTAAAGAAAATAATGCAAAAAGAATGAATTAAAAATATGCAATTTCTGATTTTATATGATTTTTAGAAATGAATGAAAATAAAAGGAAATTAAAAAATGAAAATAGAAAGAAATAGAGGGAGGGGGTGAAAATAGCAAGCAGATCATGTTCAGCGCGTTGGGCCCATCAAATTGGGGGGTGCGAATAGCCGTCTGAGCCCAATTCCCCCCAATAAATGAAACGGTGCGTTTCAGTTTTTAAAATTTCCCACCAAACTGAAATTTGATCGTGTCCGTTGGATGAATCCCCCAAGTCAAAGGTCAGACTTCAATCGTATGGCTCCTAACCCTTCTTCAACCTCCAGCCATCTAGGGTTTCAGAAACCCTTCCCATGCACGATACTTCCATCTCTTCGTGCTCTCTCCACACGCCATGAAAACACACGATATAAAAAGCAAAATTCATCCATTTCTTTCCCTCTACACAGCTATAACCATAGTTTCCATTAAAACTCAAGCAATCAAACAATTCGATGGAGATAACAGATGGAAACCACCATTAGTATCTGATATCAAACCTCTCCAATTCTCCACGAAACTCATCCTAAACTGACCTACAACTCATCCTGATCATGGCATGCTACTCCAATAACAATCTCAGGCCTTATTTTAGCAATTACAAACCTCAACAGTTTTGATGCATCCTGCTCAACCTTCATGAAATCTCCCCAAATTCATCCAAAACAATCCTCTACCCTACCTTAACCATTCTACACTATCAAAACCTATTAACCCTAACTTAAACAAGCAATTCGAATGAAAACTCACCTTATGCACAATGAAGAAAACAGCTACCAAAACCTCTTGATCTATAGCTTGAAGTGAGTGGAAAATGCTCCAAGAACTCAATAGTGACTTCTGTATGCAACAGGTATGACTCCAAGGATGTGAATCTCTCAATTCCAAAGTTTATGCTTCTTGGATGATAATGATGAATGGCACAATTCCTTCCTCAATTTGACAAATGAAGGTGTGGATTCTGATCCTTGTATGATGATGGTGAAGACTCAATCAAGAATAGTGAAGATTAGTGAGAAATTGAGGGAGTTTGAGAAGCTTATGCAAGAATGGAAAAATGTGGAAAAGTTGGGGTTTTGAACAAATGGGAGCACCAACCCTTGCATGAACCAACTTGTATGAATATATAGATGGGATTAGAACTTCCTAGAAACTTGGAGAAGTTTCCCTTGCACTTTTCCCTTTCAATTTGGTTTATGTAACTTTCAATTCAAGCAACCCTGGATAACTCTCAAATCTTGAACCAAACTCAAAATTCTACTTTAGCCAATGTCTTCAAAATGCCCTTTCCATTCAAAATGACCTATAATTTTGCTTCATTTGGCCAAGATATGAAAAATCTCATTTTTAAGGCCATTTTTCTTCATTAAATTTACCAATTTTGAAACCTTGTGCTATGAATCTTTCCAATCTCTCATGGTCACTTTTATAGACTTAAAATGTCATTTGGAGCAAGTTTGATGTTGTAAGTGTTTCCATTTGAGGCCTCCTTGTATGAGTTTTGGACATAAGTTAAAATGACCTGTAATTCACAAATGACCAAAATACCCTTTGCTTGCCAAGACCATAAGTTGAGTTCCACACATCATATGAAGGCATACTATACCATTCTAGAAAGCTAAGACAATGAGGAACAATTCTTATGTTGACCAGAAGTTCGTTTGAAATATCCTTGAGGGGTAAAAATTGCTTGGATGTCAAGTCACTTTCACAGACAAAATTTCAGATACCTCAGATGACCTGTAACTTGCAAGGACCATAACTTGAGTTCTATAAATCTCCTTGATGTCTTCCACCACTCAAATTAAAGGTCTTGAGATCCTCTACAAGTTTCATGTTGGCCAAGAAGCCATTTGAAACTTGAATTTTGACTTATCTGTTTTGGAAATTTGACCTAAACTAGGGGATTTTACATAGAAACCCTAATTTAGAAACTCCTCTTCTCCTTGATTTCTCTTGAATTTTTCTTAGCATAACAACATATCCTTATTCTCCATGTCAAATTATGAATCCCATATCTCTTCAATAGACCTGAATGCCTTTAAATCAATCAATTGACCTAGGGTTGACCTAGGGTTGACCCAGATGAAACCCTAGTTGACTGTCTTCAACTGCAATACTTGTGATCACATCAACAACTTGTTTTCTTCTCCAAATGACTTTCTAAGTCCTCCAAGATGTCTAGATACTCCCCATGCTCAGCCCATAGCTCACAATTCCTTTGGTTGACCCACAGATACCCTCAGTTAGGAGATATACTCAATGCTTGATCCACTGAACTCCCTGCTTTCAAATTCTTTTCTGATGACTTGAATGAGATGGAATTAGGATAATAACCTCTTAATAGGCCTCTAGAGATGATGATAATGATTGGACCCCTGCTGGATGACTTGCTATGCTTATGCTATGCAGATGGTTAGGCTATGGACATGACTCTATATGCAAATGCTAATGATATTGAAACATAAACCAAGTGAATAAGGTTGAGCAAATTTTAGGGTGCAACAGTGGGCAAAATTTATTTACTTGGCATCATGGGTGTTTTATCCACATTTGCGTTTTTCTCCTGAGCTCGTGTTTTACCCGCGTCTTACCTTGCGGACAATTTCTAATTTACTTGGCACCTATCAACAATTCTGTGTCGTGTCTATCCGACGTTCTTCCAGATATGACATGTCTTCTTCCCTAGTGCAATTCCTCGATGGTTCGTCTCCTGTGACGTTGTTTCGTCTGTATCCGTGCATTTGTCATTTTCATCATACGCATCATATCAGATTCATATCATATTTAGCATTATAGTTCGTTTTGTTTTGTCCATATCATTGCATAACACTGCGTCTAAAGGCAAAATTTTCGGTTATCTGTATTTAAATCCCTCCACCATGATTTCGCGAGTCTCCGTTGCTCAAATCACTCGGTGAAGTTATTTAAATAGGGGCAACTGTAATACCCCAAATTTTGCCCTAAGATTTGTCGTCGCATTTCATTGCATTTTTATTGCATTTAATCAATTACTAACAAATTTGTGTAGTCGTTTGACTTTTTGCAGGTAAATATCATATGGCATGCATTTTTTTCTAAAAAGTAAAAATGGCATAATTGGCAAGAGGACATGTGTAAGGAGTTGTGAGTGTGAGAGGTTGAGAGTTCGAATCTCACCTTTGTCACTTTTTGTTTTTTATTATTTTTACTCTAAATTTTTCTATCTTTCATTAAAAAATAACAAAAATAGTTTTTTATTATTATTAAATTATTATTTTCGTATTTTAATTAAATCATTTTTTAAAATATTATTTTTTTCACCTTTTTTTAAATTATTCATAAAAATATCCAAAAAATCATAAAATAAAAAATATTAGAAAAAAGTTTGTTCTTTTTATAATATTTTTGATTTTAGGAATCAATAGGATTATTAGTTTTTATTTTAAGTTTATTTTAATTATTTTAAATTATTTAAATTTTATTTTTTTCTTAACTAATTATTTAGTTTGGGCTTTAAAATGGGCTTTAGGGGCATTATTGACAATTTGGTGTTAACCCTAATTTGTTCCCTATATATACATGTGTTGCCTTGTTGAAAAGGGGGTCAGAAGGTTTTCTTCAGAAAAGAGGAGAGAGAAAGGGAGAAACAAAGGAGATCCCCAGAGAAGAAAGGTGGTCGTTCCCACAACTCGTCAGAAGGATTGGAGCTCTCCAGTGTTCCCTTATTCAAACCTTTTTCACATTTACCGAAGCAAACCTCCGCTTCGTAGGTTAAATTACTAAACCTTTTGCCTTTTCATGTTTATGTGCATATTTTGCCATCTTAATGTGTTTAGGTCCGTTAAATTACTAAACCTTTTGCTTTTTCATATTTATGTGCATATTTTGCCATGTTAATCTCCATGTGTATTTAGGTCCGTAGATTTTAATATCAAAACCCTTTTTTAACAAAACCTTTTTTTAAAATCAAAACCTTTTTATTTATTTATTATTAAAACCTTTTTTTTAGTAAGACCTTTTTTAAAAACTGAAAAGCCTTTTTGTCCCAAGAAGAAAAAAAAAACCTTTTTGTTCCCAAAAACCTTTTCCCAAAAAACTGAAAAGCCTTTTTTTGGATGAAAAACCTTTTTTGTTCTAAAAAAAATTGAAAAGACTTTTCCTCCAAAAACTTTTTTTTTATATAATTTAAATTTTTTTTTTTTTATAATTTTAACTTAAATATTTTTTATTAAAAAATTAAAACCTGTTTTTATAATTAAAATATTAAAAAATTAAAACCTTTTCGTAAGGAACTCCTGATGTTTGATGTTTGTCGTGTCATTTTATGTACCCTTTTATTACTTTTCTTTCTTTTGGCATTTCATGTGCATGCTCGAGGTTGAGATGTGCTTGTGGTGGCCACAGCCCCACACTATTTTCCTCCCTCACTTCATTCTAAGTGTCATTACATATTTTCATATTCTTCATGTTTTCAGAAATATTTCTTTGTTTCTTTATACCCTCTGCCTTTATTACTTTTCTTATTTCTGTACCTTAATTATTCCTCCATATAATGATTTGTCATATTTTCACATTTTTTTTATAGTTTTATCCTTCCGAAGGATTAGGTCCAGCCTTTTGGCCGCCGAGTCAATAGCCTTACCCCTTTAATGGATCAAACCCTGTTTAGCCTAGGTGTCCCGCCGTGGGCAAAATTGCTTTTATCCTAGTGTTAGGCCAAAAGAGTCGCCGTACTCTATTTTAAGGTTTTCCGCCGTGGAATCCCTAATTTAACCCTATTTTAATTTTAATTAACATTTTTTTAACATAGAGATTGAAGTCTCTGAACAAACCTTGGCCACAGTCAAGACGTTTCTAACCTCCCTTTTGAGGGGAACTACAGTTACTCTGAATGCATTCCCGTAAGGATATGTAGGCACAAGATGCGATGTCTTGCCGAGTAAACTTAGAATTAACCCCTTAGGTCTTTTAAACCCTTAATCCTTTGTATATACCCTAAAGCAAAATAATTAATGAAATAAATAAAAAAAATAAACAAAAGGTTCCCGTAGAGTACTACGGAAGTTTAGGGTGCTAATACCTTCCCTAAATTTAACCAACCCCCGAACCTTAGATCTCTCCCTTTTAGGTTTTTCCTTTCTTTAACCTTTCCTTCGGATAAATCAAAGACCGGTTGTAAATGAATTAAGATTCAAGTTAATCAATAGCTTGACATCCAAATTTCACCGCAACAATACCAAAGTAGTATCTCGAACAAAACTTGAGATTCTTCGGGTGGTCGAAGCAGTACCTTATCCATTAAGGCTCTTCGATGATACCAAAGCAGTATCTCGAACATAACTTGAGATTCCTCGGGTGGTCGAAGCAGTACCTTATCCATATAGGCTCTTCGATGATACCAAAGCAGTATCTCGAACATAACTTGAGATTCTTCGGGTGGTCGAAGCAGTACCTTATCCATTAAGGCTCTTCGATGATACCAAAGCAGTATCTCGAACATAACTTGAGATTCTTCGGGTGGTCGAAGCAGTACCTTATCCATTAAGGCTCTTCGATGATACCAAAGCAGTATCTCGAACATAACTTGAGATTCTTCGGGTGGTCGAAGCAGTAGCTTATCCATTAAGGCTCTTCGATGATACCAAAGCAGTATCTCGAACATAACTTGAGATTCTTCGGGTGGTCGAAGCAGTACCTTATCCATTAAGGCTCTTCGATGATACCTGTAATACCCCAAATTTTGCCCTAAGATTTGTCGTCGCATTTCATTGCATTTTTATTGCATTTAATCAATTACTAACAAATTTGTGTAGTCGTTTGACTTTTTGCAGGTAAATATCATATGGCATGCATTTTTTTCTAAAAAGTAAAAATGGCATAATTGGCAAGAGGACATGTGTAAGGAGTTGTGAGTGTGAGAGGTTGAGAGTTCGAATCTCACCTTTGTCACTTTTTGTTTTTTTATTATTTTTACTCTAAATTTTTCTATCTTTCATTAAAAAATAACAAAAATAGTTTTTTATTATTATTTAATTATTATTTTCGTATTTTAATTAAATCATTTTTTAAAATATTATTTTTTTCACCTTTTTTTAAATTATTCATAAAAATATCCAAAAAATCATAAAATAAAAAATATTAGAAAAACGTTTGTTCTTTTTATAATATTTCTTATTTTAGGAATCAATAGGATTATTAGTTTTTATTTTAAGTTTATTTTAATTATTTTAAATTATTTAAATTTTATTTTTTCTTAACTAATTATTTAGTTTTGGCTTTAAAATGGGCTTTAGGGACATTATTGACAATTTGGTATTAACCCTAATTTGTTCCCTATATATACATGTGTTGCCTTATTGAAAAGGGGGTCAGAAGGTTTTCTTCAGAAAAGAGGAGAGAGAAAGGGAGAAACAAAGGAGATCCCCAGAGAAGAAAGGTGGTCGTTCCCACAACTCGTCAGAAGAATTGGAGCTCTCCAGTGTTCCCTTATTCAAACCTTTTTCACATTTACCGAAGCAAACCTCCGCTTCGTAGGTTAAATTACTAAACCTTTTGCCTTTTCATGTTTATGTGCATATTTTGTCATGTTAATGTGTTTAGGTCCGTTAAATTACTAAACCTTTTGCTTTTTCATATTTATGTGCATATTTTGCCATGTTAATCTCCATGTGTATTTAGGTCCGTAGATTTTAATATCAAAACCCTTTTTTAACAAAACCTTTTTTTAAAATCAAAACCCTTTTTTTATTTATTATTAAAACCTTTTTTTTAGTAAGACCTTTTTTAAAAACTGAAAAGCCTTTTTGTCCCAAGAAGAAAAAAAAAACCTTTTTGTTCCCAAAAACCTTTTCCCAAAAAACTGAAAAGCCTTTTTTTGGATGAAAAGCCTTTTTTGTTCTAAAAAAAACTGAAAAGACTTTTCCTCAAAAAACTTTTTTTTTTATATAATTTAAAATTATTTTTTTTATAATTTTAACTTAAATATTTTTTATTAAAAAATTAAAACCTTTTTTTATAATTAAAATATTAAAAAATTAAAACCTTTTCGTAAGGAACTCCTGATGTTTGATGTTTGTCGTGTCATTTTATGTACCCTTTTATTACTTTTCTTTCTTTTGGCATTTCATGTGCATGTTCGAGGTTGAGATGTGCTTGTGGTGGCCACAGCCCCACACTATTTTCCTCCCTCACTTCATTCTAAGTGTCATTACATATTTTTATATTCTTCATGTTTTCAGAAATGTTTCTTTGTTTCTTTATACCCTCTGCCTTTATTACTTTTCTTATTTCTGTACCTTAATTATTCCTCCATATAATGATTTGTCATATTTTCACATTTTTTTTATAGTTTTATCCTTCCGAAGGATTAGGTCCAGCCTTTTGGCCGCCGAGTCAATAGCCTTACCCCTTTAATGGATCAAACCCTGTTTAGCCTAGGTGTCCCGCCGTGGGCAAAATTGCTTTTATCCTAGTGTTAGGCCAAAAGAGTCGCTGTACTCTGTTTTAAGGTTTTCCGCCGTGGAATCCCTAATTTAACCCTATTTTAATTTTAATTAACATTTTTTTAACATAGAGATTGGAGTCTCTGAACAAACCTTGGCCACAGTAAAGACGTTTCTAACCTCCCTTTTGAGGGGAACTACAGTTACTCTGATTCCATTCCCGTAAGGATATGTAGGCACAAGATGCGATGTCTTGCCGAGTAAACTTAGAATTAACCCCTTAGGTCTTTTAAACCCTTAATCCTTTGTATATACCCTAAAGCAAAATAATTAATGAAATAAATAAAAAAAATAAACAAAAGGTTCCCGTAGAGTACTACGGAAGTTTAGGGTGCTAATACCTTCCCTAAATTTAACCAACCCCCGAACCTTAGATCTCTCCCTTTTAGGTTTTTCCTTTCTTTAACCTTTCCTTCGGATAAATCAAAGACCGGTTGTAAATGAATTAAGATTCAAGTTAATCAATAGCTTGACATCCAAATTTCACCGCAACAATACCAAAGTAGTATCTCGAACAAAACTTGAGATTCTTCGGGTGGTCGAAGCAGTACCTTATCCATTAAGGCTCTTCGATGATACCAAAGCAGTATCTCGAACATAACTTGAGATTCCTCGGGTGGTCGAAGCAGTACCTTATCCATATAGGCTCTTCGATGATACCAAAGCAGTATCTCGAACATAACTTGAGATTCTTCGGGTGGTCGAAGCAGTACCTTATCCATTAAGGCTCTTCGATGATACCAAAGCAGTATCTCGAACATAACTTGAGATTCTTCGGGTGGTCGAAGCAGTACCTTATCCATTAAGGCTCTTCGATGATACTAAAGCAGTATCTCGAACATAACTTGAGATTCTTCGGGTGGTCGAAGCAGTACCTTATCCATTAAGGCTCTTCGATGATACCAAAGCAGTATCTCTGAACAGATTTGCTGGGGAAATAATTGAGCCAAAATCCCTATTGGAAGAATGGCGTTGGACCAACTCTGCAGGGGGAAATCCTTCCAGATAGTTTCTAAGATAACCTCTGCTTGGAGAGCCATAAGAGCAATAGTTGTTGGGGATTATCAGCATCAACTGCATGGTTGAAGAATGACTTGCTGGGGGATAAAAAATTCCATAAGCACGTGCGGGGTATCAACTCTGTTCAAAGAAATATGCCGACTTTGATTGGAGGACTGGCCAAGATGTTTGCAAACCGATCCTGGATCCTGCTATGTTGCTATGCAATGCAATGCTTTGTGACGCCCAACCTTGCAGCTAACAGTGCAACTACTAGGGAGTGCAAAATGCGAATGCAAATGATATGCTAATGCTTGATTATGATTATGATATGATGTTACATGTCGTGCTTATGATAATGCAAAGGTATGCTAGGATAAAATCCTGCCGGGGATATCACCCGGGACGGGATCTGGTAGTTGTCTAATGGTTTAGACTTTGGTTATTGAGGATGCTAACAGGGTGGACTTTTAGTGGTTGCCAATAAAGACTGGACTTTTTAAGGTGAATTGAAGGCGCCAGCTGAAATGGCTTTTTTGTAGTTGCCAACAAAGACTTGGGCTTTCTGTGGGGTAGTGAGAGGATTAGACTACTCGACATCCCGGATTTAGATACTCCATGATGACCGGGGGAACTGATTGCCCCAGTTTAGTTCTTGAACTCGATGCTGGGGGGAACCACCTCATATAAACCCTTTAGAAAGGCAAAGTTTTTCATGATGACAAGCCTGGGTAGCTGACGACTAATTCAAGGCTTCTACCTGTTGACATTTTTCTTGGAGACCATCTATTTTCCCCAATATCTTCGAACATCAAAACAAGCTCTATACCTTATCAAAAGTTATATTTTATTTTTATTATTTTTTATTATTATATATTTTTTTAGCTGATGTTCCGAACGCAAATTATCAAAAATAAAAATTAATTTGCAAACAATCAGATAAAGTAAAAGAGTGAGCACAATTTAATTGAGAAATCTCTCTTTATATTGATTTGTCCCTTGAATGGATAAGTATACAAATATGTAATCCCTTAATGAGGTGATTACAGTGCAAGAAAAACATAATGGCAAAAATCAGAGTTCCTTTGAGTTTTGACACTGCTATAATCCCTATGGCTTTGGAAGTCTTCAACACCTTGCTTCATAGAAAAATGGTCAGATCAAATATGTCTCTTGATTATGTACTAGGGTCAAGTGATCATGCATAATGGATACTTTGCCTTGGAATTTTACCCCTAACTTTTGCCTGGATTGTCCTTTCGGGTTTTCAATCCAACGGGACGCCCTTTTTTGCCTAAGCCGCCCTTTCGGGTTTTCAACTCAGCGGGCCCATTCTTATTTTATCCCTAATTTTTGCCTGAATCGCCCTTTCGGGTTTTCGGTTCACCAGGATAGCCAATTTTGCATAAGTCGCCCTTTCAGGTTTTCGACTTAGCGGCTTTATTATTCCACTTTTTAGGCAAAGTATCGTTTGACCAAATTTGCATTCACTGGATAAGGTAACTCCTCCCCATCCATGGTTGCGAGCTTTAGGGCACCACCAGAGAATGCTTCTGTTACCACATATGGGCCTTCGTAGTTCGGCGTCCATTTGCCCCTAGATTCATTATACATAGCCATGATCCTCTTGAGTACTAAGTCTCCTTGTGCGAATGTCCTGGGATGCACTCTTTTGTCGAAGGCTCTCTTCATTCTCCTCTGATAAAGCTGGCCGTGGTATATGGCCGTCAAGCGCTTTTCCTCAATGAGATTAAGTTCTTCAAACCTCGTCTTTACCCATTCGGCTTCATCAAGTTGAGCTTCCATTAAAACCCTCAGCGAAGGGATTTCGACCTCTATCGGGAGAACTGCATCCATGCCATAAACCAACGAGTAAGGAGTTGCCCCTGTTGAAGTTCGTACTGAAGTGCGGTAGCCGTGTAGTACAAAGGGTAACATCTCGTGCCAATATTTGTACGTGACCACCATCTTCTGGATGATTTTCTTGATATTTTTATTGGCTGATTCTACGGCTCCATTTATTTTGGGTCTATATGGTGTCGAGTTATGGTGTTCTATTTTAAAACTGACGCACAACTCGTCCATCATTTTGTTGTTGAGATTCGACCCATTGTCGGTGATGATGCGGTTAGGCACTCCATATCTGCATATAATGTTGTGTTTCAAGAAGCGAGCGACTACTTGCTTAGTAACGTTGGTATATGAAGCAGCTTCAACCCACTTGGTGAAATAGTCTATGGCCACAAGTATGAAGCGATGTCCATTTGAAGCTTTTGGTTCAATCATCCCAATCATATCTATTCCCCACATGGAGAAGGGCCATGGTGAGGTTAAGACGTTCAATGGAGTGGTGGGTACATGAATCTTATCAGAGTATATTTGGCACTTGTGACAAGTTCGGGCATGATGGTAACAATCTGCTTCCATGGTAAGCCAGTAATAGCCTGCTCTCAATATTTTCTTTGCCATGGTATGTCCATTCGCATGAGTTCCAAAGCAGCCCTCATGAATGCCCTTTAGAATCTGCTCAGCTTCACGTTTCTCCACACATCTAAGCAAAACAGTGTCATGGTTGCACTTGTACAATACATTTCCATTGAGGAAGAAATTGGATGCCAATCTTCGCAAAGTTCTTTTATCGATACCCAGGGCTCCTTCAGGATATTCGTGCTTTTCAAGATATTGCTTTATATCATAAAACCACGGCTTTTCA
Source organism: Lathyrus sativus (assembly GCA_963859935.3). Classification (NCBI taxonomy): domain Eukaryota; kingdom Viridiplantae; phylum Streptophyta; class Magnoliopsida; order Fabales; family Fabaceae; genus Lathyrus; species Lathyrus sativus. Next base: position 432,790,380 of record OZ012740.1, read on the forward strand.
TCTGCGTCTTTATCAGCAGTCAGACAATGCGCGGGCTCTTCAAAGCGTCGCAAATCAATAGATGGTCTATGATTTGGCCATATCAACTTGTACATGGATGCCAGAGTTGCCAAAGCGTCAGTCATTTGATTCTCTTCTCGAGGTATGTGAGCAAAAGTGATATCATCGAATCGGGGAAGCAATTTGGCCACATAATCCCGGTATGGAATTAAGTTTTCGTGCTTAGTATCCCAATCGCCTCTTATCTGGTAAATTACCAGAGCAGAATCTCCCAACACATCGAGAGTTTTGATTCTCAAGTCAATGGCTTCCTCTAGCCCTAGTATACACGCCTCGTACTCAGCCATATTGTTAGTGCATGGAAAACAAAGTTTGGCCGTAAACGGCAAGTGAAAATTTTGGGGAGATGTAATCACTGCCCCAATTCCGTGTCCATAAGAGTTAGAAGCACCATCGAACATAAGGGTCCATCGTTCTCCTGGTTCTGGCCCTTCATCTGGCCCTGGCTCCTCGTAATCTTTTGCCATCATGATATCCTCATCTGGAAAGTCAAATCTCAAAGGCTGGTACTCTTCCACAGGCTGATGGGCCAAATGATCTGCTAACACACTGCCCTTTATAGCTTTCTGAGTGACGTATTGGATGTCGTATTCAGATAGAAGCATTTGCCACCGGGCTATCCTACCGGTAAGAGCAGGTTTCTCGAAGATGTATTTGATTGGATCCATCTTGGAGATTAAGTATGTGGTGTGTGTCAGCATATATTGTCTGAGTCGTCTAGCAGCCCACGCAAGTGCACAACAAGTTTTCTCAAGCAAAGAGTATCTAGTCTCACAGTCGTTAAATTTTTTGCTGAGATATTATATAGCATGCTCTTTCTTGCATGAATCATCTTGTTGTCCTAATACGCAACCCATGGATTCTTCTAGCACAGTTAAGTACATAATGAGCGGCCTTCCAGGAACTGGTGGTATCAAGATTGGTGGTTCTTGCAAATATTCTTTGATTGCATCAAATGCCCCTTGGCATTCATCATTCCACACAACCGGCTGATCTTTCCTGAGTAATTTAAAAATTGGCTTGCAAGTGGCTGTGAGATGTGAAATAAATCTTGCGATATAATTCAACCTCCCTAGAAATCCACGAACCTCCTTTTCGGTCCTTGGTGCAGGCATGTCCTGAATCGCCCTTACTTTATCAGGATCTACTTCAATTCCTTTCTGGCTTATGATAAAGCCCAACAACTTTCCAGACCGTACCCCGAACGTACATTTGTTGGGATTAAGTCTCAACTTGAACTTCCTCAGTCTAGCGAACAACTTTTCCAAATTAACCAAATGTTCATCTTCAGTCTGGGACTTAGCAATCATGTCATCAACGTACACTTCGATCTCTTTATGAATCATATCATGAAAGAGTGTTACCATTGCACGTTGGTATGTTGCCCCAGCATTCTTCAACCCAAATGGCATTACCTTGTAATAGAATGTGCCCCAGGGTGTAATGAACGTGGTTTTTTCCATGTCCTCTGGATCCATCTTAATTTGATTGTAACCAGAGAATCCACCCATGAAGGAAAAAACGGAGAACTGAGCCGTATTATCTACCAACACATCAATATGAGGTAATGGAAAATCATCTTTAGGACTTGCTCTGTTTAAGTCACGGTAATCCACACACATACAGACCTTTCCATCCTTCTTCGGCACGGGAACGATATTTGCAACCCATTGCGGATATTTGGCCACTGCTAAAAACCCTGCATCAAATTGTTTTCGGACTTCATCACGGATTTTCAGAGCCATATCAGGACGGGTTCTTCTCAACTTCTGCTTGACGGCCTGACACTCTTCTTTGAGTGGTAACTTGTGTACAACAATGTTCGTATCTAGACCAGGCATATCCTGATACGACCATGCGAATACATCACCATATTCTCGAAGGAGCCCTACCAACTTTACCTTGACAGTATCCTGAAGAGACGCGCCAACCCTTATCTCCCTTTTATTTTCTTCTGAACCTAGGTTGATAATCTCGACATCCTCTTTATGCGGCATAATGACATTCTCTTCTTGCTGCAGCAACCTAGCCAATTCGTTGGGAAGCTTATTCTCGTCTTCCTCATCCGCTCGGTATATTGGACAATCAAAATCATAAAGGCCTACAGCAGTGTCGATATCAAGGACCTCGGTAGTGTCTCTGCATGTTTATGATTTATGCAGCTTATTTAGGAAAGTGAGTGCGCGAAAGAAATGCCATTAATTATGAAAAAGTAGGAAAGAAAACGAGCAAAAATTGAATGCAAATCAAAATTTATTCATGTTAAACATGTTTCGAAACATCAGGGGGGCCGATACAAAGCTCCACTACGCCTTGGGCAGAGCGTAGGGTTTTGAAAATCAATTAAAACTTTACTTTTGAAGAGGGAAGAATTGGGGTATTTCGATGGTCTTCCAGTTCTTCAATTCTTCACCAGGTTCAGCCTGTCGGATCCAACTTGCGGAGGCTTCTTTGTCATCAACCCCATCTTCAATCACCATGGCGGAGGTATGATCGAAGATATGCCCAGCGCTCTTGAAAACTTCTGCTACAGAAGGAATCTGCTTCTTGCCATATGCAATTGTCACAGTGTTGGATTAAGGATGGTATCCTAGCCCAAATTTGTCGAACTTTTCAGCCACTTCCACCATTTTGCCCCAGCCTTGGGCGTTCCCTTCGTCTACAACCATCTTAGCCTCTTCATAAGAAGCCATTGCTGATCTTGAACTCTAACTATCTGAAATTCGCTGCACCGTTAATGTATTCACCATTTCAAAAGATTGAAAAGGCGTTTCTACCATTTCCCCTTCAACTTCAATGTACCTGAAGGACGTCAAGTGGCTTACCAAGATATCCTCCTCCCCTCCAATCTGAACTACCTTGTCATTACTGACAAATTTTAGCTTTTGGTGAAGGGTGGAGGTAACAGCTCCTGCATAGTGGATCCAAGATCTCCCTAATAGACAACTGTATCCTAGATAAATATCCATTACTTGAAAAGTAATGGTGAAGACAGTTGGTCCGGTTTTTATTGGCAAGTCCACATCGCCAATCACAACACGCCTAGAACCATCAAAAGCTTTGACTACTAGAGCACTCGGCTTCATGCTAACTCCTCTTACTGGCATTCTCTCCAGGGTAATCTTGGGAAGCACATTCAAAGAAGAACCTGTATCCACTAAGACTCGGGATATCAATGTGTCTTGGCACTTGATAGAAATATGGAGAGCTTTATTGTGGTTTTTCTTCTCCGCAGTCAGGTCATCATCATTGAACCCAAGAAAGTTTCCGGTTGTTACGCTAGCTATCACATCATCGAACTGGGCCACGGTGATGTCTTTAGCAATATGCGCAGCGCTCAACACCTTCATTAAAGATAACCTGTGAGCCTCTGAACTAAGTAACAACGAGAGCATGGAAATTCTGGCAGGAGTCTGGTTTAGTTGATCAATCACTTTATAGTCACTTTTTTTGATGATCTTCAAAAACTCCTCAGCTTCCTTTGGCGTAACCGCTGCCTTTGGTGATGACACCTCAACAGGTGGCTCAACACTTGGCAGTTCAATTGTAGCTTTTTCTTTATTTATGGTTGGCACTTCCACTGGTTTGGCGGCAAATAAACGACCGCTACGGGTCATCCCACTAGGCCCAACAAATGCATCGCATTTAGCAGCGTCATACTCAATCACTAGTCTCTCTGGCCTCTGTTTAAAAACTTTGGGCCCAGACTCATTGACATAATACTCTATTACCACCGGAGCTGGTCGCGCTTCTTTTTGTCTGTTGACGTCATCTTCATCATATTGCAGAATCACGGGTGCTGGTCGGGCGGCCCTCTGTTGAAAGGCTTCCGAAGGATCATATTGCAAGACTACTGGCGCCGGTCGAAATCGCCTAGCATCTGTTTCGTCATACTGAATGTCAATGGCAGACACATTCGAGTCTCTACGTTCTATCTGTATTATCCCATGCTCTAAGAACCTCTGCAGATGTTTTTTCACCAATTCATCAGTCAAATTCTCCGCTTCTTCTTGGGGGATCATCCCACTTCTCTTCAATTGTTCTCCAATAACGGCCATCGGAGTACGGACATGTTCAACATTTGTAATTAGTCTCAAACCACTATTTTCTTCCACAACATTGACAGAAGGACCTCCATGTTTAGGTAACGGATCCTTCATAATATTGGCACCTCTAGGTGTAAAAGTGAGATCTTTGGACTCTATCAAGTCTTGCACCCTGTTTTGAAATGCATAGCAGTTGTCTATGGAGTGTCCAGGGCTCCCTTATGAAACTCGCAATGGGCATTCGCATCGTACCCAGGGGGTATGGAAAGGTTGTTAGACATAAATCTCGCAATGTTAAGTATCCACTCTGATTTAGCTGAGCAAAAATCTTTCCATATGACATAGGCAACAGGTCAAGTTGTCTTCTTGGCTGTCTCGGCCTTTGTTGTCTTTGAGCCGGAGCATTCTGATATTGCGGTGGAGGAACCCTCTGATAATTCTGCTGTTGATTCTGTTGTTGAGCTGGCTGTTGATAAGGAGCATGGGCCACTGCAGCTACTTGTGGATATTGGATGTCCACTGGAGCTCTATCTCCTCGTCCTCTCATCACAGCATTAGTTTCATCTTCCCTTTTCTTCACAAAGGGCTTCCTTCCTCCATTCATTGGGACCGCAACCTTGTTCTTTTTCAAAGTGCTCTCGATTCTTTCACCTACTGACACCACTTCAGCAAAGTTAGGGAAACTGGACCCGAGCATGCGATCCAAGTACTGAGGTTGTAGAGTTCCCATAAACATGTCAGTTAACTCCTTAGTCAGCAATGGTGGTTGAACACGGGCAGCCAACTCCCTCCACCTCTGGGCATACTCTTTAAATGACTCATTGTTACGTTGAGTCATATCTTGCAGCTGCGTGCGATTTGGTGCCAAATCAGTATTATACTGATAATGTTGTGAAAATGCATCTGCTAGATCTCTCCACGTACTGATTTGTCCTTTCTCTAACTGCATATACCATTCCAATGATGCCCCACTGAGACTATCTTGGAAGTAATGTATTAAGATCAAATCATTATCAATGTGAGCCGCCATCTTGCGACAATACGCTCTCAAATGGGTTTTGGGGCAGCTGACCCCCTTGTATTTCTCAAAGTCTGGGACCTTGAATTTCTTTGGTATCACCAATCTTGGTACTAGGCACATGTCAACAGCATCCAACCCTGGAGTCTTTTTGATTTCCAATGACTTGATTTTCTCTTCAACAGTTCGTAGTCTATCTGCAGCAAGGTCATTAGTAATCCCCATATTGTGTTGAGGAGGAGGTGGCGGAGGTTGGTAGAAAGCATCATATTGTTCGTCCATGTCTGCTTCAGAACCCTGACGCGCGGATATGGAACGGTCAACAAGGTCTACGTGGGGAGTTTTAACAATCCCAGAAGTTCCTATGTTGTCGGTCGCCTTCTTGGCATCAGCAAAAGTCTCAGCATTGTTTTCTTTTTGGGCTAACGTCAGCATCGTCTCCAATAGCTGGTCCATCTTCATCTTGAGAGCGTCGATGTCACCTCTCATGGTGTTCTGAGTCTCTTCCATTTGTTCAAGCGTCATTTGAAAGTTGCGCCTGGTCTCGTAGCGATGTCGAATAGTCAACTTTCAAATTCTGGAGGTAGAAAGGAAAAGTCTGATGAGTTGTACTGTCGGGTGAAGGTACAAAATGCTTATGTTTATGCTTATGATTATGATTGCGTTTTTTCATATATTTTTTAGGGAAGCATTTATACCAACGGTTATTTATCAATCATTCAAACAGCACAAGAACGAATAAATTAAAAAGATTACTCCTCATTCATTCAAATTGTTCCCACATAAACAGAGTACAATCCATCCGGGAATATAAATTTGCGAAAAACAACAGAAAAACAAAGAAAACTTCAAGCTTTATTTCTTCTTGCTTCGCGCTCCTTGAGCTCTTCCTTGAATCTTGCCAACATTTCCTTGCACACACATATAAACTCATAAATAGCCGGAGCGGTAGAGTCATCTATGGCTTCCATAGCATCTCTATGTTTCCATATCAAATCTTTGGCCAACCAGTTACAAAATTCCACCAACCCATTTAGCTTGTTGCGGTATGCGTCTCGGTTATCCTTTATGATGTGAATGGATTGCTCATATGCCGCAACATCACGAGCTAACTGGTCTCTTGCAGCAGACCAAATTGCTTGGTCTTTTTTGATAGCTCCTATCTGATTCTCCTAATACTTAATAAGCTTCTTGAGCCCATCCATGTCACCACATATCTTACGCCAGTCTTCTGGTTTAACCCAAGATGAGTTTAGGGCTTCTTCCTTGAGTTGACGTTCTCTATCCTCGTCAGCTCTTGATTGACGTAGTGCAGCACCAAATGTCTTGATTTCATCTCCTAATGTCTCCCTGATCTCCTTATTCTGTTTAGTGGCTAGAAGGTACCACTGTTCATTCTCTCGCCATTTTCCATGAGCGTGATCCAGCTGTTCTTTGAGGGATTCTAAACAACTGTCAGCCTGGTTGATACATACTTTGGTCCTTTTCCTTTTACCCTTTTCTTCATTAATCTTGCTTCCCATCTCTTCAATTCGCTTATCCTTTCTCTCGATCTCATACCTCATGTGATTCCTTTCATTAGTCATATTCTGAAGCTTGACTTGTAAATCTTTGTTTTCTTTCCCTAGCTGGGCTATCTTGACTCTCATCTCTTCCACTTCTTCGACTGATACGGGTACCGGTTGTGGAGTGGTGGGTTTAGGAGGTGCCTCAATAGAAAATGGGAGCTTAACTATTTTGACCCTCTCTAGAACCCACTGCCGAAAAGGCATCCTGGTCACACCATCCCTTCTCCTCAAATCTGATCCTTTAGTATGAACTTTCTGCCAAGATCGTACAATCTGACAAAGAAGTGAGGGATCTTTGGCACCTCTCTCATGGAGGATCATTTCTTCTAGTTCTTTGTCTTCAGGTTTCCCTAACATTGGGTACTCAAATTGTCGTATAGCTAGTATGGGGTTATAGCTTATACAACCTTTTGATCCGATCAATGGTACGTTACAAAAACTACCACAACTCATGATGATTTCACTTACTTCCAACTTGTTCGGGTACCAGGTGATGTTCTTTTCAGAGATAGATACTAGAAATTGGGCCCATTCCCCACTGTTCAAAGTAGGGACGGTGGCGTGACGTTTGAGTATGTGAGAAGTGAGCCATTTGTAGAGAATAAGGAGACAAAATGTCAACATTGAACCTTTTCTTTCATGGCGAAGGTGTAAAGTGTAAAAAACATCAGCCAGGAGAGGGTGTACCGGGCTTTGCTCCTTCTTCCAAACGGCCCAAAATACGCTGACAGCTGCAGAATCAACGAAATCTTCGAAAGTGGGAAACAATACTAGCCCATAGATGAGGAGAGCCAGTACATTCACCAAAGCATCCCATTGTTTGTTCTTTAACATCTTACTTGCTTCTTTCTCTAGTACAATGCTTCTAAAGCCAAAGAAATCTTCACTTTTCTTCCAACCGGCTTTGGCTATTGAAATCGATATTTTGAGAGCATCGGCCAATTCTTCCACTTCTGGAGTCTGCCCTATCATAGTATAAGGTGCCCTACCCTTGACCGGGAAACCTAGGAACCCCTCAAACTCTTCAATAGCAGGTGTTAAGTAGAAATCTTGAAATAAGAAGCTTCTCATTTGCGGATCATAAAATTGTGCCAAAGCCGTAATAGCAGGGACTTGTACTTTAATCATTAGCAGATCAGTCACCTGGCCAAACCTTCCTATCAGAGTCTTCTTGAAGATGGTAGGCATTTCTTTCAAACAGTTCATGACCATACTAACATCAGGTTTGAGTGCCTTAAGCTGAATAGTCTTTCTCTTTTCTGAACTTGCGGCCATTTTGTGAATGTATTTCAACCTGTCAATATAAATGCTTCCCTGAAAATAAAAATTAGTGTAAGTTATGATGCATATGTAAATGTTTATGAATGCAACAGTGCGGGATCCAGGCTATCACAAGTATCTCCCACCCTCCTAATAGGTATAAAGATAGTTTTAGATTCTTTACCCAAAATGACCCACTCACGGGATAGTTTCTATGTTGACGGACGGCGTTCTCAAGGTCATAGATACCAATGATATCATCGTCACGCAACAGGCGAGCTGCATTACGACGGTAATACCAAAGGATCTCTCTCGAGAGGAGTCTTCATGTCAGGCCCACGAGAAGCGAGTCCTCAGGGACCAACACTACACGACTACCAATATAGAAACTGGTTCTAAGAGCGGTTCCCAGAGTCATGGACCCTTCATAAATTAAGTCGTGCAACAGGCTAGCTGCGTTACGATAAGATCTACGAAAAGGTCTATTCTGGAGGAGCTTTCATGCTAGGCACACAAGGAGAGAATCCTCGGGGACTAACATTACTCGACTACCGATTCTAAACTATGTTTTCTCTCTTCTTTTTCCAAAGCTCGGGTGTAGAGCTTTACTTGTGATATTTTCCCGGAATCCAACAAGCAAATGTAATATATTACACATAATAGAAAGAGAAGTAAATAAACAACAGGAGAACATAAGCATGAAGAAAAAGCATAAGCACACAAAAATCGGTTAAGAAAAAGTCAACACTCTCAAATCGAGTCAAGTTAGGCTTGACTCTCTCTTGCATAGGGCAATGCGGTTATCCCCAGCAGAGTCGCCATCTGTCGTACCTCGAAAAATACGATCCTCGCGATGGACGCGGAAAATACGTTCGAACAGAGTCGCCACCGAACTTTATTAATTCCAAGGATGGAATAGGAAAATATCGATAAAACCTTTAAGGAGATAAGAACATGGTCATCGCAACCAATATTCTAGGTTTGGGAGTCGATTACGCAGAAGGAAGGTATTAGCACCCTCTACGTCCGTTGTACTCAATGGGAACCTCTTGATTCGATTCGAGAGTAAAGTTAACTATGCTTATTTGTTTTCTTCTAAGGATTTCTCCTATAGGGGGAATGGGTGGTTTTAAGATAAGGTGCTCGCCAAGGATTGGGGCCCTTGTGCCTACGTATCTTCACTTATAAGAAGTGGAAAATCAGAGCGTTCGTAGTTCATGGGACTACGGGAGAGAAGATGGGAATGTGCTCGCCAAGATCAACGCAATCTTGTGCCTACGTATTCTCATTGCTAAATGAGAAATCAGAGCAGCCGTAGTTCGGCTAACTACGGTAAAACGATTTGAAACCGAACGAGTGTTTAGGTCGCATTCTAACTGCTAAACATTGGCTTGTCTGCTCGCTAGGGGAGGCTGAAGCACGAGTTTGTTATGCGCGGAAGAAGGGAATAATTAATGTTCTTTCGGAAAGTATTTGGGCTAGAAATCGCACGAAGGCGAGGAATTAGGTTTATCGTATTGGATGTTTTGGTTAGAGGATATATTTGAATAGGTTTAAGGTTTCGATCGCACGGGGGCTAGAAAGAGGAGTTTGGTTAGGTAATTTGATGGAGAATGACGACTATTCGATAAACGAGATGTCGACCTCGCAATCAATTAATCGGGATGTTATTGGAATGCTAGATTCCAACAACACCTTTTTCATTCGAATAACTTCGAAATTAGTGTTTAAGGAAGTTTCAATCGCACGAGGGCGAGAAAAGAGAATTGGATTGAATATTTTAAGGGAGAATGACGACTACTCGATAGACGAGACGCCAGCCTCGCAATCAATTAATCGGGGTATTATTAGAATACTAGATCCCAACAACACCTTTTTCATTCAATTAATTATGAAATTGTATTGGAATGGACAATGACGATATTTGTCCAAATAGTTAGGGCATGTATTTTATATACGAAAAGGTCGAGTAATCCATAACCTAAAGCGTACGCCCCAAGAGTGGTTACTCAAAAATGCGAGACTCCAAGAACTCAATTCTTTCGTAATTTTAATTAGGAAAATAATTTGGATTTGACGTATGGTTTAGAAACAAACTAGGGTTTAGACTCGATTGTACGAGGATGAGGAACGAGATTAGATGGTTTGAAAAATTAGGAGGAACGACGACTACTCGATAAACGAGACGTCGACTTCGTAATCAATTAGTCGGGATATCGTTGGAATACTAGATCCCAACGATACCTTTTTCGTTCCCTTTAATTACGAAATATATTTGTTGGACAGTGAAAGTACTTGTCCAAATAAATAGGAGAAGTGTTTTAGGAACGAAAGTTCGAATGACACGCTAACCGAGGCGTACACCTCGATAGTTGTCACTCTCGAATTTGAGAAATGCGTGACTCCAGAAACTCGATACTTTCGTAATTTAATTAAGAAAAATGATTTGAAAATAATAATGTAGGTGGGTTAAACTAGGGTAGGCATATCATTCGAGTTAGGGTTTGTGAATTTTGAACGCTTTAACAGAGTTGGGTAATTTTAGCGATGAAAGATGAAACGACCACAACTCAAGGCGTACGCCTCGAGAGCGGTCGCTTAAGGATCCAAGGAATGCTAGACTCCAAAGACCCACTGCTTCCATATAAATTAAAAAGAAAGATTTTTTATTTATTCTAAACAAATAAAAGATTTTGAATTTAATAAAAGGAAGATAAGAAACAAGTTTGATAAATTAAATAGATTTTAAATAAATCAAATTGTAAAACAAATATCAAATATAAAAAATCTAATAATATTATTAATATTACCAACATTACTAATCATATTATTAACAACTAGTTTTCTAAAATAAAACCTTTTCAAATTTCATTAAGTCTTAATTAAACTACATGCCATTATAATATTACCAAAAAAAACTTCATGCCTCAAATAAATCCTAATATAATCTAAATTAATAGATCAGCAACCAAAACCAAGCCCAAATAGTATTTGTCCCCCACATGATCAACTCGGGTCATGGGAACCCAAATCATTTCGCAGCCCACTAAATCCAAAGAAACAGGGAAGTGTAACGGTTATTCATGGAATGAACAAATTGGGAAAGGAATACTAAAGTTACACGCGTGACCCTGGGGAAGATACACGATTGCCATAATGACGGTAATTAATCCTTTTCATTAATCGAGACTTTCCTTCATCATGGATCTGCCATTCTTCTCTCACCAGTATTCAAGTTAAAAATACATGTGAATGACCTACATTCTAGCTCTAATCTTCTTCTAAAATGCAACCCCAATTCCTCTTCTTCTACCAACGAACTCACAAAACCCGATCCCTTTCTTTAACGTAAAACCCCAAATCGCAAACACAAAACCCGAAACCCTCTATTAACCAGTTCAAACAACACAAAGGAGATTTATTCGGTTATTCATGGCGTACAAATCAATAACGAGAAATCAATGAAGAAGAGCCATGGTTTTACCTGACAGAAATGGTCCGTCGATTCAGGCAAGGTAATCAGCTTCTGGTCTTTTCCGTTTGTTGAGTTCTATCCTTTCTCCCTTATCTGTTTCTGGTCTTTGTATGTTGATTGCGCCGTGTATGCGTGTGGCTGTGCTCTAGTTGATTAGAGAGAACCATTAATGATAATCATTATCCAGAACTTACCCTTTTTTCAATTCAATTTAACTTTACTAAAAACCTTGTTTTACAAAAGTGATTTTATTTATTTAAAAAATATTTCTATCTAAATTTAAACCATTTCTAATCTAAATCTAATAATAACCAAAACTGTTATTCACATTAGAAACCTATGCCTTTTATTTAATAAATCTACCTAATAATAGGAAAACCCTTTTATAATAAGCTATAAATATTTTGCGAAGACTTATTTATTAAAAAAAAAACCTTTTCGTTTAAGTTTAATTGAACTATAATTCAAAACCTTTTACTAAAGCAAATCAACCAATTCGTAATTTAATTTCATAATTAAAATTGAGTCACCCTTTAATATAATCAACTAAAATCAATACAACCTTTTCTCCTAAAAATCAATTTCACATATAAAAACATCTCACCTAAATTAATCAATCTCTTAAAATCAACCTCTCGCCTACAAATTAATCACACCCTTAATCAATTAACATCGCATCCCACGCAATCGTGCACACTCACATTCACGACACATACACTCTTACACACTTCAGCGCTTTCATGCGTATGTGTATGTTTTACTCTTTCGCAATTTATTTTATTGCATTTGCATTATCGCATGCATCACATCCGTCCAAAGGAAAACCCTACACATGATTCAACAATCGTGTGTAGTGCACATCATTTGCATCATTATCCCCTCGATCCTTGATCCCATTCAAGTTGATCAATTAAGTTAGATCCTACCCTATAGGAAGGACCTTATCTTTTACAACATAGGAAAACAACTCAATCAACACTACAACAAATATATTCAAACACATTAGAGAAAGATGTCAATCATCTTAAGTGAGATAAAACCTCCACTCCACAACAATACAATCAAGCCGTAGGGACTTTTCCTTGAGAGAAATAAAGGTGTACCTCGTTGATCCCTATCCGAGTACGTAAGTCATTTTCTTAAGACGATGCAAAAACTATTTTCCTACAACCTGTGGCGGTTAAATCTCCCTTAAAATGAAGACACATCTCTTATCCTAAAATCAATCAATCAACTACCCTAAACCCGTAGGAACTTTGACCACAGTCAAAGAACTCCTCTAACCCTTTAGGGGAACTACAGATACTCTGATTCCACTCCCGTAAGGATATGTAGGCATAAGATGCAATATCTTATCAAGTATACTTAGAAATAAACCCCCTAGGTCTTTTACACCTTAAGCAGATAAACACTTAGCAATAAACAAACGTAAAACAAGAGGTTCCTGTAGAGTACTAAAAAAACTTAGGATGCTAATACCTTCCCTAAGTTTAACCAACCCCCGAACCTATAACTCTCTAAACCTTGCATTTGCATTGCATTATGGGAATTTCGATCTTTATCCCTTCCTTTGGACAAATCAAAGTTCGGTTGCAAAATGAATTAAAGATTCAAACTAATCAATAGTTTGGTATCCGATTTTCACCGCGACACGTCTCTCTTAAAAAAAAGACTCATCCCAATAGTAATTCCTAAGATCTAAAAATAATTTTTTCTTGCATTGGTAGTTCATATCCAAAGGTAAGACATTGGCATATATAAGGTAGCGAAGAAATAGAGGGTTTGATATTCACAATAATATTGTATTTGTATTAGGGATAATATTATTGCTCGTAATTTTTTATTATGACTGTATTATGGATTCATGATTAATTCATTTATATATGACATTTTCATCTTATTACACGTATATTTTTCTAAAAAAATGATAAAAATAACTAACTATATGGTCAATACCGAAGTGTATATCCGTATTTTGATACGAAGACACATCTCCGAACAAAATTATGCAAAAAACAATGGTGTCTCAGTTGGGAATATGGTGCATATATGGTGAATACGAAAATGCATATTCAGACCAATTTATGACAAAAAGAGAAGTGTGACTCATTTACGTATAGAGCTGGTCTAAAATGAGTGCATCAGAAAATATACTTCTGAATTCATAGAGACATTTTAGGATTTCATAGGCTGCTTCTCCACCACTCAGGGTGGGAAAGGTAACCCATTTCTTTTGGAGAATTTGACCTGCCACCCCCACATATTTGTATATTAACTAAAACGTCCATTGTATTATTTACCAACCAAAAATTACTTTTGGTAAAAAAAATCCACTTTTCATAAGCTGTAAATTTTGAAATTTTCAGTACGATTTTTTTAGCATTTTGCCGAAAGTTTGCATTTATACAAAAAATATAAGAAAATCCGGTATATTCTAGAAAAAACATGCAATTTTACTGAATTTTTTTGTAGTGCTGGTGAAGAAATACCAATTTTTTTTGAAAATTTCAGTATTTTCCTAAAAAAAAACCAAAATATTTACCAGGTATTTTGAAATATCGAGTAAACATCAAAATTTATAGGTTATTTCTAAAATTCTGGTATACTTGAATGTTCGCCTGCATTCAAAAAATTTGATAGTTTAGAATAATATTTTACTTGTGTGGTTCAGATTCGGAAGACTCATATACGAAGAGATCATGCTCAAAACCAACTGTAAGTCAACTGTCAAGTATGCCTTCTGGAAGTCAACCGCAATCTTCGAGACATATTTACTTGTCACAGTTTCCTGATTTATTACGTGACTACATTGATGACATTATTGATGTTTGTAAATATAGAAATTGTGGTTCCCGTGCTATTGCAACTCTATTTGGATGGGGCAAAGAGTCATGGTCTCTGGTTCAAACGCAATTGGATGATGAAGTTCATAAACACCCTAAATTGTAGATACATTGTCATATTTGTCTCCATGTTCGAGAAACTTAACATCACATTTTCTCCCTTATTGTAACTCCACCTATGTATACGAGCAGATATAATAAAATCATTGTTGTTGGTTTTATCAATGATAATCATTAAATTTAGATAAAGTTGGAACCTGATTGTCCATCGTCTTCCGTCATTGACTGTTGGATACAAAACCATATTAAAGATGCAAGAGGATGTAAAATAGCATATGTGGGACACATAAGACACTGAAAAGACTAAGTTCAGAAGTCATCGTAATTTATTTTGTATTCATATATGTAACACATTTTTCATTTTATGTACCTATTTTATCAAATTACTTATTTCACAAACTTAATGCGAAAAAAATTCAATACTTTATTATCTACTGAATTTTTTAAAATATCCAGAATGTTTTGGTACATACCAGATATTTTAAAAATACCCATGGGACAATATTGAAAATTTCAAAATGTCAATATTTCTTCCTAGGAAACAAAAAAAACTTCCTATATTTTGTTGAAATTACCAGTATTTTTTTTTCTTCATATTTTTCAAAATTTGCAGTGTAATTTTGAAATTTCTAATATTTACTAATACTTTATAAAAAATGAATAAGTTTAGACAAGGACATAACAATAAAAACGCACATATTACGGGGGTGTCAGATGTAACACACAATTGATAGGTTAAATTCTCTTTCCAAAGTCGCAAACCCAAACAAGGTAGCTCAAATAAACATGGCCCATTATAGCTGGGCCCCTCCGGGTCTCCTACGTGGGAGAGCAAAAACGCGTAGACTGCACTCGCACTTATCACTTAACGGGAACGTCACCCCACTTGACGGCAAATACCCTACTAACTCACGGAAGTCACGCTCCGTCAAACCATCTCAACACACATCTTCACCTTCTCTCAACGCTCAACACTCTCTTTCCCTAACGTCCTCCACAACGCCGTTCCCTCAAATCTTAACGCCTTCCCCGTTACCCTTATGGCATCTTGCGACGACGACGATGATTTCCCTATCCTCCGTGACGATAACCACCACTCTCACCATCTTCACCAAACCTTCGCACCACATCATCACCACCATCACCACCACCATTTCTCCACCGCATCAGTCCAATCAAAGCCCGTCGCCGACGATGATACCGATGATTACGGAAATCCGTTCGATGATGACGCCGGCAGTGAGAAACGTAAAGATCGAGATGAGATCGGAGACGGAACGACATCGTACGGGTTTAACAAAAGGCCAAAACCGGCCTCTAGCGGAAACGGAAACGGAGGAGTAGGAGTAGGACTAGCAGGAGCAGAGTATAGGAAGGATCGAGAAGAATGGAGCGATACAGCGATTGTTTGCTTGCTGGAAGCTTATACCGAGAAGTTCACGCAGCTGAATCGGGGGAATCTGAGGGGAAGAGATTGGGAGGAGGTAGCATCGGTGGTGAGTGAACGGTGTGAGAATCAATCGAAGAGTGTGGAGCAGTGTAAGAACAAGGTTGATAACCTGAAGAAACGGTATAAACTGGAGAGACACAGAATGAACAATGGTTGCATCTCCGCCAGTCACTGGCCTTGGTACAAGCAGATGGAAAACATCGTCGGAAATTCTCTCCCTTCCAAGTTTGCAGACGAGGATAAAGCCATTGTTCCTGCTTCCAATTCTCCTAGGCAGTCCAAAAGGTTTCATTCGTTTTTTTGGCTACATTGCTTTTATTTTCTTAGCACCTAAATCTGTTTTGTAAATGCTCAATTTACTTGGATATACTTATTGATCAGAATAGTAATAATATAAAAGTCCAAAACTTTATGACATTACTTCTTCTGTAAGCTTAAACTTTACAATTAGAGGCTTTGCTGAGTATGTCTGTATCTGAAAATCTGGCGTTTTGTTCAGAGGTGTTTCCAGGGCACATCTGGTTCACAAATCATTTCGTAGCGTTTACTTTATTATTTTCGGTCTTGCTTGCGGTTTAATTTTTGATCGTAGTATCCACCAGCAATCCAGTTCTTTTGTGTTTTACTGTGCTTTATATCCACCAATAATATATATACATTTTGTTTTTTATTGGAGTACCTCGTTCTTTGTTGCTCTTAATTCAACCAGATACTTACAACTTGAATAAAGAAAACTTCCTATAGTTACTTTTTAGTAGAGGTGCTCATGGTGTTATATTATGTACAATCTTAGTACTGCATGACATAGTTTTTTTTGGCATGTTAGCAAGAACGAGTTAGTCAGCAGAATGATGATATGTTTGGATATAAACTTAATTTGGAACATAACTGATTTTGTAAGAATGATTTGGTTAAAATTCAATTTAAGCGAGTGATTGATGTTTGGTGCTTTTACTTTGAAAACAAGCATGATGTACAGTTTGGTGTAAAATTTTCAATTCAATACAAAAACTATTTTTATCATTTCTAGTTAATTGAAGCTTTGAAGGCAAAATCAACTTTGTATATAGTAGTAAAATCAAGCGTTGTTAAATGTTGGCCTTGGCAGTGTCATGGCCAATTGGGCTTGCAGAATTTTTAAGACTGCCATGTACAATTTGTGTAGCATGGCGGCTCTATATGGTGGACTTTTAGCTTTTCGGCATGGTCCGCCATCGATAACACTGCTAAAGTCACATTTGACAGCAACATTTTCAATTCTGATGCTTTCTTTTGTGAAACCAATCATACTAGGATTTTGAAACAATTAAGGGTCTGCATGCGTAAGTGACACCACAATTTTATTTTGTTGGATGTAGTGGCGAATTGGTTGTGTTTGGATTCTTGTATTTTGAATGTCATTCACTGTGCATTGTTTTCCTTGTAGTATTGTGAGTAATATCTTCCCCTCCTTTATTTATAGATATGGAGCGGCAACCTCCAGCAGTGGAGGTCAAGTAAATAGCCTGAAGTCCAAAGTGTTGTCAAACCTTAGATGGCGGAGAGTTGTTCTAAAAATTAGTGGATCAGCACTTACCGGTTCCGATACCTGCAATATTGATCCTAAGGTTTGTGCGATTGTTCCTACTCCTATATTATATATGTGGAAAGTTTGACAATTTTGACTGATGACCCTAGTCTACTAAGTACTAAGTAGAAGTCTAATTGTTGTGTGGATGTTCCGACAAAACTTACTTCATTTGCTTGCTTAAATTTTTTGTCAGGTGGCCATGTTAGTTTCAAGTGAAGTTGCAATTGCTTCCCGCCTTGGTGTCGAGGTATCAATTCTCATGATTGTCCTTTAGAATCTGGTATTATGCTATCCTATTCAGTTTAGCTGAAGTATGCTTCCTCTTTCTTTGTGATATTTCAGATAGCAATTGTTGTCGGAGGTCGAAATTTCTTCTGTGGAGATGCATGGGTAACGGCTACAGGTTTAGAAAGATGTACTGCATACCAAGTTGGGTAAGGTTAATCACTAAAAGCTCAATGTATATTCTATATATGGTCTTGCAATTTTACTAGAAGTCCATCAAAAGTAAATATATGGAATTTAAATCTCAGAGCAACCATCAATATCCTGATTACAATTGGATGATCCAACAAAAGCTAAATAAGAGCTAGTTGCAGTTGTGGGTTGGGTAAGAGAGCGTCTTGGTGATAGGTCTTGGGTAAGAGAGCGTCTTGCATGGCGTGTTTTATCTAGATTATTTCTCTTCCAACCGGATATGTTTTGCTGATATTTTGCATAAGCCTATACATGTCCTTACTAGAGTTGTGCTTCTGACCTTTGTTTAGCTGCATATTCAATTTTGGGCAGTTTTGATATTCTGACCAATGAATAAGTTTACAGTGAAATACCCGCGACAATTTTTTTAACAGTTTTATTTGCAAACTTTGGTTTATATTTTGATCTGATTTATGTTTTTACGTATTCCGAAAGCCTAAATGTTTTTTTTATGCTTGAACTTTACTGGCATCCCTTTGTGCTAAGGCAAGCAAGTATCTTCTCCATGTCTTGCACATGGGTAATATGAGGATCGGTGCTTTTATGTCGTATAGCTCAGTAGATGTTGTACTTAATTTTCCATAAAATCTTTTTTAATCTTTGTGGTTTACATATTTTCTCAAGTGATTTACTTTTGTTTCTACTTTATTTAAAATATTGACCTGAATGAATAGTCGCTTCTTAAATATGTCAGGATGATGGCTACTGTGATGAATTCGTTACTGCTCCAATCAACCCTTGAGAAGATGGGTGTTCAGACTCGTGTTCAAACTTCAGTTTCAATGCAGGAGTTTGCTGAACCATACAATAGGCAACGAGCCATCAGACATCTTGAGAAAGGAAGAGTAGTTATATTTGGTGGCATTGGTTTTGGTGCTGGCAATCCACTTTTCTCAACCGACATAGCTGCTGCTCTTCGAGCTTCAGAAGGTACGCCACTGTCTTTTATTAAATATTTTCTGATTGCTATTTTACCCGCATCATCTATCATTTGCATAGACAGGCAACACATGGATTCTTTTAGCAAGCATAATTAGCCCATGTCTTCTGCACTGCAGTTAATGCTCAGGCTGTCCTCAAAGCTACTAACCTAGATGGTCTATATGACTGCAACTCCCGAGACAGTAATTTCACTTTCGAACACATATCCTTCAGGGAGCTAGTGTCTAGAGGTGTCACATCTATGGATATGTCAGCCTTGACATTCTGTGAGGAAAATGCCATTCCCGGTAAGTAATATATTGCATTTGGCCTTTTTATGGATGTGTTTCAGGTTGAAGTGTTTTAGGTGCTGTTCAATATACAATATATGTATCATTTCTCAATGTGCCGCACAAAATTTCAAATAAGTCTTGTTGAATATTAAATGGCTAGACACTTCTATGTAATAATTTTTTGTAGTGCTTAGTTGTCATTCTTGCGGAATTACTGTTTTGCTTTTATGTGCAAGTTTGTGTATCTCAGAGGTTCTTTTTGTAAACTGATGATGATATTTATTGAAGTAACTAATGAAGTAGAAAATTCATAACAATCTATTTGATGAGGTTTTTTTCCACCATTTACTTGTGCAGTTGTAGTTTTTAATTTATTGGCACCTGGGAACATCTCAAAAGCTTTATGTGGAGAACAAGTTGGCACACTAATTGACCAAACTGGAGCAATAAGCTAACAATTAATTCAACCAATTCCATTATCATTAGGAAAGTTAGATTCATTAAAGTCGATCAAATACTTGCCACCACTGAGATGGTTGGAGAAGAAAATATCAAATCTAGATTGATTCAGTGTTAGCTGGCAATGTTTGCGCAAACTGTAGAGCTGAAGTCGCAAATTTCCTCTGTCTATGTTGTTAATGTAGTAGATGTACTTTTAATATATTTCTGTAAAATGTAAAAAAGAAATACCTCTGTAAATTATTCCTAGATGAGTTGTAGCATTGTAATGTATTATCCGTAGCCTTCCTTGTTGGTAAAATGCGAATAGATATTGAGTAATTCAACTCATATGTAACTGTCTATTATTGTATTGCTAGTATACTGATAATCATATCGAATAGATATTAAGTAATTCAACTCATATATATCTGTCTATTATTGTATTGCTAGTGTGCACATAATCACTTCGATCAAGCCCATTTTTTTGAATTTTGTTGAATTTTGTAGTGGAAATAAAGATAGATAGTCAAGAGATGAAAAATAGAGGAAATATATGAAGAAAGTAATTATTTCATGTGGTGGACTTGAATGTCGACCTGGGAGTGATTTGAATTTGCAAACTGTTGTAAGCTCTTTCCTTAGTTATTTTCTCAATATGAACATGACATATTTTAGGGCAATGCTTAGAAATTGCAAACTTAATATTAGTTTTAAAGGTATTGTCCAGTAGTAGCAACTTGTAAGGGATTTATGAAATGTGATCAAATCATAATGATCTTCCACGAAAGTGGTGTGTCGCATGCATTTTTCCCATGTATGTTATAAAAATTGTCGCTTCCAAAGTAATTCCATGATTTACAAGTCTAAATAAAAGGTAGAATTTAATTAAGTTACTTACATATAATTGTTACAGATACAGCAGACACAACTCATGATTGCTGATTCACAGTGCAGATACAATTCAACCAGACAAGATTTTAGTGCAGATACAATTCAACAAGACAAGATTTTATTACAAAGGCAAGCTGAAGATTCTCAGATTTTTACTACATTCAACAATGAAGTTCCACAAAGCTCACAAATTTTACAAAAAAAAAACACTTAACATGATCAAAGAGCTAGCTAATTTGCAGCAACACAATGCAACCGGAAGAGGAACAAAGATAAGTTAAATACTCCTCTCTCCTGAACTAGAACGACACACACACTTACATATATACCAGAAAATATTGCTCTAAAATTCCTAAACCAGACCATCTTCAGTAGTGGGAATGGAAGGTGAAAGTGAATTGCGCGATTCATCATAGTCCTCACACAGAGGAGATTGCTCCACCCTGATATCCTCAATCATCTTAACAACATCTACCATCGTCGGCCTCTTTTCTGCCTGCTGCACCACACAAGCTAAACCAACATGCAGCATTGACACAAGCTCTTCCTCAATATTCTTGTACCTCAGAAGTTCTTGATCAAAAACCTCTCCAGTCCACTCTTCCCTCACAACTGATCGAACCCATTTAGGTAGATCCACCACATTTTCTTCCTCTTCATCTTTTCGATGACGAGTCCCGGGGGACGGATACTGTAAAGAAGGTGCTCTCCCTGTGAGAACTTCCAACAGCAACACTCCAAAACTGTACACATCAGCTTGCTGAGACAGTCTCTTCTGTTCTGTTTGTTCAGGTGCTCTGTACCCTCCCAGTCTTGCAATTGCATGAACAGGGTTCAACAGCAGTGATAGTCCAAAATCAGAAATGCAAGCAACACCGTTCTTGTCAAGTAGTACATTGGATGATTTCACATTCCCGTGAGGCACTTTTGCTGCGCTATACTCTGTATGAATCCTAGCAAGCCCTCTTGCTGCCCCTAACACCAAGCTTATTCTTGTTGTCCAATCCAACGGAATCCTCCCCGGTCCACGGTTCCCTATCAATATAACAATTTTAAAGGCTAAAACGATGAAAGAAAACAATGCAAAAATTGAAAACCATTAGAGTTTAAGACTAACCATGAAGAAGAGCATGCAAACTTCCATTGGAGAGATAATCATAGACAAGAAGTTTTTCTTCCTTGGCATAATAATAAGCTCTTAGTTTAACAATATTGGGATGTTTAAGCTTCCCAATCACATCCATATACTGTTCAAACTCATGTCTAGCACATGGATTTGCATCTTTCAACCTCTTAACAGCAACTGTACTACCATCATCAAGCACTGCCCTATAAACAGTTCCTAAACTACCTTTCCCAAGCATCTCAGCAGAAGCACGTAACAGATCCTCCAATTCAAACCCATTCCTCCTATCAAAAAACACAAGCTTACTCATATCAGTTCCACTAGTCCCATCACTACTATCGCCACCCCCACCATTTGTATTATACACCTTCTTCTCACTACCATAACTTTTCCTCTTTCCTTTTCCATTTCCACTTCCACCCTCACTACCCACTATGGAATTACTATTAACACCTCTCCCTTTAGCACAACAGTGAGCAACAACAAACGATGTTACCACTAACAATGCAACACAATTTGCTACCACAATGGCTACAATTGCGCCAGGGCTTAACCCTTTATGGTGTTGGCTTCTTGGTCTTGCGATAACGCTTGTTTCAGGGAACGTACTCGGGTTTGAAGGAACAGTCTGAACCGGTTCAGGTGAAGGAGGGGTTTTCTCCGTGGAGGAGCAGACTTGAAATGGTTTTGAACCGCATAAACCTTCATTACCGGAGAAGCTTTCATCACTGAATCTTTTTAGCATTGAGTTTGGTATGTTGCCGAAGAATTCGTTGTTGGTCATGTTGAGCTCTGTGAGATTCGGCATGGCGGATGAGATATCCGGGATGTTACCGGAGAGTGCGTTGTTCTGAAGCCTCAGAGTAAGGAGGTTAGTCAAACGGGAAATTTCTTCAGGAATTTCTCCGGCGAGGTTGTTATCGGAGAGGTCGAGACGGAGGAGGTTAACTAGGGAGGATATTTCAGATGGGATTTGTCCAGAGAAGTCGTTTCCAGCGAGGTAGAGGAGTTTAAGATTGGTGCAGTTGGAGAGGAGAGAAGCTGAAACGTTACCGTTTAGACGGTTATTATGAAGGTCGAGGAGGCGAAGATGGGTGAGGGGAGAGAGAGCGTAGATGGGTCCTCGAAGGTTGAGGGAATGAAGTGTGAGGGTGGTGACACGGTTGTTCGGGGAGCAAACGACACCACGCCATGCAGCCGAGCATGCGTCGTGTCCGGTCCAGTTGGCGAGGAGTTGGCCGTGTGTGTCGGTTTGTTGACGAAAGAGAGTAAGTGCATGTGTGTCATTATATGTTAAACATGGTACAATGTAGACGGTGAGGAAGAAGAAGATGATGATAGAGTTCATCATCATTGGATGAAGATGAAGTTGTTAACAAACAATGTTGTTAATGTGTTCTCATGCTTTGTATGGGGATTGAGGAGAGAGTGAAAAATGATGTAATTGGAAATTTGGAAAGGTTACTTATTTGTGATTTTAAATTTTTTTCATGTAGCATGCATGCATGATTAGGGAGAATGGTGATTAATTAAGAGAGAGAGAGACATGGAATATATGATGATTAAAGTTAGTTGTTGTGTGAATGATTGCTGTTGTTTTCCACTTTCTCCTTTATGGAAAAGAGAAAGAAAGAAATGTCACCATTCACCAACAACATTTTACTTTTTCTTTATCTTTTGTTTGCTCTTTTCTGCTATATATGTACTAATAAAAGAAAAGAAGATAAATGCTATATGCTTCTTGAGCCTGCTGATCTAACTCTCAAGTATGGTATCAGATAGATTTTTATCTTAGTGATAACTTTGGTTATGCAAAAATGATACATGCTCTTTTGCTAGCTGCATTAACAGTGTCAAGTAATTGCAACATATAATTTGAAATTGATATCCAAGATATATAGTGTAGTACAGTATATTTTTTATGTTCTACCCGACAGAATTACGTGTCTTTGCTCCCACTTATATTTACTTCATTATTTAGAGATATGTAATCATATTCCCACTTTGACTTTTATATGTGAGCTAATAGCATGCGCAAGAAAGTTGAGTCATTCCACTTGTATGGTAGAGGACTTGAATTTAAACTCTCAACATTGAAGAAGCTGATATATACAATCAAAGTTAATTAAATGACAATTTGAGTACTTTAATTCCGGTGAAAATTACTGTGTTCTTGATCGGTCATATGTCAAATATGGTGTAGGTCTAACATTCTTCCATTACTAAATACCATAACGTTAATAATAAGAAGTATGATTTGGTTCATAATTTATTCTATCTCTTTTATTTACAAATTAAATTGAGTGTTTGAGTGTTAATATTCCATGTCCATCCCATACGCATTAGATTAGTTCACTCCACCGTATCAAGGACAAGCACCTATAATTTTGGTTCTCAAACGGAACAATGGTGCTGTATGTGAGAATTGACTTTTGGTATCTATAGATTTTCATAATCAGATCTTTGATTCAATCAGATCTCCTCCAATTCGAACTTCAAACGCTTTGATTGTTGCACTAAGATGGTAGCCGATTTAAATCTTCTTCCGAAAGATCCTTTAGAATTCTCTGGATCAAGTTCTTCTTCAACCTTTTCCATAGACATGATCAATGGAGATCTGTTCAAAAAGTAGAACCATTTCCGCAAGGATATGTTAAACCAGTCTCTCTAAACAATAAGCATAAAGATGCAAACCAATTATATGGTTTCAAAATAACGAAAAAGGTTGATGGGACTCTGAATGTGACACTTCCGCTGATCATTACCGCTACCATCGTTAATAATTCTATCTTAGGTATCATCATTAATGACGAAAGTTCTTGCAATTTGATATACTTAAGAATTTTTACTAAGCTTTAAGGAAATAAGATCTAAGGCCGTGGGAAGGTAGAGTCTCACGATGTTCAATGATTCTTCCACTCGTCTGCATGGACAAGTGTACTTATCGACCTCCTTTGGTGAGGGAAATAATAAGAGGACCATGGACACTTGTTTCTTTGTGATTTTATACAAAAGTGTCTACAACGAGATTCTCGATCGACCATTCTTAGCGGATTTAGATGTTGCGGCCTCCCCCGTCCACTTGAAGATAAAATACCACAAAGATTCTAGAAGACCTATTGTAGTTAAAGCCAACCTTTGGGGAGCATGCCGATACATGGAACAATATTGAAGATTCCTTTGTTGATATCCATCATTTTTGAAGAAAAAGGTAAGGAAGCTTGCAGAGCGTCAAACATAGTTGATATCAAAGTCCGCGAATACGAACCCCCATAGGGAGACGAGCTAGGCCCCTCCACTGAGATCAAGAAGAAAGTTTTAAGGTTGGTTCGAGATGGGGAGTTCAAAATCATTCAACTAGATGACAATTCGATGAGGTCGATAAGGTAGGGCCGATCTACCTATGTAAGTAAAGAAAGAAATGATTGAATGCTTAAGAGCCAACATTAACCTCTTCACCATCTCTCCGAACGAGATGCCATACATGTATCCCAGCGTAACATGTCACCAACTAAACGTTGACCCCAACGCCCAATACATATCCCAAAGGAGAAGGAGACAGTCTTTAGAGAAAATCGATGCGTCAACAAAGATAATCCATGGTCTACTGGACATTAATTTCATTTCTGAAATAAAATACACCTAATGGCTATACAATGTGGTACTAGTTAAGAAAGCTTCAAGAAAATGGAGAATGCACATCAATTGTACTGTTATTAATAAAATATGTTCCAGAGACTCATACCCGCTCCCAAGTAATGACCTGTTGGTTGACAACTCGGTCGGGTACAAGCTTCTTGTTTATGAATGCATATTCTATCTATAGTCAAATACCAATGTACGAGCCAAATAGAGAAAAAACAACTTTCATGATTGAGCAAGCCAACTAATAGTACAACGTGATGCCTTTTGGTTTGAAAAAAGTAAGAGCAACATATCAAAGGATGATGAATAAAGTATTCAAAGAAGAAATATGTAAAACACTAGAAGGGGACATGGATGCCATGATCATTAAGTCCATCGAAGAGGGGTTACACGACCAACATCTTTCCAAGATCTTCTAAAGAGTTCGACAATATAATTTGAGGCTCAATCTAGAGAGTGCACCTTCAAGATGAAAGTCGATTTTTTTTCCGGGTTTTTATCTAACAACGAGAGGCATAGAAGGAAACCCAAACAAGTGTGAGACCGTCATCTGGATGGTGACACCAAGAACGAAGAAGGAAGTCATGAAGTTGAAGGGACACTAACAACTTTGAACAAGTTCATTTTGAGATCATTGCAACACACTCTCCCCCTTTACAAGGTATTGAAGAAAGAATCACTCTTCGAATGAACCTTAGAGTTCCAATAAGCATTACATCCCTAAAGATGGCCATATCAACTCCAACAGTGTTATTGGCCCGTGGCCGAAGAGTCTCTATACCTTTATTTATAAGTATTCGAAGAAGCCATTAATAATGTCCTCGTAAGAGAGCCAAACTACCACTAAAGCCTGGCTTGTTTCATCTCCAAAGCTTTGGTCGGACAATAGACACAATATCAAAAGATAGAGAAGGTGAAACTGGTGTTAATGAGGGCATTCATAAATATACAACGATATCTCCTAGAACACACCATAATCCTCAAGACTGACCTACCGCTGAAGCAAATACTCCACTAACTAGATCTAGCCGGACGACTAACAAATTGGTTCAACGAAATGTCTGAATTTGACATTTCTTATGAGTCAAGGAAAACCTTAAAGGCACAACTGTTTTCGAATTTCATAGTAGAAATGTTCCTAGGCGCACCAGAGCCAGCTCATACCTAGGTAGTAATTATAAGTGGGTTGTCCAACAGTCGTGGGAATAAAGCTAAACTCATCATGGAGAACAAAGTCTGTGTGATAATCAAAGTATCTCGTGTTTTGAGTTTTCTACCACCAATAATTAAGCTGAGATGGGAGAAAAAAACATCAAATTAGGAACATACTCCTAGCTTGTGTCTCACAAGTCAAGGGAGAAACCTATATCAAAGAGCCGTTGCTACAACAGTATGTAATCTTGACGAGAGATAAGTTGAAAAAATTTAAAATGTCAAAAATAAACTATTTCATATAGTCCACATCCCAAGAGAGCAAAATAATAAGGCATATGTCTTGTCTAAACTAGCCAGCACCAGATCGTCCAAGATAAATAACTCATTCTTAAGAAAATTTGAGAAACCCTAACATAGAAAACCCATGAGGTATGATGATGGAAATAAGAGACAGTGCACGACCATCTTGGATATCGCCAATTGTAACATATATCGAGCATGAAGTGCTACTTGCTGATCCAGTTGATGCTGGCCTCTTAAAGAGAAGGGCTCATTTATACTCTTGAATTGAAGGGACATTATATCTAAGGGGATTATCAACCCCTCTGTTGAAGTGTATGGAAAAATAAAAAGCCGCATTCAGTCTCTCCGAGGTGCATGAAGGAATAGTTAGGAAACACTTAGGTGTTTGTGAGAAACAAATTATTTGAAAGGTCAACGCAACCTTTATATAATGGAGCTAGATGAAGCGAATCAATGCTGCAGAGTGAAAGAAAATGGAAGATGAAAAGTCAACAATCCAGATGACTACTCGAAAATATAACAACACTTGAATGCACTCGAGTACCTTAAGGAAAAGTGCCACACCCTAAGCTATGAACCTAGGATCACGTGCAAAGAAAAACTATGAAACGTCTCAATGATGAGATTGATATTTAATACTACCGTATCCAAAACTTTTCGACTTCTCAACACAAGATCCCAGTTAGGAGTACGCGACCTAGTTTCTTGAAAGACTTCTATTGCATTGCATCACAACAAGCCTTAGGGACAACTGTTCTGGACCGACCACATGTCAAATACGACGTAGACCCAATATTTGCACATTGCCTAAATACTAGCGTGATTTACAAAAAGTATGATTCACTCCATAATTTACTCTATCTCCTTTAATCACAAACTAATATGAACATTGAAGTGCTAATTTTGCAGATTCAAACCTACATAAGCGTATTAAAACAACTTTGCATCACCGCATCAAGGATCTACACTAATAATTTTAGTTCCCGAACGTAAATCTTTCGTTAATTATATATTTAACCAAAACGAAAATACTTTATCTTATTATTTTATTGGGCAAACTTTTGAAGCTTTCCAACAAAAGAGAGTGGTCCATGTTAGTAATCATTTGATTTTGTCTGCTTTTCTTTTTCTATGCCATGGAAGAAAAAAAAAGAGGTCTCTCCACTTTAAGTCACCAGCAAGCAAAGCTTTTCTAACACCAACCATTGAAGAGATTGAATTCATTACAATTAGTGAACAAGAAAATTTCAGAAACTAGATTAAACTTTTAACTTGATGAGTTCAAAATTGCCTTGGCCATTTTAGTCAAACTCTTCAAATATATAGTCAATTTTTATAATTTTATAATTTGAAAATATTGAAACTAAATTGAATAAAATTGGATAATATATTTCGAGTTAGTATATGTTTGGTAGTGTTGTCGCAAAAAGTGAATGAGTTGTTTCAGCTTTTATTTTTGATTAGTAGTTTGCATTATATTGTAATGACTAATGACTCTATATGCTTTTTGGAGACAACAATAAGCATACAAAAGCAAAAAGGAAAATTAAAGTAGCAGAGAGATTGAGGGCGAGATTGGCGTTCCAAAATCTAAAACTTTGGCCGTCACTCAAATCAGCTAGACTTGAAAAGGCAAACTATAGTACCACATGGAGTAGGGAATCAAAATCATTGTTTCTTTTTCTTTTAGTAAACCATAATTTTGAGTCATGAAGTTATATATGTCTCCTAATTTAAAACTTCAAATTTACAAAATGTTTTTTAGATTGTATAATAACAGTCACAATACTTTATTAATAGGACTTACACCTCTTTCATAAAAAGTCTCATTTCTATATCATTCTTATGATTCAATTTATTAAATACAAATTAATCATAATCGATCTAAACTATTCATAATTTCTTTCTCAAAGTCAAGAATTTGTCAATCTTCAATCCTTTGGTTAAAATGTCAGCCAACTGTACTTCACTCGAGCAATGCCTTACTTCAAGTTCACCTTGATTTACCTTCTTCCCTAGAAAGTGAAATCTAACCTTAATATGCTTACTCCTACCATGCAAAAGTGGATTCTTTGCGAGATTAATGGATGACTCGTTGTCGTTCTGCAACCACAAAGGTTTTTTTATTTATTTCGAACTTCATCTCATCCAACACAAATCTGATCTAGATGCTTGACAAGCAACATAAGATCCTGCTTATACTCAGTCTCACATGATGATAATGCCACCACATGTTTCTTTCTCGAGCACTATGAGATACCAGATACTTGAAAGAAATAACAAATTATGCTTCTTCGATCTTTCTTATCTCCAAACCAATCAACATCTGAATATAATTTATCACAACCTCTTTGCTTTCAGAATCTCGTGGAAACAGGAATCCATAATTTATTAATCTTTTTAGGTATCTCAGGATTTTTCTTATAGCCTTCATCTTTGACACTTTGGTTCATCCATGTATTTGCTTACCAATCCAATTAAGAAACTTATATCAGGTATGCTATCGCACACATAACTCAGAGATCCTACAATTTGTTTGAGCAAAGTGACGTCGACCTTATCCTCATCTCCATGTTTCTCCAGTTTCAAATTTGGTTCAATAGGCGAGGATGCAAGATTCAAATAAGCCATCCTGAATCTCTTGAATATTTCTTTGACATACTTCCTTTAATGCAACACCATATATTGCTTGGTAATTTGAAATTCCATGCCTAAGGAATACGACAAGTTTTCCTAATCCAACATTTCAAATTCTCTCTTCATTAACTCTTTGAACTTTAACAAGTTCTTCATGCTATTTCTAATTACTAGCAAGTCATCATATATAAGCAAGTGATGGTTATATCTTATGCCATGAACTATACATAGACACCATACTCAGACCTGCATTTGATGAATCCCAATTCGACTAAGTATGAGTTGATTTTCTTGTTCCATGCTCTAGGTGCCTATTTGAGACCATAGAGGAGTTTGTGAAACTTGTACACTTTCCTTACTTCCTCCTGTTTTACAAACCCAGAAGGTTGTGTGAGATAGACTACTTCACCTAGGGGACCATTCAAAAATTCTGATTTCACATCTAAGTGAAACGTCGACCTACTTTTCTTGCATGCCAAGGCTGCCACCAAACTGACAGTCTTTAATATTGCTACTAGCACATATACTTCAAAGTAGCCGAGTCCTACTCTCTAAAGAAATCTTCGAGCTACTAATCTTGCCTTATGTATTACAATCGACCCATCAGGATTGTGCTTAATCTTAAACACCTATTTCAGTCTGATAGCTTTTCTGTGTGATGGAAAGTTAACTAGCTCCCATGTATTGTTTCTTTTGATTGCTCGTAACTCTTCAACCATAGCTTCCTTCCATAATTTATTCTTTAAGGTCGATAGTTAATTGGTTTAGCACCTGCAAGTAAAGAGAAATGGACCAATTCTCCATCTGGTGTGACTTCATCATCACCAACCATTTCACAGTCTTGAAGCCTTGTCGGGAGAACTCTGGTTTTTTGAGGTTTTTGACTTGTGATAGCCACATCATCCCCATTGTTTGCTTCATCTTCGACAATGACTAGTATGCTATTAAATAAAATATCTTCGTGCTCACTACTTTCTTCATCAACGACATAACTCATCAATGGCTTGTTAGTTGCATCACCTGAATTCAAATCCCAGACAGAGTTCTCATCAAACACAATGTCTCAACTCATCACGATCTTACCATTGATTCAATTCACTACTACAAATAACACATTTAACTTCGACTGTAAAATACATTAAACCTCGGCTACACAACCGAGGTAACAAAGGGCGACATGAAAAGTAATCACTTGTCACCTCAGTGTTTCTAAAACCGAGGTCAAAAATTAAAAGGTCATGAGTTCAATCTTCATCAACTGCATATTTTTTATTTTCTAAATTTTGTTGCACATGCCATATACCTATCAATTTTATTTAAAGATCGAAGTAATAAGGTATTCATTTACCCCGGTTTTAAGTAATAACTGAGGGATAAAATCTAATTTTTTGCCTGTATCAGTTTCACTGCATGTAGCATTTTCACTGGCCTGTATAATTTTGCCTGTATCATTTTCACAGACCTATATTATATCATTATAAATATATTAAACAATGAATACCAGATTTACATTGTTTTAAATCTTAGTTTCACATGTCTGCATCATTTTTTTTTACAAAGAAACAACAAAGTTGGAATATATCATATCATTAAAACCAAGGTTAGAGAAAAAACATATTGTTTTAGAGAATCATAACAAAATTTAGGAAATTTACACATATTTACACATAACAATATGCGACAAATGATTGAAATTTACACGTATTTGCACAAAACAAATTAAGGAAATTTACACATTTACAACCAAGAAAAAATTATTGTTTTAGGGAATCATAACAAAATAAAAAGACTCTGGCCCAATGTGATCGGATGTCATCCATATCTTATTTTGAGTATGGTGTTTTGTTGTTAAACTCCTATAAATAGAACAAAAATTAAATTGTGATAAGATAAAAACAACAACATGAACTTAAAAAGATATGGATTAAGTTAATACCTTATGCTTCATCCATCCATCCCTAATGCCTGTGGAGATACTATAACACATATTTCTCATAACATAATATCCACATGAATGGCTGTCGGGTTGTTTTCGCCACTACAAATAACTTTCATATACTTATATCACACTAATACACAAAATAATATAATGTTAATAAATGAACAAGTAATATACTTACTTTTGGGGAAACATAGACTGCCCTTTTACCAAGTACGTTATGTTTGAGTGCATTATACTCCACCATCGCTCTACACATGTCTGTTAAAATTAAACATGAATAAAAGCTATTCAACTATAAAGTTAAAAATAATACCACTTACCTATTCAAAGCATTAACTGCTTCTTCAGGCAGTTCAGAGTGCAATGAGCAAAACACAACTATGCTATTTTTCTTGGGATATTTAACAGTTAGTCGCCAATGTTCACTGCATAAACATTCAGAATAATTAACATATATAAAATTGATTTACAAATGAAAACACAAATTAATATATACTTACTTGCGGTAAAACGAGGCCAAATAACAATCTTTGATGTTCCCTCTTAATTTATCTTTTAAGTAAATAAGGATATTGTTTCCTGTCGAATCGCGAGTAAGACCAATGTGCATCGGATCTAAGATGCCATACTTGTTTTGAAGTTTCCTTTCAACACATAAGTCATAGATGTACCTGCAAGAGCAAATCTTTATGTTAAACTAGAGAAACGTATGAATATAAAGATCAACATGAAAACTATACTTACGAGGACCAAATTTATAATACAAAATTGTCTAGGTACACATTTCCTACAAAAATTCATGGACAAAAATCCTAGAAAGTGCAAATAATTGATATGGATCATGATTTAACGTAATACCCAAGAGTGGGTCTGAAATACTGCTAATGGTCATTCCTATTCTCTAGATTTCATCTACTTTTGACGGTGTGGGTTCAATACTGCATTGGTTGGAATAAAAACTTTCTTTCGCACTTGTACCACCCGTAACTTTCCGATCTTCATTCTCTCGAATTTCCAACTGATTTGAATTTTTGTAGCTTAATAGACCCGACGAATTCAGTTTATGCATTATAAAAATAACATAAATACAATCCAAAATTAAAATACACAAAAAATAATAACAACAACGTACAACTTATACCTCAAGCACATCGCAGGTACACTTCTCAGACACCTTTTCCTCAGTCATCCTCTCTCGCTCCTCCTGTTGCTTTAGGATACTCTTCCGCACCATCTACAACAACCTCTCCCTCTCCATCTCCAAATTCCTATTCTTCTCCTACCTCTACCTCTTCTTCTCCTCCTCAAACTTCTTATATCCTTCTCCAACTTCCTATCTTGCTCCTCCCTCCACCTCTTCCTTTCTTCCTCAAACTTCTTCCTATCATCCTCCAACTTCCTATCCTGCTTCTCACTTTCCTTCTCCTACTCAATAATAACAATCTTTTAATCTCTATCTTACATGTTTTCTCACTAGATGCTTTAGATGGTTCAAAATTTCCTTAAAGCCAACACCTCTTCCAAGACCACGAACATGCCTAGGATGCTCCTCAGTTCCAATCGCTTCTACCAAGATGTCATGACAATCTTGTAAAGTGAAGAGGATGGCTTCAGTTTTTCCAACCAGATCATTCTATAACACATATGAAATTTCATCTTTAACGAATTGATTTAACTAAAATAAATATTGTTGAAAAAAGTATCTACTTACAATCCTTTGAGCCACTTCGCACGTAACATTTGATGTGAACTCGTCGTCTTTTCTTTGACGTGCTCTCTTCCATTTCTCATGGTGTGATGGTGGAGATGGAGTGCGATCAAGACTTATAGAACCTCCCATCTCTTCCTCTCTTTGTTTTTTTCCCCAATCATCGTCTTTTCAAGTTTTTGATATCATCCATGAGACAATCTATGTGGACAGATATATCTAGCTCGATTTTCCTTTCCTTTTTGGCTCTTTTCCTAGAAGGAAAGAGTGGTGCGAGACTTTACAAAATTTTCCCAAACATCTTGATCAATAAATGAATACACATTATATGAAGGCTTTTCTCTATCTTCTCCATGTTAATATAATCATGGGTGAGATTTGTCTTAAAGCCCCTCCAACGTTCACCACAATATGTAAGCATATTCTTTTTCACATTATCATCATCTGGAATAACAATGAACACATCATATGTTTACACAATAGAGATGTTATTAGTAATAATGAACATATTCTGTGTTTACACAATCAAGATATTATTAGTAACAATGATCATATATACTTGCAAACAAATCATAAAATACCTGAACATCTTCCTATATGGCGTCTTTAAATTCCTCTTCAACATCATGCCAACTATATATCAAAATTCCCACTTTACTTCTACCTTATAATGCAATGTAACCCATAAAATCGTCAGCGTGTTCACCATAAGCCCTGCCGGTTGCATCATCAACTATAATTGGACAGTGAACACCAATTTCTTGGGCTTTATTCAACTTGGTATACATCGTGTCACCTCTAGTTTTTCTTCTATGATTTGTATTAACAGATGTTGTAGTAGATGTTGTATGATAGGTGCTTGTCAAATCAACCATGACTATCAATAGACAAATACGTAGAAAAAAAAAGATCAAGAGACAAACAGTGAAAAACAAAATGATATAAACTCATTTCGCTGATATATAGCTCGTTTCAGTGAAGAACAAACATGTTGAAAAATGATATCTGTTGATGAAATGACTAACGTTTCAATAAAAGTGATACTTGTTGAACAAACCTCAAAATGACCAAGAGAAACTATACTAACTAAACAAATGGAAAATCGTAGAAGCAAAATGATCAAAAGACAAACTAATGTAAAACCCTAGACAAAATGATTAGTGAAAAACAAAGTGATATATAACTCGTTTCAATGAAGAACAAATTTGTTGCGAAAATGACGTTTGATGAATATCTGTTGGAAGAGTTTTGATGAATATCAGTTTGAACATCACCCATGGTTTTTTTAAATGAGAGTGACAAAATGACGTTTGAGCGTTGATAGGTAAATGAAAAGTTAGAAACTAGCTAGATTATAGTCTTAAGTATCTCATGCAATATATGTGTCATGTCGGATTTATATAAAATCTGACATGACAATATTAATTAAAAATATAAAATATAAAAAACACAATAGCGTCATATTATAGGAATTCAATCAAAATTTATGTAACGTTGGCTTTTTAGTATAACTGAGGGGTTTGAACATATCAAATAGAAAATTAAAATAAGATTTTGAAATTGATTAATGAAAAATATATCACCTCTTAGTTGGACCATGTTGTAGCACCCCAAAATTTTCCCTTTCGTTTTTAACCGTAACTGGCTTATGTTTCATTCATTTTTGTATTATCATTGTGCATATCATGTCATTGGCTCTTGAGAAGGGGATCATGTCGTTTCTGTGGCTCAAGACTTCCTTTCATTGCAAGTTTTAAGCAGCAAGCCTTAGAGGCTTCGACATTTATTTTGCTCAATAATCGAGCACCCGGTTATATTTTTCGGCAGGTTATTTTGAGCACAAGAGACAATTCACAGTTTATGTCAGACTTATACTGGTGCAATATCAAATGACAAGTTTAGAGGTAGAACAAAGCTTATAACAAGTGGTTAGGGATGATTCTCTAAGTTTCCCTCCTTATGGCGTCAAATTTGAAAATTTTGAATGTGGTAATCGATTACCACAATCAGGGTAATTGATTACCCTAGGCGAAATTTGCCCAAATTATTCATTTTTTAGCACTGCAACACTTGGTTTGCATTTTGATCATGTGATTTCCATGTGCATCAGTAGAAGGATCTAGAATTGGTTCAAATTTGATTCATTTTCACAAATTAATTCAAACTTCCTCTAATTTTCAATATTTCCATTCCTAACTCCACTCCTAATTTCCATTCCAAACACTAACCCACACTCCAAATCACATTTTAGTTCCTAACCTAGGGATTATTTAAACAAATTCACTCCAAACCTCTCAAATACTCACTCATTTTTTGAATTTTCTACGGCTCTCGTCTCAATTCTCTCATTCCAAAACCCTCATAAAAGCTCCATAGCCAAAAACTTCACAAATTGTACATTGCAATTTGTGAATTCTTGAGCTAAACCTCCATTGCATCTTCATCCTTGGTTCAATTTTGGTTTCAGAATTCGTTTGGATCTTGAATTAATTTGTTGGAATCACTTTTGGAAGAGCTTTTACTTATTGGTGGATTATTGCTCAGATCTTCAAGTTTTATTGCTAGAGCTTCATAGATCCTTGTATTTCTTGCTTGGATCTGTTAATTGAAGTTTAACTACACTCACCAAAGCAAATCTCAGCTTTGTAGGTTGGTAAATCCTAGATCTAATTCTGTTTTTGCTTAATCTTTCATTTAACAATGTAGATCCTTGGTTTCTTGGTGATCTTTGACCTATTGCTTGCTTGGATCTTTGATCTTATTGTTTGATTGATGAAATTGGTGTTTGATTACTGTGACTTGACATGATTTTCATGCATAATTGATTGCTTATTCATTTGGATGGTTGGATAAGTCATTTGCTGCTAAAAGTGCTGTTTGGAAGTTGAAAATCTGTCATTGTCTCAGTGGTAATCGATTACCACAATCAGGGTAATTGATTACACTGCCTTTTGAACATTTTTTTTTTAAAGTTTTAATATATTATTCAAGGTGATCAAAGATCAAATGAATTATGAAGGGTAATCAAAACCCTAATGAAAGTTCATAAGCATATGAGCAAGACATTCAACCATGGTTGAATCAAGGGCTTTGGGGAATCCAAACTTAAGTGGAAGCCCAAGTCATGCATCAAGGAGGTCTTTAAAAAGAAGAAAGAAGTTATTTTGAACAAAACCCTAAGGTTTCAAATGAATAACCAAAGTATTTTTCAAAAGAAAATAATACCTAAACAAGGTATGTGTGAAGTATAAGTAAAAAAACAAGCTGTGTGTTTTGAAAAGGATTTACGCAAAGTGTAAGATGACCATAAAGACATGTATGTACCATTAGGTCAAGAAAAAAAAACAAAGGAAATCATGAAAAGGTATGAAAAACACCTTAAAAATTCATGGTTTTTCACTTAAGAAAAATGGAAAAAATAAATACTGTTTTTGGGATTTTCTAATGGATTCTCAAAATATACAAGATAAATGAGAAGTGTGAAACAAAATTGGCCCAAAAAGATCAATTTTTCTATGTGAAAGAATTGTGAGAAGTTGTGAAGAAAATTTAAAAAAATTAGTGTTTAAAAAATAGGAATGACCCCCATGGGTGTTAAACCTGCGCCCTTGGGGTGATTGGTTTAAAAGGTAACCATATGAGCCACATGCTATAGGTTAATAAGGAATGGATGATGAAAATAATATATGAAACTTTCTTTTGAGAATTTTTAAAAAATAAAATGAAAAGGTTTGGGGCGAGGGGGATTCGAACCCTAAACCTCACACTCACAAGCTTTCCAAACACACACCTTAACCACTGAGGTGGTAATAAATGTGTGTATTAATTTCCACCCATTTAATTATATAGTAAAAATCATTTTTTATTTTCAAAAGTGGCGCCATGGCTCTTTTCATCTTCAACTTCATCATCTTCATCTTCTTCAAATGCCAACTCTCAGAATACGTATCCAAATGGAACGATGTAAAAACAAAAGTTGATGGAAATTTAATGAGGAATTGAATGTCATTATTCAATTTCATTTAAATTCAATGTATCAAGAGAAAATGATTTAAAAACCGTATGAACCCTAAAATGATGATTTAAAATGAAATCCCATATGTACAAGATATGAAGCAATTGATTGAGGGAAAATGATCCTTACATCATGCCAAACATGTCTGTAACTTGAATGATCAATTTTGATGCATGACTCATAAAGTTTAGGTTTTAAGGAAACTTACCTTACAAGTGAGAATAAAATTATCTATTGGAGGTGTTACATGATCGATTTGATGATTTAGATAATTTCCTTGACCTCCAAGGAATGTGTTCCAATGCTGAGATGGGTTGGAAACCTTCTGGAACTCTTTGGCCTATCCAATCTGCAGTTTTGAAGCAAAATGGAGCAAAAGGGATGTGAATTAGTGATTCTGGTGTTACAAAAGTGGTTTGAGGTTATGGATCACTTCTATGATTATTATATGAAGTGTTTGGATGGTTGAATTGAGTGGAAATGGACTGGTTTGAGAATTCCAAGTTTTCACTCTTTGAGAACTTTGAATTTAGCAAGGATAAGAAGTTATGAGAAAATAAGCACTGACAATGTTTTGGTGTGTCTATAATGAAGTAAAATGACCTCTATTTATAGGAGAAATGTACAAGATATTTTGAATTTGAGAGGATTGGGGTGCAAGACTTTATCCAATAGATGATGTCATGTAGCTATTACTTGAATGCCAAGGTAAATAGCTTACATTCTCACATGGCTACCAATTCTGATCTTTTGAGACTGATCCTCTCTCGTTACATCTCATCCCTTGTTGTTTTGATCAAGTCTTGACAAATTGGAATGGTTTTAGGAAAGTTCACTATATCACTTTAATGCTAGAGGACAAAACATCACTTCTCACTTTTGAAATGATCATTTTCACATGCCAAGTGATGAATCTTTGAAAATTCAGTTATATTTTACAGAGCACATGTTGTATGATCATTTTGGAGTTGATCTTGTGGAAATTTCAGTTTTGTAAGATTTATCCAAGTCGTGTGACATAACTAGGTTTGGCCATTCTGTCATGAAAATCAGCCTTATCAAGCCTTATTGCAACATTCATAACTTCTTGCTCAAATAAAGGATTTTGATGTTCTTGATCATTTTGGTAAGTTGGTATAATGTACTTCAAGTTTGATGTTTGAGGTTTTCCTTGAATCATTGTGGATCATGGAGAAAAATGACCCTAAAGTTGGCTTAAAAACAAGATAGATTCTGTCCAAAATTTTCTAAGTGTCAAAGTTCAAAGAGTATTGAAACCCTAACTTTATGGCCTTATATCTTAAAATCTATGCACCTTTTTAGAATCCACCCTCATTGACAAAGTTGTAGTATGTAACAAGCTCTTCAATTTGATCTTTGGATCAAAGAAAATGGTTGCTTTGTTTGGAAGTTATGCATTTTCAAAGTTTGCACCAAGTTAGGGTTTTTCATAACTTAAAAAAGTTTCCATTTCTTCATGGTTGCCTTTTTTTTCTTCAAGTAACCTCTTTTATTAATTTTTCTTGATAAATTATGATCCAAATCATATATTAAAATCATTATTGAGTTGAAGAAAACATGGTTGACTAAAATCTTCAAAAGTCAAACTTGATTTTAACTATAGTTGACTTTTGTATTAGATAAACTTTGAATTTGTTGATCTTTAATGAAATCAAACCCTGAGACTAATTAAACACTATGGATGGACTCCAAATGTGTTTTTGAGTTTCTTGAGTGATTTCCCAAGGTTTGAGATCATGTATTGGTCAAAAGTCAAAGGTGTAGTTGACTTTTTCATCAGAAACCCTATTTTGTGGTCCAGATGAATTTGGATCCTTGTGTTGCTTATGAATCAAATTATTTGGATAAATCCAATCATATGAATGGACTAATATGAGGCATTTGAGGTCCTTGAAATATATCTTGAGGTTTTGGATAATGCCTTGCTCCAAAAGTCAACTTAGGGATTAGATTAGGTCAAAACCCTAATTTTGGGGTACTGAGGATCTTGAGGCTTGATGAGCTTGTCATGATGCAATCTTGCACTTGATTATTGATGAATTAAAGTTCTTTATTTTCATGGATGAGTATGGGACTTAATATGTTGAATATGATGCACATCCTTTGACCATTCATTTGTTTGAGCCCTTGAGGAACCACCTAACCTGTAAAGTAAACAAGCATACACACATCTTTGTACTTGCTGTGGGTTAGTGATGCATAAAACATACACATATATGTTATGTAAATGATGTGGATGAAGTGACATCTTAGGGGTAAAAAATTAGGATATGACAGTTTTGAATTTATTAATTGTTATGTATTTAAAATGAATAAAACCAAATGATACCATCATGATCCTCATCAAAATCCCAACATTTTTCATGTTTACATCGTGCAAAAATATTGAGTGTTGAAGGAGATAGGTTTTCCAGAAAAATCAAAATTGGAGGAAGAAGATGAGATGGAGGTGGCGCCATTTTTCAATATAAAATATATTTTTACTATATTATTATTTTGGTGAAAATAAATCAACGGATGTATCACCACCCTAGTGGTTAGAGCGTGCGTTTTCAAGGTTTGTGTGTGTAAAGGTCTGGGGTTTGAATCCCCCTCGCCCCAGGCCTTTTGATGTTTTTTATAAACATTTTCAGACTTTAAACTACACATATTATTGTTGCACCCCAAAATTTGACCAACATTTCTTTACCTAGCTTATGTTTCATTTCATTCACATCAGCATTATCATTTGCATTTCATTGACAGGTATGCAGGAGATCAAGAGGTATGGGTACCAATCAAGAGCTATACAAGACTATGAAGCTAGCCAAGAAGGTTGTTCAGATGATTAAGGGTTGATATCCTTGTCAGAGAAGTTAGAAGATCCTCAGAGAGAGTGGTTGAAACCAAGAGTGTGTGCCTCCTAACTTGAGAGTTGTGGAAAGACCTCAGATGATTCCGAAGCCATGAATGTAGACTTGAAGCCTTGAGAGAGCTTATGAGATGTCTTGAAAGCCATCATAAAGCCTAGATAGGTCATTGTGCAAGATTAAGAAGACTCAGCCATGAGTGGTGCAATTAGGGTTTGACTGGGTCAACCCTAGGTCAACTGATGATTTGGAGAAGGTTGAGACCTAATTCAAGAGCCATGTGATCATGGATTGATTCATTGAAATGTTATAAGGATGATTCCAAGGTCAACTCATCATGATTGAAGAGTTTGAGAAGTTTCAAGCTAGGGTTTCTAAGGCTTGACAGTGTAAAATCCCCTAGTTTGACCCCTATCTTCAAGGAAATTTAGCTCAAGATGTGATTGTCATCTCATCTTTCCCCCAACATGAATGTTGTAGATCTTGCTCTTAGCTTTAATTTGAGTACTAGAATCCCTTGATAGGATTTGTAGAACTCAAGTTATGACCTTGACAAGTTACAGGTCATCT
Source organism: Lathyrus sativus (assembly GCA_963859935.3). Lineage (NCBI taxonomy): Eukaryota > Viridiplantae > Streptophyta > Magnoliopsida > Fabales > Fabaceae > Lathyrus > Lathyrus sativus. Next base: position 432,830,724 of record OZ012740.1, read on the forward strand.
GAGGTATGTGAATCTGGGGCCTTGAAAGTTACCCAACTTGCATCAAACTTTTGCCCTAGAAGGATGATTCCTATGAACTTTTGGTCAACATGAATGTTGTTCCTTATCTTCTTAGATTTCTAGATAGTACTATAAGTCCTTGATAGGATTTGTAGAACTCAAGTTATGGCTTTGACAAGTCAAGGGCATTTTGGTCATTTAGAGATTACATGTCATTTCAACCATAAGACCATAACTCCTATTTCCAAGCTTCAAATGGAAAAATCTTCAACATCAAACTTGCTCAAAATGATGTTTTAAGGCTAGTAAGGAGGTCAGGAGATGTTTGAAAGGCTTGTAGCTCAAAGTTGCAAAAATGACCTAAAATAAGGGCATAAGTTAAATAAACCCAAGTTTGAAATTGATATTTTCAACCTACACATCCAAACCATGGCATGCAATATATCTTTTTGACTCTAGAAAACATTTTAAGAACATTGGTTTAGCCACATTTTTGAGTTGAGATTCAATTTATGGACTTGCTTTGGAAAGTGGTTACTTGCATATTAAGCAACATTTGCAAAACTCAAAATCAAGGCATGAGCAAGGCTTTTTGCAAGCTAAAAACCTCTAATATCTCACTTGGGGAGATTTTGGGATGAGAACAAGCTGCTGCACCAAGGGAAACAGAATTGGGGTGAGTATGGCATGAGATGAGATTTTGGATGACATGAGAAACTCAACTTCTCCTTGGATGATTCCAGAAGGATCTAGAGAGGTCCAACATGTTCTATATATTGATTAGAAGGGGTTTGAGAGAAAGGTTGGCGAGAATTGATTGAGAGAAGAGGTTTTGCAATTGCACTTTGTTCATTGCAAGTTGGAATCGATTTCTGCATTCTACACCACTTTGATCATTTCTTTTGATCCTAACAACTTTCTTGGATGTGTGTGAGTGTTTCCATAGCAAATCCCAAGCAAATCCATGGCTGAATCGTGTATGAGCAACTGATTTTTAGCACCTGCAAGTCATCATCGAATTTGGAGTTCCAGGCATTTTCCATCAAGATTATTGCATACAGAAGCAAGAACGTGATACACTGAATGATTTTGGAAGGTTTGAGAGCTTGAAGTGGAGGTTTCCTGCATCTGTTCATCCAAGATTTTCAGGTTGGTAACTTTCTTCCTATAGCATGATCTAGGTAGAATTAGGTTGAATTAAGGTGTTAGATTCATCGTAGAATGGTGTAGGATGGATTTCAGATAGTTCATTGGAGAATTAGAGACAAAATAGGGGAATTACCATTTTCGGTTGAGGATTAGATATGGTGAATCTTGAGGTTTCAGAGGAAGCTAAGGGTATGGTTGAACTCGTGACAAGATTTGGGACAAGATTCATGTTTTGACCATTTGCAATGGAGGCCTGTAGAGAGAACTAGGGTTGGGGAAGACGACCGGAGCACCACCGGCGGTGGCCGGAGATGGGCGCGAAGCTCAGACATTCAAAAGGAAGGAGATGATCAGAACACCATTGGATCATGGTTGGACCTTTGACTGGGAGCTCATCCAACGACCACGTTTTAAACTTGATTTGTGAAGGATCTGAAGAAATGAAACACAGCGTTTCATTTATTCAGTGTTTTGGGCTTAAGGAATTAAGTGATATTCACACCCCCATGATGGCCCAACCCATAATTTGAACTGTGTTTTGTTGCTATCCACACCGCGCGTGTTATTATTTTAATTTGATTTTCTTTTAATTTTCATTTTATTCACGGTTCTTGAAAAATTCATAATAAATTGAAAATTAATCCAATTAATCCCATTCTTTTTTAATTTTACTCATTATTGAGTCTAGTGTTTTTTAGAGAAAAAAATATTTTCATTTCATGCATTTTCTGATTTTATGGGAATTTTCATATTTTAATTGATATTAAAATGGTTATGTTTGATGCATAATTTTGTGGAATTTAGTGTGATGACTTGGTGATGATTTTGAGCCTAATTTTTTGTGTGTGATTAGGTTAGACATGTTTTCTCCCATAGTATTTTTCTCACATTTTTGTGATGAAAATAGGTGTGATTTCTAGATTGATATTTAGGTGCTTCCTTTTAGGGTTTAGGTTTGATACCTTGTAATGTAGGATTTAGTTCTAGGTCTAATTTGAGGATTTGATCTCTGAAATTAATGTGGTAGAGTCATGATTGACCTAGGTTCCCATAGAAATTTTTGTAGGATTTTATAATTGGTTTTAGTATTTTAGTTAGGACTAACTTTAGTACTAGGTTTTAGGTGATCCTAATTTACTAATTCAACTAGTTTAACTTCCTTAGTCCCCTTAGATTAGAGTTTTTGCTTGGTTTGCCTTTGGTTGAGATTGAAGACAAGTTGAAGACAAGGTAAGGATGCTTGAAGTTGCTTAAAGTTGCTTGGAGCTAGGAGTTACTTGTGCCTGAAGGTGTCTGATGAAGGTTTAGGAGTTAGGAAACATAGGGAGAGCCTTATAGTTAGAATGATTTCTTTCTCAAATATGGAAAACATATTGTGCTTCCATTCCTCCCAATGACCAAAAGTCCTTCCAAGATATTCACATCCCTCCTTTGGAGGGATGAGTGGCTTTATCTGGGAAGTATAACTTTGAGGGAACCAGTCTCTCATAATGATGAACCCTTACAGGCTTCCTTTGGTTGTCAGTAAGCTGTTTATCATTTCCCCTCATCTTGTTAAACCAATTGTCTTCTGGTTTGAGTATCTTGAAAGATGTTGGACTTGAGTTTGAAGAGGAGAACTTCATTGAAGAGTGTGGAAGAGGATGATTCCTTCAGCATTGCCATTGCAGCTGAAGCTTGAAGAGCAAGAATAACAAGTTGATACTTGAAGACCCAATGGAGATTGAATGAAGAGCCGAGGCTTAAAGAATTGAAGGATGAAGTTGACACTCTCATGTGATTGAAGACTACTCTGAGAAGCTGAAGCTTGTAAGAGGAGAAGACCAAGTTGAGACTGGCAAAGCAAGGAGAGCTGAAGCTTGAGAACTAAGCTGATACTCATGAAGAGGATTCAATTGAGATTGAGTGTATAGCTGAGGCTTGAGGAATAGAGGATGAGTTGATACTTACATTGATGCTTTGAGATCCTGAAGGAATCAAGTTGATACTTGTAGTTAAGAGTGAAGCCTGAAGGTGGAATTGAATAAGGAGCTGAAGCTTGAAGAAGGAGGACAAGTTGAAACTTATGTTGATGGGTTGAAACCTGGAGAATCAAGTTGATACTTGCCAGTGAAGCTGATATCCTTGAAGGGTGGTTGAAGTCTGAAGACTGGATTGATGTTAGAAGAGCTGAAGCTTGAATTGAAAGTAGGAAGCTGTTGATCTGTTTCTTTCTTGTCTGTTTTCTTTTCTATATTGCTGATGTGCCTTGTTTGACTTGCTTGATACATTAGAATAAGTCCATGATTAGACTGACTTTAATTAGGAGCATGATTACACTAGAGGTTGAGTTGCTCCCTCTGCTTGTATTGTTACTGTATGGCTTTGCTTGCGAGTATTCGGTAGAGCCCTGCTCCCTTGCCCATGTGGTTTATTTTGCTTGTTAGCATTCCATTTTCTTCTGTATGATTACAGTCATTTATATCTTGCTTGATAGCACTTTATTTCCTCTATATGATTGCAGTTATTCATATCTGGCTTGAGGTTGAGATGAGCTTGTGGAGGCTGCTGCCCCACACACATTTCCTCCTTCACTTGCATTGCATGCATTTTACAGTCGTTTACTGTTTATCTGTTTACCGTTTAAGCTGATGCTTTATCTGTTTTTGGTTATCATTGACATGATCCCTTAGGACTCTCATTTCCTTTGATAAGGAAATGATGATAGAACTTTAGGTTGAAACCTATGCATGATAATTTCTAGGAGTTCCCTGTTTCAAACCTCAACCATAGGATGAATCCTTGGCATGACAACATTAGGACTTGATAGTCTCCATCTAGTTGGGCCCTCTCTCTTCTCATCTCAAAACAGCTTAAGATACAGTAATCATGAATGATTTCTTTCGTACGTTACGAGTCTTAAGCTATCTGAGAAAGGATTGTTAGAGAGTTTCTTTTCAACAGTCGGGATGTTTAGTATGGCACCCTTCGGGTGACATGCGACGCATTCACTCTCAGGTCATAGTCTTTAGTGCGATTGAAATTGCAAACACAATAAAAAACAGTTCTTCCGTAAAAGACAGCAAACAAACTTCAAACCTTTTTGCCCCGTGGGCCCATAATTCAAAGGAAGCTTTTCTGAAGAAAAGAGTGTCGTTAAACTTCACCGCCAACGCAAATAGGCTTTGTCCCTAACTGCTGGAACTGTTGTTTAACCCTACTCGATAAAACAGATGAATCTGAATCCCCGTAATCCGTAGTATCCCGAACTACGTAAGCTCTGATCTCTCATACCTGTTGAGAGTACGTAGGCACAATACTGATGTATTGGCGAGCCATCTTCCCCGTAACCCATCGTTAGTCGAACTACGTTGACTTTGATTTCTCATTCTCTGATGAGAATACGTAGGCATAAAGCGCGACGCTTTGCCGAGTCATTTTTCTTTTCCGTTTGAGCCAGCCTTGATAGGTAGATAGATAAACCAACTCGTCCAGTAAACACAACAAGCATGGATCCCGTCGAGTACGACGGACGTGAGGGGTGCTAATACCTTCCCCTTGCGTAACCGACTCCCAAACCCAGACAACGGTTGCGATGACCTTGTCTTATACCTATTCGTAAGGTTTTTCCGATCATTTCCTTTCCCGTTCCGAGGGATAAATAACGAAAGGTGGCGACTCTTCTGTTTTGCCGGCACCTTATTTTCGCGGAAGCGACATCTGGCGACTTTGCTGGGGACTTGATAGTTTCCTGGGATCCAACGTCCCGTATGCGAGTCAGTTTGGGGATCCGACGTCCCCTGCGAGAGTCAATCCTAGCGCTTGTATGATTACTTGTTGGGTTGTGTTTATTTATCGCATTTTTATTTCCCGCACTTTATCTTCAGTATGATATGATTATCTGTGCTGTTGTGGGAGGGGCATTCTGATGAGTGAGAAGCCAGACCCAGGCTTGAGTGAACATATCATTAGTTGTGGAAATTAGTGGGCGCGTGCTTGCTTGGCAGGCACTAGTGTCTCATGAAATCCACGCTCAGACGAGGTTCTCCCGGTTGGCTTCTTTTTCAACCCTTTGGGTTGAGGGGGTTGTTGGTTTGGAGGATTGTCGACTCTAGGGACCGATCATTTGTGATTCATCCGAGTGAGGCCGCTTCATGAGCTGGTGATGCCACACCTTCTGGGTATCGTATCACCCGTCTTGAATGTCTGTGACGCTGATGAACGTATAGGATGCCGAACTTGAGTCAGTTTAGGTCCATACCTGTGAGCATGGTCGGGTTTATTGCAGGAGACTTTGACCTTCAGACTACCTGGTTTTCTTGATAGTGAATCAGTTTTGTTGGTACCGGAGGTTCTCATTATCAGATATGTGATTGTTCTTGACAGAGCAGAGCTTTGGTCCTGTATCAGAGGACCTTATATTCAGAGATGTGTATTTGTTCTTGACAGAACAGGTTTATGATTGGGATCAGAAGATCTCATCAGCAGATGAATGATTATTCTTGATAGAGCAGGTTTTGATCGAGATCAGAGGTCCTTATTATCTGATGTTTGTTCTTGACAGAGCAGAGTTAGGGTCCTGTATTAGAGGGCCTTATTATCAGATGTTTGTTCTTGACAGAGCAGAGTTTTGGTCCTGTATCAGAGGTCCTTATTATCAGATGTTTGTTCTTGACAGAGCAAATTTATGGTCCTATATGTGTGTGTTCTTGACAGAGCAGATTTGTGGTCCGATACCAGGGTTTTCTTCTTATCAGATATAGTGGTTGTTCTTGACAGAGCAGCGTCATGGTTTTGTTGATACAAAATCTCCACAACACAGTTGCCTTGATCTCCTGCTGCATGATTGCATTTTACATTGCTTTGCATACCCATTTGCATTTCATTAACGTGTGTCTGTGTTGCAGGTACCGTTTTCCCCGATCCAGGATTTCTTGCCTCCTATTGTATTGTTATGGGTTCTCCGAGGAAGACCGTGGCTTACAAGCTCCCTGCCCCTGATGTGGCTCAGCTGACTGGTTTGATTGCTTTAGCAGATGATTCTGTGAGAGATGAGTTCAAAAAGTCTTACGGTAAACTGCTCGGTTTGGTTCGTAAACCTTCTGCGTTCGAGTTAAATGGGTTGCACGCTCTGCTGCAGTTCTACGATCCTCCGTTGAGATGCTTTACTTTCCAGGATTTTGTTCTCGCACCTACGCTGGAAGAATATGCTGATTTGTTAGGTGTGCCTATCAAGAGGCAGATGCCTTTTGTTCATATGGATGCTGAGCCTGATCTGGCTAGTCTAGCTCCTTCACTTCATCTGGATGCCTCCGAGTTGGTATTGTCCAGTTGGAACAAGGTTCCCGGGTTCTCCTTGCAGTTCTTAGTGGGTAAGGCTCAGCAGTGCGCCAAAGACGGATGTTGGGTCATGTTCAACGCCATTCTCGCTCTGTGCATATATGGCATCATTCTTTCCCCAATATGCCCGATTTTGTAGACTTCGACGCCTTTCGCATCTTTGCTTCAGGGAATCCAGTCCCTACCTTGATAGGAGATGTCTACCATTCTATCCACTACAAAAACAAGAACAGAAGGGGCAAGAATGTCTCATGATGTGTGCCCTTACTTTATAAATGGCTTGATAGTCATCTACCCAAGAGGGGTCCCTTTGTTTCGTCTGCAGCCACAACTGAGTGGTCCGAGCGTTTGATGAGTCTATCAGCGGAGGATATTGACTGGTTTGACAGAGATAGGTTGGGTACCGAGATTATCTTCAGCTGCAGCGGATTTCCAAACGTGCCTTTGATAGGCAGGAAGGGCTGTATAAACTATAATCCGTCTTTGCTGGTCCGACAGTTTGCTTATGCTTTGAGAGCTCCGCCGAAGGATGAAGAGGTGCAGGAATCTCTGTACCTCACTGGTCTTCTAGAAGGGGATATGTTATCTAAGCTTCAGCGCGCTTGGAATGGTATCAGTAAGAGGGGAAAACCATTGCTGGGGAGAAGTAATAATCAAGCCTACCCTCCGTATGTGATGTGGATCAGAGCCAGAGCAGATGCTATAGGGATGCCGTTTCTTCCTGCCAAGCCAGAAAGCCCTCCAGTGATTGAAGAGCCTACTACCGTGCCTATTCAGCAACATAATCAGGTGTTAGCTGAGAGAGATGAATTGAAGAGGGCAAATGAAGAACTGGAGAAAGAATTGGCTCAGCTCCGGAGCGAGAGAAACGAATCCGTTCATTCCTTCAAGAGGCAGACAGAGCTGGTGAACCAGCTGGGGACAAACTTGACTAAGCAGATAGCCGAGCGTGAGCGCATGGGTCGAGACTTCAAAGCTGTCAATGATGTAATGGCCACGAAGAAGCAGCACTTGGATGAAGCGTATCGAAGGATATCCAAGTTTAACCAACACTGGAAGGCCTCCCTAGCCACCAGGAAGGAGCGGGAGGATAAGCTGATGCAACAGATCTCCAAACTGAGAGCCCAGGTGAAGGCTAGTGAGAAGAGGTTTGATGAAGAAACCGCTCGCAGATACGCCGCTGAAGGCCAGCTTAACAGAGCTCTCGCTAACCTGAAGGAGCGCAAACCGACGTTTGAATCCAAGAAGCGGAAGTTAGAAGATTGTTTCGGCGAAGGAGCATGGGAAGATTCGGTCGAAGGTCTTCAATACACCATTATGCAGAGGGAGTTACTCGTCGAAGGGTTGCTCACTCGGCCTGATCATCCAGAAACGAGGAAGTTGTTAGAAGAGTTTCGCGCCCGTGGCCGTGCTTGACTATTTGTATTCCTTTTGTTTGATCATTGTTGTATGCTGACCATCACCAGACTTGTTGGCTGGGGTCATGCTGTTGATTCTTCTTGTACTCACTGATGTCGTGTACCGCCTTGATGGGCTTTCTTTATATATATGAGATGTTATTTCCATGACTGGACTCGGACTTCTTATTATCAGCACTGGCACTCAGGCACTAGGATCGGGGGAGATCTCCCTAACGCACAGACACACGTTTGCATTTGCATGAAGCATTTGCATAACGAGCACTTTGCCGTTTTTTCCTAACCCTTTTGTGTTTTCAGGTTGTTTCAGGTTGTTCCAGGATTGATCAGAGACCTATTCACCGCTATCCGACTAGAGCAAATCAAACAAGAATCATGGAGCAAGTGCAAACTGATGTTCAGGAACTCCGTGAAAGAATGGATCGCTTCATGGAGCTCATGCAAGCGGTCGCCAATGGCCAGGATCAGCTCAGAACCTTGGTCCAGCCTCTGATTTCAAGGGTCGATAGCAATGGCGTACTCCATGGTGGGACCGTGGCTACTGTTGCACCCCAAAATTTGCTCAACCTTTTCTTGCCTGATTTGTGTTTCATTGCATTTCATTTGCATAGTTACATCATGTACATAGTTCAATCATTGGCATTGTATAACATTTATTCTCGAGGCAGGGGATCAAGGCATTCAGGTAGCTCCAGGTGTAAATTTCAGTGCAAGAGGCTAAAACAACAAACATCAGAGGCTTCAACACTTGTTTTGCCCAGCGATCGAGCGACCGATTTTATTTTATTTTTGCAGGGCATTTTTCGTGTCAGAAGAAGCATTCAGGTTATGCACAGTATTACTATGGTCAGAGCAATCAAGCATGGCTTTCAGCAGCTAAACAGAGTTCAGAACGGCAGGAAACGGGCAAAGGGGCAGATTTCCCTCCAAAAGGCGCCAAATTCAAATTTTTGAATGTGTTAATCGGTTAACACATAGGGTTAATCGATTAACCATTTGAAAATCAGTCCATATTTGAATTTTTAACAGTGTTAATCAGTTAACCTATATGGTTAATCGATTAACCACAACAGGTTTTGCCTTGCACGTGAATTTTCAAGTCCAACCACTTTTGGGGTCCAATTTTGGTCATTTAAATTGCATTTTCACACTTGGGAAAGATCTAGAACACTATCAAATTTCATTTTCCCTCCAAATGCCCAAACCTCATTCCATACCACATTTTCCAAGCCATTTTCCAATCCTTGCTTTGGATCCAAACCAAGAGTGTATATATTTGATTCACTCCAAACCTCACCATAAAATCATCATAATTAACTCTCATTTTCAGAATTACTCTCAATTTTCTCTCAATTCTCTCTCTCTCTCTCTCTCTCTCTCTCTCTCTCTCTCTCTCTCTCTCTCTCTCTCTCTCTCTCTCTCTCTCTCTCTCTCAATTTTCCAATCTCAAAAACCTCACCCAAAGCTCTTCTCCTTGAGATCATTGATTCTTCATTGGAATCATTGATTTCTAAGAGCTAAACCTCCATTAATTCACTCCATCAATTCCATTTCATTATCCAATTTTCGTGCACAAGCCGATCTGAATTTTGAAGTGTTCTTGGAAGTGATTATTTGGCTTATTTTGAGTTGTTCTTGGTGGATCTACATTGCTACTACAAGAATTGGTGTGGATCTTGAAGAATTCTGGTTTTCTTTGCTTAGATCTACTCGTTTACAGTTGAATCAACAATTACCGGATCAAGTCTCCGATCCGAAGGTTGGAATTCTGATCCGATTTTGTTTTCGAACTTATTTGCACAATTTGCATGTGGATCTTTGCATTTGATTGAATATGTTGATTTTGATCCATGATCTTGTTGTGTTATTGTGTTTACATGTTGTTTAAATAAATGCTTGCTGGTTTAATTTCGTGCATGATCAATCACATGATAATTGGAGTGTTTGCTTAAGTGATAAGCTGCTGAAAAGTGATTCTGAACTGCTGTTTTTCACCTCTCGCACAGTGTTAATCGATTAACATATATGGTTAATCGATTAACCAACTCAAATATTCAAATTTTCAAGCGTTTTTCAATGGTTAACCGATTAACCCCTGGCGTTAATCGATTAACACTGTAACAGAGGGCCTGTTTTGCTGTTTTGCTTGCTTGTTCGCGTGCCGGTTCGATCCGAATCATCATAGATCATTGTGTTGCATTAGGATTGAATTATTTTGGATGTTTGTCACTGTTTTTGGCTGTTTAATCATGATCTTGTGTGCATTTTCCACTCGCATGTTTGCATTTGCATGTTGCTTGTTTTCTCTTCTTCTTTCGTAATTCTTCCCTCTTTTTGTTGATTTTCTTATAGTGATTAGAATAGAATTAGGAGGAGATCTTTTGATGGCTGTTAGTAGACATATTCATGTTCCCCTAGGAATTTTATTAGATTTTTACAACTTGGTTTTGTATTTTAGTTGTATTTTGCAAGTGGCTTGTATTTGTGGATTCCTCTCTTGAGTGCTTTGTTTTGATTGGCTTGGTTGGCTGCCTTGGAGTTGGTTTGAGCTTGAGTTCTTTTTGTTGGAGCTTCTAGATTCATTGAAGGTGCTTGAGATTGAAGATTGGAACTTGGAGTTGAAGGCTTTTCTTCTTGTGGAAGTTTCTTAAGAGCTTAGGAAGCTAGGGTTTTAAGAAGTGCTTTAGACTTAGTTTTGTTTGTTTCTTCAAACATGGAGCATATTGTTCATCTCCATTCAATCCAATGACATAAAGTACTTTTAAAGAAGTCAAATCTCTCCTTAGGAGGGATGAATGACATGCTTTAAGAGTAGAACTTTGAGGATGCCTTCCTATTACAGTGTTAAGATCTTAATGGCTTCCCTTGGTTGTCATTGAGTTTCTTAACACTTCAACTTGATCTTGTTGAATAATTCTCCCTTGGGGATGCTTGTTGAAGCTTGGTAAAGAGAAAGTTTAGGAGCTTGTTGGAGTTAGGAGTGGGCTTGTTGAAGTTGGTAGCTTGTTGAAGCTAGGGTTTTACTGTTTGTTGAAGTTGAAGTCAGGAGCTTGTTGAAGCTGGTTACTGGTTGGGGTTTGAGCTTGCTTAAGCTGGGAGCTTGGTGAAGCCTGGTGCTTGTTGGAGATTGAAAGTTTATTGAAGCTTGAAGATAGGAGTTATTCATGAAGATGAAGGTTGTTGCTGTCAACTTTTTGCTGGTTAATCATCCGTTGCTGTCAGAGCTGCTGTTTGTTGTAGGAGATTGGTGTTGCTGTTTGGGCTGCCTCCTATGCTTTGTGGTTTTTGTTTTTTGTATTGTTTGTTGGCTTGTGTAGCTTGCCCCCTAGGTTTGAAGTGAATTTTGATTCACTTTGCCTATTGTTTTCCCAGGTTCGAGGTTGAGTGGGACTCCCTTGCCTCGCTTGTATTGCTGCATTGCATGCATTTTACTGTATTTGTTTGCTTTCTTTTCTGTTTATCCCCTAGGATATCTGATTTCCTCTGTGCAGGAGGGAATTATGACAGACATTAGGATTCTTACCCATGCATGATAACATTAGGTTAGTTTCCCTTTCAACCATAGTTTTAGGGTGTCTTTCTTCTCATCTCAAAACAATTCAAAAACACAGTAATAAGGATAACACGTGCTGTACGCTACGAGCCTTAAGCTATTTGAGAAAAGGTTGCTGGAGGGTCACTCTTCAGTAATTTGATTGCTTAGTATGGTACCCTTAGGGTGACATGCGACGTAGTCACTCTCAGATCACAAGTCTTTAGTGCAGTACAAGTTGCAAACAGACTGAAAAACAGTTCTTTCGTAAAAAACTGAAAACAAATTTCAAATGTCATTTTTGTCCTCTTGGACTCTTAATCAGGAAACCCCTTTTTGAAGGTAATAAAAAAACAGTCAGACAAGCTTGTGTCTTCCGTAGCCCGAACTACGTTTGCTCTGATCTTTCATGCCGTATGAAAGTACGTAGGCATATGATGTCGTATCCTAGCGAGCAACCTTCCCCTCCTTTTCCGTAGGTAGGCGAACTACGTTGACTCTGATTTCTCGTTCCAGACGGGAATACGTAGGCATAAAGTGCGATACTTTGCCGAGTCATTTTCTTTCTTTTTAACCCAGACCTATAGAGTAGATAGAATAACACACCCTTAGATAGAAGACAAGCGTGGATCCCGTCGAGTACGACGGATGTGAGGGGTGCTAATACCTTCCCCTTGCGTAACCGACTCCCGAATCCAGGATTTGGTTGCGATGACCATTCCTTTCCCTCTTTGCGTTAGGTTTACTCTGAGCGTTTCCTTTCCCTCTTGTGGGATAAATAACGCACGGTGGCGACTCTTCTGTCATAGTCGGCGCCGATTTTCGCAGTAGCGACAACTGGCGACTTTGCTGGGGACTCCGGTTCCCTATGCGAGTCAATCCTAGCGCTTGTTTTCCCGTCTGGGGTTTTGTATGTATTTACCTTTCTGCCTTTACTTTCAGTACTATATTATTGTTGTTGTGCTGGGAAGAGGGTTAGATTGAGAGATAAGTCGGACCTGGGCTTGAGTTTGCACATAGACTTAGAAGTAGAGAGTAGCGGTTAGCCTGCTTGCTTAACTTGCACCAGCTAGCCCCGAAATCTACGCTCGGACGAGATTCTATTTGATGCTTCTTGCCTGGCCCTTAGGGCTCAAAAAGTTGTCTGACTCGAGGATTGTCGACTCTGGGGACCTATCATTTGGGATTCAACTAAGTGAGGCCGCTTCAAGGTTTGATGATGCCACACCTTTTGGGTATCATATCATCACTCTTGAAAGTCTGTGACGTTGAACCCGCATAGGACGCCGTACCTCGTCTGTGAGTTAAGTACATACCTGTGAGGGGTAGGTAGGTCTGTTTGCAGGAAACCTTTGACCTCATAGTACCTGGTTTACCTCTGTCAGTGAGATATGGTTACAGGGTTCATTTGAGTGGTTGGTTTGGTTTGAGATGAAGATTTGATGGTTCTCGGGCTTCAGTACAAAGCAGCACAGTTCATCAGCATTGCACTTGATCCCTGTTGCATGTTTGCATATTGCATTGTTGCATACTCATTTTGCATATCATTAACGTGTGTCTGTGCTGAAGGTGCATTTCATGCCCTCTGATTCTAGTTGCCCGGATTTCTGTCTGCTGCTATTATGGATACTTTGAAGAAGACTGTGGCATACAAGTTGCCTACTCCAGATGTTACTTCTTTGCTTGGGTTGATGTCTTTAGCTGATGATGATGTGAAGAGAAGCTTCAGGAAGAGTTATGGGAAACTGCTTAGGTTGGTTTGCAAACCATCCACGTATGAGCTGAACGGATTGTACGCGCTTATGCAGTTTTATGATCCCCCGCTGAGGTGTTTTACTTTCCCTGACTTCATTCTGGCTCCGACCATGGAAGAATATGCTGAGGTCTTGGAGTTAACCATTTAGAACAGGGTACCCTTCATTCATATGGGTGCTGAGCCCAAGCTGGAGGATTTGGCTGTTGCTTTGCATTTAGATTCCTCAGGGTTGCTGTTAACCTCATGGAATGGAGTTTCTGGTTTTTCTCTCAAGTTCTTGGTTGGGAAAGCACAAGAGTATGCCAATAGTGGTTGTTGGATTGTGTTTAATGCTATCCTTGCTTTGTGTATCTATGGCATTGTACTGTTCCCTAATATGCCTGACTTTGTTGATTTGGATGCATTCCATATATTTGCTTCAGGCAATCCTGTGCCTACACTGATTGGAGACTTCTATCACTCTCTGCATTATAAGAACGAGAACAGGAGGGGCAAGAATGTCTCTTGTTGTGTGCCTTTGCTTTATATGTGGTTTGATAGTCACCTGCCCAAGAAGGGTATCTTTGCTGAGTCTGCAGCTACGGTGGAATGGTCTGAGCGTCTGATGGGGCTTTCTTCAGAAGATGTTGTCTGGTTTGATAGGGATTTACTGAGATCTGAGATTATCTACAGCTGCACCGGGTATCCTAACGTTCCCCTAATTGGGAGGAAAGGGTGCATTAACTACAATCCGTCATCAGGAAATTTGGGTATGCTTTGAAAAGCCCGCCAAAAGAGGAAGAAGTGCGGGAATCTCTGTACTTCACGGGTGTTCTGAATGGAGAATTGTTATCCAAGCTTCAGCATGCTTGGAATAACATCCGCAAGAAGGGTAAGCCATTGTTGGGTAAGAATGATTGTCAAGCCTATGCTCCGTACCAAGTCTGGATCCAAGATAGGGCAAAGCAGGCGCTGATGCCGTTTCCTGCAGTATTACCTCCTGCTCCCCTCGTGGTCGAGGAGCCAACCACTGTGCTCATTGAGAGGTACGAATAGGTTGTGAAGGAGAAAGAAGAGCTGATGAAAGCCAACGAGAAGTTGGAAGAAGAGCTAGTGCAACTCAGGAGCGAAAGGAATGAAGTCGTATATTCCTTCGAGCAGCAAACGAAGCTGGTGAACCAGTTAGGCGCAGAACTGACTGAGCAACGAAAGAAGCGTGAACGCTTGGGGATAGATTTCAAGAGCTCTCATGACATGCTGGAGTCTAAGAAGAAATCACTTGATATAGCTTACTTGGAGATCCCTACATTCAATAAAACTTGGAACGCTACGCTGACAAATAACAAGGAGAGAGAAGATAGGCTGAAGTTGCAAATCTCCAAGTTAGAGGATCAGTTGAAAGCTAGCCAGAGGAAGTTTGAGGAAGAAGCTGTGCGTAGTTCTTCCATTCAATCCTCGTTGAACAAAGCTGTCAAGAATCTGCAGGAGCACACACAGAACTTTGGAGCCAAGAAGCGGAAGTTAGAAGACTGTTTTGGCAAGGGAGCTTGGGAAAACTCCAATGAAGGCCTCCAGTTCACTATACGGCAATTAGAGTTGCTCGTCGAAGGGTTGCTCACTCAGTATGATCATCCAGAGACCAAGAAATTGTTAGAAGAGTACCGTGCTCATTGTAACACTTGACTGTTGTATATGCTTTAGTTGCATTGTGCCGACCATCACCAGGATTGTTGGTTGAGGTCATGCCTTCTTGTTATTGTGTACACTCAGTGATGTTGTATTTCTGACTTGATGGGCTCTTTGCAGCAATATATGAGAGGTTTTCTCAGTGGATGAATCCAAGCTTCTTAGCACTGGCACTGTATTGGCACTTTGGCACTAGAATCGGGGGTGATTGCCCTAACGCACAGACACGCATTGCACCTGCATATTCATTTTGCACTGCCAGTTACTTGTTGAATCTGTATCTTATTTCCTGCATCTCACAGGTTTTCCAGGGTTGACGACCAAAGAGTTCATCGCTATTCAAACAGAAACAGCTGTAAGAAAGATAATGGATCAAGTTCAGAATGAGATGCAGGAGATGCGCGGCAACATGACACAGTTCATACAAGCAATGGAAACCATGGCCAAGGGCCAGGAGCAGCTGCAGGCTATTTTACAACCTCTGATTGCACGGGCTCATGATCGTACTGCTGATATTACTCTTCATGACCGTCAGGGTTTCCTCCAGGGTTCTGGACGCCGACTTGCAGAGATAGACATGGAGCATGTTCAAGCCGAGTTAATTGAAGTTCGAGGCCAACTGGGGCAATTCATGAAGGACATGCACGCGTTGCGCTCGAATCAAGAGACGCTCGAAGAGGAGAATTACCGATTGAAGGCTCAGGTAGGATTGATGGCTGAAATATTGAGGAATGTACTTAGAAGAGAAGGTGAGCAAATGTCTGAAGCTGCGGTCGGTTTACTTGCCCCACAGGGGTCGGAAGAACCAGTGCCCAGGCATGATAGGCCTAAGAGACCCTCTACACAATTCGAAGCTCGGGATTCTCCTCGTCGGCAGTCGCGACTGATTTCTCAGGATAACTCAAGGGGGTATGGTAAAAGGATGAAGCTCTCTGGCAGGGTATTTGATGAGATTCCGATGGATTATGATCAGTTGGTGCAACTCTTGTTCCAACTTCAACTGATTAAACCCCGCACTTTGGCTCCATTGACTGGGCAGCCACCACCAGACTATGATGTGAACGCCCATTGTGTCTTCCATTCCGGTGCACCGGGGCATAACATCGCAAACTGCAAGTCGTTTAAGAAGAAGATTCAAGATTTGCTGGATGAGAAGGCAATTGAATTTGTGTCGGGCGGTATAAAGGTCTCAGGGACCGATATTCCTATTTCCCCACTGGAAGTTGCAAAAGAATCGAGGCATATCTTAGAATCATTGGAAACTGAATCCCCAGGTCCACAACAGTTGTCAATGCCTGGGCTGAATTTGAGGATGACAGTGCATGAGCCTAAGGAACGGGTTGATCAAAACCAGCAGCGCATGAAACGCCAGCATCCGGCTCAGCGAAGAATTCAGGAGGGGAAGTCAAAGAGGGTATTTGAGGAACCTCCATCAACGTATGCTGAACTCTTTCAGACCTTGTTAGGGTTGCACCTTGTTGAAAAGAGAATGTTGGCCCCACCAACGGGCGCACCTCCATTTGGTTTCGACGCCAGTAAGCATTGTGAGTTTCATTCCGGGGCACCCGGGCATGACATTGAGGGTTGCCACGCTTTCAAGCATTAAGTGCAAGATTTGATCGACAGCAAGGCTATCAGCTTTTCTGATAGGGTCCCCAATATGGTGCAGGGCCACAGACAAGCAAAGGTCGGGTTGATGAAAAAGGTTCCTAACTTTGGTCGGGCCGTGGAAAACAGGTCAAGACAACAGCAGGCTACCTCCAACAATTGTTTCTGAGGATGGTTGACTCGCCAATAAGTCAAAATGCAAGAAGTCTGGTTCTGAGACACCGACATTTTTCATGTTATCTTGTTCATGTCTTCGCATTTGTAGTTGCCTTTCTGTTCAATTGCAAATTTCGTTTGTAAAACTTGTTGTTTTTTTCAAATGATATTGATAAATGAAATAAATATGCATGTTTTGAATTAATCCAGTCATGTTCACTCTTTGTGTTTTCATTTATTTCAAACGCTTGTTAAGTGGAATCCGGGGAGGATGACAAAAATCGATGACGAATAAGCTTCCGATTGTATGCTTTTGGATAAAAACCTGTTGATGATGTATAGGCATTGTTTCAATCCATAAACACCGGAGATATAAGGAAGATAATCCCTTGTTAACCCCTTTGAGCATAGCAGTAGAAGTTTCTTTCTGAAAATGAAAAAACCCTAAATCTTAACCCGGGGCAGGGTAGGTGTCAGTTAGTTTGACCAAGCATTCAAATTACAAAAGGAGTGTCCGTTCGAGGATCAATCACACCTATATAGGTCGTGCCTAAAAAACCCGCAATGGTTGAACGTCAGGAGTGAGACAGTCACATTATCCCCCAAAGAATCAGACAACCAGCGTCCCACGAATTGTTCAAAAAAGAAGAAGAGAATCCAAAGCCCGCTAAGTCGAAACTTCAAAACAAGTGGCTTAGGCAAAAATTAGGGCATCCCGCTGGACTTTAGAATCAAAAGAAGCTCCAAAGAGTCAGTCCAGGAAAAAGTTAGGGAACAAAAGGAAAAAACACAAAAAGACGAAAAGGATTACCAAAGAAAAATCCTCGAAAGGGACAAAGTCGTGTGCGTCTAGGCACCCAAAGACGATAAGCGAATGACTGTCACTCTGAAAAGCAAGTGTTATCCTGAACCATCACTCTTATCACTCCACCTTTAATAGGTGAACGCTGAAGTCGAATTAGCTGAACATAGTGTCATACCCCAAATTTGTCCTACCTTCTCATTCTTGTTATGGATTCGTTATTTTCCTCTCCCCTCGAGCTAGTCATTTAATTTCTAGAAATGACCCTTTAAAGTTTGGATTGTGGAAGCCTCACATGTACTCATTACGATTTAAATCATTTTAAAGTCATGATAAAATCATATGGAGATGAAGGAAGAATATGACCCTTACAAATCATGATATGATACTATGGTTAGGAATGCTTCATTTTTGGCAAGTCACACTTTGAGATTTCAAGCTTTGTTTAAGTTTTCCAAATCATGTCATGATTATGTTGGGAGATCCATAGTTAAATTGTTACAAGAATCAATAAAAGGGTGCTTAGTTCTTACCAATTTGTGGCCAGGTGGCGTTTCAGAAGTTTTTGTATATGGAGTTCAAGATTGCCAATGTTATGAAATGAGTTCTATTGTGAGCCATGTTTAGAAGATGTGCTTCAAGATTTTCATTGACTTATTTAAATTGGTTCCTAGAGGTGATTTTTAAGAAAAAACCTAGTTGGAGTTAAAGTCTGTCAAGTTCAGAACCGTGGTTTTCAAGACATAGTTGTACATTAAGTCATAGCCAAAATGTGATTTAATACTGTGATGCAACAAAGCCAACGGACAAATTCGAGTTACAATTTCAAAAAATTTGAACCCAAACAAATATATTTCAGGTTATTTCATCACAGAATGAGATTACATTTAGAAGCTGTAAGAAAATCCTAAACTGTCCAAAGTCCCAACTTTAGTTTTGAATTGAAGGACTTGAGAAACACAAGGATCAGAGTGGCCATGCTTGTTCTTCTTCATTTGAGACATGGTTTAACCAATCAGCAAGGAAGCAATAAATTTTTCTTCCAGGCCTACTGACCAATTGTTCATGGGTAAACCACTAAATACAGCGTGAGGTTCTAAGCTGGTCCAAAGGCTCTTCTGCGATAGCATAACTGTGTGCCAATGCTGCACTAAGTCTCCATAATCCTCAAGCAACACCAGCATGTTGCCAAGACGTTTAGAGTCCAAAGAACCTACAAAACAAATCAAGAGTGCTTAAGGGATAACTACATCAAAATACAAAACCTAAAAAAATAACTTCAAAGTTTTCCTCAAATGCCAATGAAGTTTTTGTCTACGCTCGAGGTTCTATCAGCCTATGACCTCTTGTTTTTGTTTCACTCCAGACTACTTCCAAAAAATTTTCATCAAATGTTTGTTCTCCATGCCTATCCAAACAAAGTCCAGCCACAAAAAAGAAAAAAAAAACCATAAAATTCTGAAAATAGAGAGGGTTTGAAAGAAAAAACTCACCTCCCTTTTCATGTAACAACTCCAACACTGAATAAAACACTCCCCCTGTAACATCTTTCCTTTCCAACATACTCTCTTTGTGATCAACCACTAGTCACAATACACTTCTTCCTTCAACTCACACTCAAAATCACCAAGTGTAGAGATGATAAAAAATTTGCTGTTTTTTTATAACTCTTCAGTCATGACGCTTTAATCTTCTCAAACTATGGTTCCAACCCTCAATATCATCATCTCCATCCCTTTTAAACCCTCATGTATTCATCACCTTCAGCTGGCTACAACTCACCCTCTCCATCTTCGAAATACACCACATACTTTCCAGCAGCCATAACTCAGTAGCAAACAACATCAATTCGATATCCCCTCCACCTGCAGAAACGATGTAACGACAAACTTACTTCAACACACCATATTATCACCATCATCAACTCACAAACACACATATCTTCACTACACAAGCTAACACTCTTTGCATAGTCAACGCCATAACCTCCGTCCCTACCGATTCCACTTCAACAATCTTCTCTATAACCTCCACCATCTTCAATCTCTCTACAACTACATAATAAAACCTCAAATAAAACACATCCTGCATCGCCTGTTCACCAAAATAAAACCTTGGTTATCCTGCTCCAAAACTTTACAGCAACACCTACACCAATTCCACAGGATGATAAGGATTGCACAATGACAATACCTGCATAAGGAAAACAATAGCTCAAAAACCACAGACCAAGCCAACACATGAAAGAAACCACTGCCTGCACAAGACCGTACGCTCTACTGCAGCATTAAACCATATCCTGCATTGAAATTGATTTTTCATAACAGGAACAAATGATAACAAAAGGAAACATGACTTGAGAAAAAAGAAGATGAAAAAGAGCTCTCAAATAACTCGGCCAAATACTTCAGAACCTGATCTTCTTTAGACATCCTTTTTTTTTACAAAAACATTTCCCATCATCAGCCTCAACGCATTTGAGCCATCAGTATCATCATTCTCATACTAAATCACCAGCAATATCAACAACAACAACAACTGAATTCCTATAAGTCATCATCATATGCTAGCTCACAATTCCAGAACATCAATGATGATAATCCAAGGCAGCAACAACTACATCAACAAACTACAACACTTCTGTTACCGCTCCTTCCAAAGGCAATGGAAGATTAAGAAGAAGTAACAGCATGTTAATGTCTGAGTTAGCTTTCATGAAGAACCTGTGACCTGCACAAACCATGACAATAGGATCAATATAGCGAAGTTACATACTGTTTCATTATCGTCATTTGGAAGTTGCTGTACAAAATATGTTCCTCCAATGGTTCTAATGGATTTACCTTCATAAACATGGTTGCTCAAGCGGTGAGTCTGGCGTTGTCTATGCTCCCTTCACAAAATCAGTCAGATGCAGGGTGTTACCCTTTCACAAAAATGCTTCGTCTATGCATTTGTATTCGCTGTGGTAGAAAGCCTGATCTTGCTAACAAGAGTTATATATCTAACAATATTATTCTCTCCAAGCATTCTAATGGCACCACCTGCTGACCAGAGTTCAGGAAAATGTGACTCTAAATTATTCATTGCACACTAGAAAGAGACAGAACCTGTTACAAAAACAAGAGTTAACAATTAGGTTGTTTTCCCGCTGTAAAAATTCAAAAATTCATGGTAAAATGGTATCTTTTCGCAGTAAAAATCTGAGTAAAACAAACATTCCCAGAAAAAAGCTAACAAACAAGGAATTACAAAAAGCATTCCGAAATCATACTTCTTTTTCACCCAGAAGTTTGTACAAGAAAAAATCCTAACCCTAATCAGACTATATATAAACACACTGTTCATTCGAATGAAGGGGAGAAAAAAAAACCCTAAAATTCTGCTGCGGAAAACTTGTGAGAATATACTCTGAAAACCTCTCATATCAAAGCTTTCAAGTAAGAGGAGGAAAACGTAGCAGACAAGAAGAAGTAGAGGTGAAGATCGAACACATAGGGAAAAGGGATCTACCTGACTCGGTTTTCTTCAACGCACTGGAATTCGGTAGAAGAGGAGATTAGGGTTAGGATTTGGGGCGGAATCCGTGAGTTTGTGGAAGGAGAAACACCATTTGAAGGAAACCGTCGAGATGAAAGGGGTAGGCTGAGATTGTTGTGAAGGGAGTGAGGACCTTTGGTCGTTGTTTTTCTAGGTTTTAACTTAAGTCTTTGTCTTCCTCGAGGTTAGCTTTGAATGCTGTTGGGAATCTAATAGCGTCCTTTCATTTGTTCCATGACAGTTGTTTCTCCCAAGTATTTTGACCGTTTGGAATTCCCAAGTGGTCCGCATGAATCCCATGTGCGTATATTCTTACGTTTTCACATGCATGTTCGTGTTTTGGTCGCGGCTTGAATCAATAACCCAGATTCGCTGGGCTGACTGGCTTGTTTGGTTGAGGGTTCACCTTGAACCCCCCCCCCCCCCCTTTCTTCCGTGTGGGCTTAGTTAGTTGGGCCTGGATAGTTTGTTTGCTTTCCTCTCTGCACCTCCCATTTTGTCTAAATACTGGGCCTATCCTTTCCATTTATTTATTAACTTTAAAAAAACAAATATCTCAAAAAACATTTATTTGATTTTCTGTTGAGACAAATTTAATTAATTTTGTTAAAATTTGTTATTTAATAATAATTAATTTATTTAATATAGTTAAATAGCTGATTTTGATTTGATTAATTATTTTAATTTATTTCTTTCTGAATTTTAAAAATAATGCAAAAGTGATTAATCTTAATTCTATTTTCTATTTTAATTTAATGATTATCTTAATAATTTACCTTTTCCTTAACTTCCAAATAATCTAAAACAAATTAATTTGAATCCTTTTATTTTACTAACCTTAGATAATTAGGGTGTTAATTAGGTTAGTATGACTAGATTAGCCTATCCCCCATATTATTTAGTTTACTATTTTCTCTTGTGTTGTCTTTACATGTTTAATTATCATATTTCAATTATATTTATGCTGTTCACGTGCTTGTTCGACCTATTTTAAAAAAAAACTAATATCTTGACTTAATGTCAAGCCCATTTTCAAACCCCATTGTAAGCCGATTGTTTCTACGATCGCCATCGACCTTATAGCCTCCTCTTGGGCTTTGTACAACGACGCTTGTCACACCTCACATATAAAATTAAAATCAAATTCTTTTCTAACTTGATCCAACGTCAAGTATATTCAAAACAAAGGCACTTAACCTGTAACTTTTCCTAAACCCTTGATTATATTAATCCTCCTTCTATCCTTGTAAGTCGAGTGCTTTGCCCTCGCCGTCAACCTTACCCTATACCCATAGGACCCCCTACCCATTAGTTCAATCGCGCTCGTTTCAAACCTTGATTCATATTAAACAATTTTTCTTAACAACTATTTAAACACAATTCCAATATTAGATGAAAAAAGAGAGAGTCCCAAGTCTTTGGTTCTCTCTCCCAATTGTTCGGGTCCGAGGAGTCTTTCTTAAGGTCGAACAATTGTCTTCTAAAAAACCCTTCTAACGATAAGCTTATTCAAACTTTTTTCTAAACACCCAGGATGAAAAAGAGAGTGTTCCAAGTCTTTGGCTTGCTTTCCCGATTATTTAAAATATAAGAAGTCTTTCTTGAGCTTTGAATAATCGTCATCCGATTAATACACTCTAATCATATTAAATATCTTTCATAATATTAGATGAGAAAAGAAGAGAGCTCCAAGTCTTTGGTTCACTCTGCCGATTATTTGAGGTCCGAGAAGTCTTTCTTAAGCTTCGAATAATCCTCACTTGTTAAAATACCTTAATCACATCCTATCTTTCGAACACCGCTCAAACAATTCCTTTTACGATGAAAAAGAAGGTGTTCCAAATCTTTGGTTCACTTTCTCGATTATATGGGTCTGAGAAGTCTTTCTTAAGCTTCAAGTAATCGTCATCCGTTCAATTTATTCAAACCATACTCAATTCTATCCTTTCACCTTTGAGGTTGAAAAAGAGAGAGCTCCAAGTCTTTGGTTCACTCTCCCGATTACTTGGGTCCGAGAAGTCTTTCTTGAGCTTCAGGTAGTCGTCACCTTTAGTTAAATATCCCAATAATTACAAACACTATTCCTTGCCCTTGCGCGACTTACCATTCAAACAATCCTTTTACCAAGAACATTGTTTAGTCCCTTCTTCCGCGCATAACAAACTTGTGCTTTAGCCTCCCCTAGCGAGTAGACAAGCCAATGTTTAGCAGTTAGAATGTGACCTAAAACTCTCGTTCATTCCAAACACAAACTTTTTAGCGAACCGTCAGCTGAACTACGGATGCTCTGATCTCTCATATCTGTTGAGAGTACGTAGGCATAGGATCGTGATAATCCTAGCGAGCACAATCCCCCCTTTACCCGTAGTCCCACGAACTACGAATGCTCTGATTTTCCACTTCTTACAAGTGAAGATACATAGGCACAAGGGCCCCAATCCTTGGCGAGCACCCTATCTTAATAATCACCCCCTTTTCCTATTAGCAAGCAAATCCCTTTAGAAGATACACAAACATAGCTAACTTCTCTCGCGAATTGATCAAGAGGTTCCCGTTGAGTACAACGGATGTAGAGGGTGCTAATACCTTCCCTCTATGTAATCGACTCCCGAACCTAGAATATTGGTTGCGATGACCATGTTCTTATCCCTTTTAAGGTTTTATCGATATTTTCCTATTCCATCCTTGGAATGAATAAAGTTCGGTGGCGACTCTGTTTCGAACAGTATTTTCCACGTCCATCGCGAGGATCGTATTTTTTGAGGTACGACAGATGGCGACTCTGCTGGGGATTATTATAGCCCTATGCTAGAGAGAGTCAAGCCTAACTTGACTCGATTCGCAAGAGTTAGATCCATTTGTTTGTGAATTTTCTTTTATTTATTTGCTTGTCTCATTTATTTGCTGTTTATCTGCTTGCTCTTATATATCTTATTATTGTTGCTTATGACGCTATTGGGGTTCTCTGATTTTGGGAATTTTGTGAGATGGCTCTACACCCGAGTCCGAGAAAAAATATAGGATTAGAATGGTGGTTGTGTAGTGGAATCCCTCGAGGAGTCTTTCTCGTTGGGAGGAAGCGAAAGCCCCGCTTAGAGTTGATTCCCTAAGGATATTATTGTCGTGGTAAGTCTTTGCCATGGCAGTAGTATTTTTTTTAGGTTGAATCTATAACTCTAAGGATCGTTTACCTTTTTTCCATGGTGGTTGGTAGTATTAACTCATGAAGATCATTCCTTTATGGGTTGATGCGAACGCCCCAATCAGATGAGATCCCTTGAACGTATCGTTATTTTGACAACGATATTTTCAACCTCGATCTATGACTCTGAGGTCCCTTTAAGAAACCTTGGACTCGCTGGTTGTGTAGTAGAGGCTCACGAGGAGTCTTTCTCGTGGGACGACACGAAAACCTCACCTAGAAGAGACTCTTTCATAGGTATTATTGTGGGATGAATCTTCACCTTAGCAATAATATTTTTTTGAAGGACCTATGACTCTAGGCACTTACCCGTATAGAACCTACCCATGGGATTTCAGGAATCAGAGAACTTTTAACTTCAGATTTTGTTTTGGTTACTTCCGTCCTTGCATCTGCATCATACTCATACCATAACATTTACATTTTGATTTTCAGGGAATTTAAGAATTATATTGTCAACATACAGGAATTATGGGAAGCAACGTCAGGTGCCCACTTCCTTACAACTTCAAGAGACCAAAATTGGAAGACTTGCGCAGTTTGGTTTCTCGTATCCCTGCTGTTTTCAGAATTAACTTTACGAAGGATTATGGCAGGATTATTCGCCTGTTAATGCAAGACGTGGATTCTAAGGCACTTATCACCTTGGCCCAGTTCTATGATTCTCCTTTAAGGTGCTTCACGTTTCAAGATTTTCAGCTGGCGCGACGTTGGAAGAATTTGAGAAACTAGTGGGTATTCCTATGAAGGATAAATTGCCATTTGTAGGAGTGAAAGAAGATTTAGAAGACAAAGTAATTGCTGATGCACTTCACATGCATAAGAGGGACATCACTGATAATTGGAAGGCTAAAGGTGGAGTTAAAGGACTTCCTCTCAAGTTCCTTATAAACAAAGCGGGTGCACTTATTAAGGCCCAAAGTTGGGATGCTTGCTATGCAGTGGTGGCTTTAGCTATTTATGGAATAATTTTATTCCCTAACATAGATGATTTCGTAGACGTGACAGCTATTCATGTGTTCTTAACCAAAAATCCTATACCAACCCTTCTGGCCGATGTCTTCTATTACTTGAGTTGGAGGAGTGACAGGAAAGGTGGCTCTATTGTTTGTTGCGCCTCTCTCCTGTACCACTGGTTGCATTTGCACATGCCTACTAAGGGACCATTTGTCGATCGAGCCGATGATAGTTGGGCTCAAAGGATGGTGTCGCTTAGGTCTGCTGATCTCTCTTGGTATTCACAAGACTTTGAGGAAGTTATCACTAGTTGTGGTGAATTTCTTAATATCCCGCTAATAGGAACTCGAGGCTGTATTAATTCTAATCCGATGTTATCAGTTAGGCAGCTTGGGTACCCTATGGTAGCACCTCCTGAGAAAAATGACCTTGAAGCCTTCTTGATGCACGACTTAGGGTCTGAGAACCCTGATCTATTCAGAAAGATTACAAGAGCTTGGAAGACCATTAAGAAGAAAGGAAGAAATGAATTGGGAAGGAGAAATGGTATAACTAAAGAGCCTTACTTTGTATGGGTTAGGGAGAGGGCCAATGAGGTCAAGATGCCTTTTAAAGAAAAGGTATATGAGCCTGTGCCTGAACCTAAACCTACTCATATTCCAATAGAAGAAGCTGAAGACCTCAAAGCTACCATAGCCAAATTGTTGAAAGAAAATGAGAACCTTGAGGCGAGACTCCAAGAAGTCACCAGAGAGAAAAATGATATGAAGTGGGAGCTCCAGCGCAAGAACACCCAGCTAGAGGCAGTAGGGAAGAAAGCTGACGAAGAAGAGCATCGAAAGAAAAAGGTTAAGGTATGTCTTGATCAGTCCGATAGCAGGGTGAGGGGGATGAAAGAAGAACTAGACAGTGTCAGGAAGAAGTGTGTTCAAAATGAAAATTGTTGGCTTGCGGCTACCAAAAGAAATAAGACAATCCGAGAGGAGATGGGAGCAGAAATCCATAAGCTAGACACTGCTTTACGCCAGTCAAGAGCTGCTGAAATAGAGGAACGCAGGCTCAAAGAGGGGGCTTTAAGGGTTGCTCAGGCTAAAACTGCTGATTAGGACAAGGTGTGCATAGAGTTAAACTCCGTCAAAGACTATGCAGTTAACTTGAAGCAACAAGTAAAAGATGTCCTTGCAGATAAAGCCGTATGGTCTGCTGCAAGAGAGAAAACGGCTAGTGATTTTAAAGGTTATGAGAGGTCTATCCATATACTGATAGCTGACCGAGACATGTATCGCAACAAACTCAATGGTTTAATCGAGTTCTGCAACTGGTTGACCAAAGATCTGGTTTGGAAGCACATGGATGCTATGGAAGCGATGGATGATTCTACTCCCCACAGTATCTACGACTTTCTGTGCACGTGCAAGGCCATGTTGAGCAGGTTCAAAGAAGAGTTAAAAGAACGTGAGGCCCAAAGGCCAAGAGTTTGAAGTTCGTTTATTTTTATTAATCAAACATTATGGGCTGTATTTTGAATGATCTTCCTTTTTTGTATCACATGAATATTATCCTTCTATGAATGAATGTGGTTTAAATTGTTCTCAATATTCTTGTGTATGTTAAGCAATTAATTCGAGAATTCCCTGAAAAGCAAATGCATATCATCTTGCATATCATGGTACACGTCTTTTTCAACGCCGCACGATTCTAAATTTATACCCTTTGCGTACCAGATTCGAGTTAAGCTGACTATTCATCACCGTTAAGAAACTCGACGCAATTACCAAATGACGCTGGAGCAGATGGAAGAGACTCAGAACACTATGAGAGGTGACATCGACGCTCTCAAGATGAAGATGGACCAGCTGCTGGAGACAATGCTGACGCTAGCCCAAAAAGAAAACTATGCTGAGACTTTTGCTGATGCCAAGAAAGCGCTGACAATATAGGAACTTCTGGGATTGTTAAAACTACCCACGTGGACCTTGTCAACCGTTCCATTTCCGCGCGTCAGGGCTCAGAAGCAGACATGGACGAACAATATGATGCTTTCTACCAACCTCCACCACCTCCTCCTCAACACAATATGGGGGCTACTGATGACTTTGCTGCAGATAGACTACGAACTGTTGAAGAAAAAATCAAGTCATTGGAAATCAAAAAGACTCCAGGGTTGGATGCTGTTGACATGTGCCTAGTTCCGAGATTGGTGATACCGAAGAAATTCAAAGTCCCAGGCTTTGAGAAGTACAAGGGGGTCAGCTGCCCCAAAACCCATCTGAGAGCGTACTGTCGCAAGATGGCAGCTCACATTGATAACGACTTGATCTTAATACATTACTTCCAAGATAGCCTCAGTGGGGCATCATTGGAATGGTATATGCAGTTAGAAAAAGGACAAATCAGTACGTGGAGAGATCTAGCAGATGCGTTTTCACAACATTATCAGTATAACACTGATTTGGCACCGAATCGCACGCAACTGCAAGACATGACTCAACGTAACAATGAGTCATTTAAGGAGTATGCCCAAAGGTGGAGGGAGTTGGATGCCCGTGTTCAACCACCATTGCTGACTAAGGAGTTAACTGACATGTTTATGGGAACTCTACAACCTCAGTACTTGGATCGCATGCTCGGGTCCAGTTTCCCTAACTTTGCTGAAGTGGTGTCAGTAGGTGAAAGAATCGAGAGTACTTTGAAGAAGAATAAGGTTGCGGTCCCGATGAATGGAGGGAGGAAGCCTTTTGTGAAGAAAAGGGAAGATGAAACTAATGCCGTGATGAGAGGACGAGGAGATAGAGCTCCAGTGAACATCCAATATCCACAAGTAGCTGCAGTAGCCCATGCTCCTTATCAACAACCAGCTCAACAGCAGAATCAGCAGCAGAATTATCAGAGAGTTCCTCCACCGCAATATCAGAATGCTCCGGCTCAAAGACAACAAAGGCCGAGACAGCCAAGAAGACAACTTGACCCGTTGCCTATGTCATATGGACAGATCTTTGCTCAGCTAAATCAGAGTGGACACTTAACGTTGCGAGATTTACGTCCAGCAACCTTTCCATACCCCCTGGGTACGATGCGAATGCCCATTGCGAGTTTCATAAAGGAGCCCCTGGACACTCCATAGACAACTGCTATGCGTTTCAAAATAGGGTGCAAGATTTGATAGAGTCCAAAGATCTCACTTTTACACCTAGAAGTGCCAACATTACGAAGGATCCATTACCTAAACATGGAGGTCCTTCTGTCAATGCTGTGGAAGAAAATAGTGGTTTGAGACTAATTACAAATGTTGAAGATGTCCGTACTCCGATGGCCGTTATTGGAGAACAATTGAAGAGAAATGGGATGATTCCCCAAAAAGAAGCGGAGAATTTGACTGATGAATTGGTGAAAAGACATTTACAAAGGTTCATAGAACATGGGATAATACAAATAGAAAAAAGAGATTCAAACGTGTCTGCTATTGATATTCAGTATGATGAAACAAGTGCTTATCCGACAAGGCGACTTCGGCCAGCACCAGTAGTCTTGCAGTATGATCCTTCGGAAGCCTTTCAACAGAGGCCCGCCCGACCAGCACCCGTGGTTATGCAATATGATGAAGATGACGTCAATAGACAAAGAGCAGCACGACCAGCCCCTGTGGTAATAGAGTATTCTGTCAATGAATCTGAGCCCAAAGTTTTTAAATAGAGGCCAGAAAGACTAGTGATTGAGTATGACGCTGCAAAATGCGATGCAGTTGTCGGGCCTAGTGGGATGACCCGCAACGGTCGTTTATTTGCCGCCAAACCGGTGGAAGTGCTAGCTAGAAATAAAGAAAAAGCTACAATTGAACTGCCAAGTGTTGAGCCACCTGTTGAGGTGTCATCACCAAAGGCAGCGGTTACGCCAAAGGAAGCTGAGGAGTTTTTGAAGATCATCCGAAAAAGTGATTACAAAGTGATTGACCAACTAAACCAGACTCCTGCCAGAATTTCCATGCTCTCTTTGTTACTTAATTCAGAGGCCCACAGGTTATCCTTAATGAAGGTGTTGAGCGCCGCGCATATTGCTAAAGATATCACCGTAGCCCAGTTTGATGATGTGATAGCTAGCGTAACAACCGGAAACTTTCTTGGGTTTAATGATGATGACTTGACTGCAGAGAAGAGAAACCACAATAAAGCTCTCCATATTTCTATCAAGTGCCAAGACACATTGATATCCCGAGTCTTAGTGGATACAGGTTCTTCTTTGAATGTGCTTCCCAAGATTACCCTGGAGAGAATGCCAGTAAAAGGAGTTAGCATGAAGCCGAGTGCTCTGGTAGTCAAAGCTTTCGATGGTTCTAGGCGTGCTGTGATTGGTGATGTGGACTTGCCAATAAAAATCGGACCAACTGTCTTCACCATTACTTTCCAAGTAATGGATATTTATCCAGGGTACAGCTGTCTTTTAGGGAGACCTTGGATCCACTACGCAGGAGCTGTTACCTCCACCCTTCACCAAAAGCTAAAATTTGTCAGTAATGACAAGGTAGTTCAGATTGGAGGGGAGGAGGATATCTTGGTAAGCCACTTGATGTCCTTCAGGTACATTGAAGTTGAAGGGGAAATGGTGGAAACGCCTTTTCAATCTTTTGAAATGGTGAATACATTAGCGGTACAACGAATTTCAGAGGGTCAGAGTTCAAGATCAGCAATGGCCTCTTATGAAGAAGCTAAGATGGTTGTAGACAAAGAGAACGCCCAAGGATGAGGCAAAATGGTGGAAGTGGCTGAAAAGTTCGACAAATTTGGGCTAGGGTACCATCCTTCATCCAACACTGTGACAATTGCATATGGCAAGAAGCAGATTCCTACTGTAGCAGAAGTCTTCAAGAGCGCTGGGCATATCTTCGACCATACCTCCGCCATGGTAATTGAAGATGGGATTGATGACAAAGAAGCCTCCGCAAGCTGGATCTGACAGGCCGAACCTGGTGAAGAATTGAAGAACTGGAAGACCATCGAAATACCCCAATTCTTCCCTCTTCAAAAGTAAAGTTTTAATTGATTGTCAAAACCCTACGCTCTGCCCAAGGCGTAGTGGAGCTTTGTATCGGCCCCCCTGATGTTTCGAAACATGTTTAACATGAATAAACTTTGATTTGCATTCAATTTTTGCTCATTTTCTTTTCTACTTTTTCATAATTAATGGCATTTCTTTCGCACACTCACTTTCCTAAATAAGCTGCATAAATCATAAACATGCAGAGACACTACTGAGGTCCTTGATATCGACACTGCTGTAGGCCTTTATGATTTTGATTGTCCAATATACCGAGCGGATGAAGAAGACGAGAATGAGCTCCCCAACGAATTGGCTAGGTTGCTGCAGCAAGAAGAGAAGGTCATTATGCCGCATAAAGAGGATGTCGAGGTTATCAACCTAGGTTCAGAAGAAAATAAAAGGGAGATAAAGGTTGGAGCGTCTCTTCAAGATGTTGTCAAGGTAAAGTTGGTAGGGCTCCTCCGAGAATATGCTGATGTATTCGCATGGTCGTATCAGGACATGCCTGGTCTAGATACGGACATTGTTGTACACAAGCTGCCACTCAAAGAAGAGTGTCATGCCGTCAAGCAGAAGTTGAGAAGAACTCGCCCTGATATGGCTCTGAAAATCCGTGATGAGGTCCAAAAACAATTCGATGCAGGGTTCTTAGCAGTGGCCAAATACCCGCAATGGGTTGCAAATATCGTTCCCGTACCGAAAAAAGATGGAAAGGTCCGTATGTGTATGGATTACCACGACTTAAACAGAGCAAGTCCTAAAGACGATTTTCCATTGCCTCACATTGATGTGTTGGTAGATAATACGACACAGTTCTCCATTTTTTCCTTCATGGATGGATTCTCTGGTTACAATCAAATTAAGATGGATCCAAATGACATGGAAAAGACCACGTTCATTACACCATGGGGCACATTCTGTTACAAGGTAATGCCATTTGGGTTAAAGAACGCTGGGGCAACATACCAACGTGTAATGGTAACACTCTTTCATGATATGATTCACAAAGAGATCGAAGTGTACGTTGATGACATGATTGCTAAGTCCCAGACTGAAGAGGAGCATTTGGGTAATTTGGAAAAGTTGTTCACCAGACTGAGGAAGTTCAAGTTGAGACTTAATCCCAACAAATGTACATTCGGGGTGCGGTCTGGAAAGTTGTTGGGCTTTATAGTAAGCCAGAAAGGGATTGAGGTGGATCCTGACAAAGTAAGGGCGATTCAGGACATGCCTGCACCAAAGACCGAAAAGGAGGTCCGTGGATTTCTAGGGAGGTTGAATTATATCGCAAGATTTATTTCACATCTCACAGCCACTTGCAAGCCAATTTTTAAATTACTCAGGAAAGATCAACCGGTTGTGTGGAATGATGAATGCCAAGGGGCATTTGATGCAATCAAAGAATATTTGCAAGAACCACCGATCTTGATACCACCAGTTCCTGGAAGGCCGCTCATTATGTACTTAACTGTGCTAGAAGAGTCCATGGGTTGCGTATTAGGACAACAAGATGATGCGTGCAAGAAAGAGCATGCTATATACTATCTCAGCAAAAAGTTTAACGACTGTGAGACTAGATACTCTTTGCTTGAGAAGACTTGTTGTGCACTTGCATGGGCTGCTAGACGACTCAGACAATATATGCTGACGCACACCACATACTTAATCTCCAAGATGGATCCAATCAAATACATCTTCGAGAAACCTGCTCTTACCGGTAGGATAGCCCGGTGGCAAATGTTTCTATCTGAATACGACATCCAATACATCACTCAGAAAGCTATAAAGGGCAGTGTGTTAGCAGATCATTTGGCCCATCAGCCGGTGGAAGAGTACCAACCTTTGAGATTTGACTTTCCAGATGAGGATATCATAATGGCAATAGATTACGAAGAGCCAGGGCCAGATGAAGGGCCAAAACCAGGGGAGCGATGGACTCTTATGTTCGATGGTGCTTCTAACTCTTATGGACACGGAATTGGGGCAGTGATTACATCTCCCAAAAATTTTCACTTGCCGTTTACGGCCAAGCTCTGTTTCCCGTGCACTAACAATATAGCAGAGTACGAGGCATGTATACTAGGGCTATGTTGCACCCTAAAATTTGACCAACCGGTTCTCCTATCTGACTCATGATTTAATTTCATATTCACAGCTCAGATGTATGATTTGTGCGCAAGCAGGGGATATCAGAGTTTACAGCTTGATTTTTGTCTATCAGATATGGCAGACCCAGTCCAGATTGCCAGGGTTTTATTTTCAAGAAATTGTGCGCTCCTCGGTGATTTTTCAGTGATTTTGAGGATATTCTGATGCCCGGGGATCTCCGTTCGATTCAATCTGGTCTCGTGCGCTTTTTTACGGTGGTCATTTTTGCATTCATCTGCATTTTTAGGGTTTAATAGGCTTTTGTGAATTTTAACAGGCTTTATAGAATTTTTCTGGAATTTAAATAGGTTTATAGAATATTTTAATAGCTTAATTCTCTTTTTTAGGATTTTATAGATTTTTTAAATAGATTTTTAGAATATAAATAAGATTTTAAATAGGTTTAATTGCTTTTTAAATCATTTTTTAGAATTTTCTATGGATTTTTAAATAGGGTTAAGTGTTTTTTTTAGATAATATAGGAAATAATATGGTTTTTCTTTTATTAATAGATATTAAATAATATTAGGTTTTTAATAGAAAATTAGATTGATTTGGAATTAATTAGGTTAATTGATTTTTTTAGAGTTTAATTAGATATTAATTGTCTTTTTAAGATAATATAGAAATTAGAGCATTAATCTCTTTTTTTAATTAGATTTTAATTGATTTTTAGGTTTAATTAGATTAATATGAGTTTTAATCTTTTTTTTAGAATGTTGTTAGGATTAATCATTAGTTTAATTGATATTGATTAGAGTTAATTGTTTCTGTTTTTTTTTATTCAGTTTTTTACAGTTTTTTGTTATTCAGTTCGTTGGGCCCAATTGGGGAGGCCCAGTATGGCTTTTTTGTCCAGAAAAATGATCAGCAAGTCCAACCAGAAAAGTCCAGCGCACACCAGAAATTTCTGGAAAGTTCTAGCAACTATCAGGGTATAAAAGCGCCACGTGTTGCGCAGAACGGGGCCCACGCGTTTCGCCTCGAGAACCCCACACGTTCACTCAGAATCCCACCACCTTTCTGCCACCTCACCCGTTGAACACTCTCCCTCCTGCCACGTAACTCCCACACGCGTCTCTCACTGACTCTCCCTCCTTCCACGCGTCCAGTCCTCAGCTGCCACCTACCTCCACCGGTCAACCCTACCGGAGACTAGTCGTCGGCCATGCAAACCTCTCTGACCGCCATCTAACCGTCTCCGGCCGCCGCAACAACTCGCCGGAAACGGATTTTTGCCCAGAATCCCCTAATTTTCCCCTTTCTTCTCTGATCGCCACCAAGAACCACCACTAGCTTCATCAGAACGTCCAAAATTTCCTCACGAAAATCATCATCGTCAACGTAACGCCCAGATCTTCGCCCATGTTCTCAGAGAACTTGCAAGAATCTTCATCGTTTTGCTTCTCTATCCAAGAACAACCAAGTTTTACGCCCAGATCTTCATCAATATTACAACCTTCACATTTTCGGTTCCAGATTCACAACTCCTTCAAGCAAGATCTCCAGAAATCCACTTGAATCTTCATCCTCAGTCGAAGCAAATCCTCAGAAACTCATCGTTCTCCATCAATTTTTTTCCAGAACTCTTCGTCTTCAACAAGGAACTCATCAGGACCTTCATCGATCTCCAGATCTTTGTTTCTTCGCCAACATTCATACGCTCTTCGTCAACCATCGCCCACATTCCTCCAGGTTTTCTCCTTATTCCTTCTCTGTATCGTTTTAGCTTGATTGTTAGGTTGATTAATTTAGAGTAGATCCTCTGTTTAGTGGAACGGTAGGTTCTGTGGGGTAGATAAGATGCGATTTGGGCTTCTGAGCGTAGTTCATGATAGCGGCAGATGTTGTGAGGGTTGGATTGAAGGTGGCATTGGAGCAGTTTCAGAAAAGGTTGAGAGAGTGTTTGAGAAGCGGCTAGGGTTTGGGGGATTAGGATGATGAACAGTGCCTGAGGGGAATTAGGAGTAGCTTTGTTTGTTAGGGTTCGGATTGGATTAGGGTTTAGGATGCTGGGCTTAGGCCCAAGCGTACTTCTGACGCTACACACCCAAATTGCTCAATTCCCCCCCCCCCTGGCATGTGAGTCTGAGTGAATGGGAGTTGGGCCTTAGGCCCAATTTGCTTCCTGCACCCCCCGGGCGTAAGCCCAGTAATAATATCAACTGAATAAATTACTAACGCTGCCCCCCCCAGGTTTTTTTCAGTTTCAATATTTGTTAGTTGTTTTTGGCAGCTTGGGCCCTGCGCCCCAGATTGCTTTTAGTACCCCCCAAATCAGGGCCCAAGGAATTGATAACTAGACTCTTGCTGTTTGCACCCTCCATGTCATTTTCCTTTATTTTTTGATTTTTCTTTTATATTTTTCATATTAGAAATTCATAATAAATTGTAAATAAATGCTTTTTCAATAATTCTTTTTTCAGCCATTTCATAAAAAATGTTAAGAAAATTAAATAAAAATAAAAAATGCCATTTTATTTTTATTTGCTATTTTGTGCATATTTTCCATTTTAATTGATGTTTTTTAATATTTTTAATGCATGCATATCATTAGGAAAATTCATAAAAAATGGTAGAATTAGTCAAATAATTCCGTTCTTTTTTCTGTAGACTCGTAATTCAGTGTAGAATTTTATAGTACAAAAAGATTAGCTCAATCATGCATTTTCATTTTAACTGCATCTTTTCATTGTTATTGATGTTTGAATAATTGGTCTGTGAATATGTCTGTGTTGCTGATTTTAATTCTTTCATCTGATGTGGAATTTTATTCTGATTTTTCAGTATGTTATCCTAGAGCCATGTAGGTCTCCCCATAGATTTTGTTAGATTTTTGTAGGATATTCTGATATGATTTGTCTGAGCCTGAAGATAGGAGAAGTCTTGATGACTTCTGACTTTGAAGTTCAACTGTGGTTGAACTTCAGAGATAGTCTCCTGTGGTTTCTTGGCCTGGGGGTTCTTCTTGAAGGTGGGAGCTGATGGAGGTCCTGTTGGAGCTTGCAGAGTTGCATTGGATTGAGGCTTAGTCTAGGAGCTTGTTGTCTGTTTGTGAGGTTCGAGATCCTGAAGTTTGAAGGGAGTTTATGGTACTTTCCTGAGGAAGGCACTATGAATGACTTTCATCCTTCCTTCTCACCTCTTTCTTAAGTATCCAATGATGTCGGAGCCGACTTGTGAGTTTAATCTCTCCTGAGGAGGGATGTAAACTGATCACAGTTGTTGAGCCACATGGGATACGATTCCTAAGTGGAAGCCTCTTAGCACTTTCCTGATGAAGGTCCTATGGGTCTATTCACTTAGTTCCACTAGTTTGTCTAGGTTTTCTTAAGTATCCAGTGATGTTGGAGCCGACTTGTGAGTTTAATTCCTCCTGAGGAGGAATGTAAACTGATCACAGTTGTTGAGCCACGTAGGATACAATTCCTAAGTGTCAGCCTCCTAGCACTTTCCTGAGGAAGGTCCTATGAGCCTGTTCACTTAGTTCCCCTAGTGCATATAGGTATTTCTCAAGTATCCCGTGATGCCGGAACCTTCATGTGAGTTTAATTTCTCCTGAGGAGGAATGTAAACTGATCACAGTTGTCGAGCCGCATAGGATATGACTCCTGAGTAGTAACCTCCTGGTACTTTCCTGAGGAAGGCACTATGAGCTTGTCTGCTTAGCTTCCTTTTCTCTGGTAAGCTTGTTCTGAAGCTTGGAGAATGGGATTGATTCCTCTTGCCTAGGAGTTTGTTTAGATCCTTGCTTAGGGTTTGGATTAGAGTTGTTGCTTAGATCCCTGCTTAGGGTATTGTATAGAGTTCTGTTTAGAGATAGATCAGGAGTTGTCTCAGGTTTGTTAGAGGCCCTGCTCAGGGTTAGTCTCTTTGTGTTGTTTGACTTGTGTGATATTGTGTTGCATTAGACTTAGGTGTTCATCTAAATAGTTCTGAATAGGTGCATCTTAGAAGTAGACGTTGTGTGCATGAGAAGTTGAGGTGGTCCTCCTTCTGCTTGTTTGTTATTGCGTGGCTTTGCTTGTTGGTATTTGGTAGAGCTGAGCTCCCTTGCCTCTGTGCCTTGTTTGTTTAGCTGTTGCATTCATGCATATTTTCAGTATTCCTTTGCTGTGCAGTTTCTTGTTTGTATTTCAATCCTGTTGCCATGATCCCTTAGGAGCTCTGACTTCTCCGCTGCGGAGTTGTTATGATAGACATTAGGATGGTCAACCAGGTGTGATAGCAGTAGGTAGATTACCCTGTTTCTCAGGTATAGTTCTAGGGTTTCCCTTTCCTTTCTGTAGGAGCTTTTGAGTAGCTTGACCCGTAGTTGGCTGAACTACAGCTGCTCTGATTCTTCGTTCCAGACGAAGATATGTAGGCATAGGATGCGATATCCTAGCGAGCACACTAACGACTAACCTTTGTTCTCTCGCGGCTGTGCGATCGAGACTTTCCCGCTAACGACTAATTGTTATCCCTTTCTCTTGCCCGAGTGCATTTGAGACCAGATCGTTTGTAGGTTCCCGAGCTTTAGGACCAGTTTGTTTTCTCACTGCTGTGTGAGAGCTCCTGTTTACCCGTAGTTAGCCGAACTACGTTTGCTCTGATCTTTCATTCCAGATGAAAGTACGTAGGCACAGGACGCGATGTCCTGGCGAGCAACCTTTCCCCCGTTTAGACGTAGGAAGTCGAACTACGTTGACTCTGACTTTCCCATTGCACGAGGGAATACGTAGGCCCAGAACACCATATGTTCTGTCGAGTCCTGTCCTTTTATTTTTCTTTTTAGACCAGCCATTAGCGTAGATAGATAACACACCCTTTTACCTATAAACATCAAGCGTGGATCCCATCGAGTACGATGGACGTGAGGGGTGCTAATACCTTCCCCTTGCGTAACCGACTCCCGAATCCAGGTTTTGGTTGCGATGACCATACCTTTTCCCGTCTTTTGCGAGGTTTACTTCGAGCGTTTCCTTTCCCGCTCTGAGGGATAAATAACGCACGGTGGCGACTCTCCTGTCAAGCCGGCGCCGATTTTCGCAGTAGCGACAGCTGGCGACTCTGCTGGGGATCTATAGCATCTAGGGACTTTTCCCATCCCTTATGCTGGGACCGTTTCCCATCCCCTACGCGAGTCAATCCTAGCGCTTGGATGTTTATTGGTTGGGTGTTGTGCATATTGTATTTTACTTTTCTGCACTTTACTTTTCTGTACCTTTACCTCTCCGCATTTATTTTCCAGCATTATATTATCATGATTATTGCTGTGGGCAAAGGGAGGTTACTGTGAGTGGAAAGCCGGACCTGGGCTTGAGTACACACCTAGATATAGTTGTGGAGAAGTAGTAGACGAACCTGTCTGCTGAGCAGGCACAGTTCCCTACGAAAATCTGCGCTCAGACGAGATTCTTGCAGAGGTGCTCCTTTCCGGTCCTGAGGATCTGAGGGGAGTCCAGACGTGGGGATTGTCGACTCTGGGGACCGATCATTTGGAAGTCAGCTAAGTGAGGCCTCTTCATGATTTGATGATGCCACTCCTTCTGGGAATCGTATCGTCACTCATGAAAGTCTGTGACGCTGATGACCGCATAGGATGCCGTACCTTTGTCCGTGGATTAGGTTTATCCTACCTGTGAGAGGGACTGGGTTATTGCAGGAAAACTGGCCTTCAGAAACCATGATTCAGTAGTTATCAGGTGGTGTTCTTGATTCATCTCCAGGTGTTTTGTCTGGGTCAGATGGGTTTCTTATCTGAGATTGAGGTTATTATCAGATGGTATTCTCGTCAGATACAGAGGGTCAGATGGTTTTCTTACCAGGGGATTGATATTTTGAGTATCAGATGGTAGTTATTGGCATGAGGTTCTGATGACCGTGTTGGTTTTCTGTTCTTGATCACAGAGATATTCCTCTTCAGGCTACAGCATAGCCCCTGTGTTCGCAGATTGCATTATTTATCATATTGCATCATCGCATTACCATCTGCATTCAACTAACGTGTGTGTATTGCAGGTACATATTTTCCCTTCCAGTTCTGGTGTTCGTCCCTAGCAAGACATGGAAAACCTGAAGAAAGTATTGCCCTATAAGTTCCCGTCGCCGAATATCAGTCTATTGTTAGAGTTGATTGCTATTGCTAAGAAGAGAGGAATGGGTGACTTCAGAAAGAGATATGGGAGGATTCTGACCTACGTTTATCAGCCATCTGCCTACGAGACCAGCGGCATCTATACCCTGTTACAGTTCTACGACGCGGAGCTCAGGTGTTTTGTATTTCCCGACTTTGTTTTGGCTCCTACCCTGGAGGAGTACTCTGCACTTCTGGATGTACCGATCCGTGAGCAGATGCCTTTTTATCGTCCGGACGCTGAGCCTAAGCTGGCTGAGCTTTCTGCCATCCTGTGTTTGAAAGAGTCTGAGCTGTCTGGGAAGATGATCAGAAGAGGAGACGTATGGGGGTTCCCGTTGGATGTCTTAGTGGAGAAGGCTCGAGAATATGCCCAGAAGAGTAGCTGGGAGGTTTTTGACGTCATCCTTGCTGTATGTGTGTATGGCATCGTGTTATTCCCGAACATTCCTGATTTTGTTGATTCAGATGCCTTCTATATTTTGGCTGCGGGAAACCCAGTTCCTACTTTGCTGGGGGATATCCACCATTCAACCCACTATCAGAATGAAAAGCGACGAGGAAGGAATGTGTCTTGTTGTGTACCTCTCCTATGCAGGTGGTTCACCAGTCATTTGCCTAAGTCAGGCCCGTTTGTTGCATCTATCAACTCTCTAGGATGGCCCGAGCGCTTAATGGGATTGACTGCTGAGAACGTGGTATGGGTCATTAAAGAAGTATTTGGAGCTGAAGTCATACTCAAAGGCGAAGGATTCCCGAATGTTCCGTTAATAGGAAGGAAAGGTTGTGTCAACTATAACCCTTCCTTATTGATCAAGCAGTTTGGGTACGTACCTCAAGGAGCGCCAAAGCCCGAGGAGATACAGGAATCTCTGTATCTCACCGGGGCAATAGGAAAAGAGATGCTGACTAAACTTGAGAAAGCCTGGAAAAACTTGCACAAGAGAGGGAAGCTTTCAGGTAGCAGAGGGGACACTCGAGTTCCTAGCCCATATGAAGAATGGATTCGTGGGCGAGCTGTGAAGTTCCATATGCCGTATCCAGCGGTTCAGCCATTGCATCCTCCTCCGGTAGAAGAACCTACCACTGTGGACATTCAGGTTTACAAGCAGCTGATGGCGGAGAAAGAAGAGCTGGCAAAGGCTAAAGAGGCTTTAGAGCAGGAGAATGCCCAGCTTCGGCATGAAAATATTGAAACAGGATATATTTCTAAGCAACAGGCTGAAACTCTGAAACATCTGAAGGCTACGCTATTGGAATTGACTGAAACCAAGAAGCGTCTAGAATTAGATGTAGACTCAGTTAGTAGTGTGTTGGCCACCAAGAAGCAAGAGCTGGAAAGGGCCTACACAAAGCTAGCCAAGTTCAGAGAACACTGGGATCTCACTATGACCAAGCGCAAGGAGCGAGAAGAAGGGCTGAAGACACAGATTGCTCAGTTAGAAGAACAGGTCAAAGTGAAGAATGAAGAGCTTGAAGAAGAAGCCTGTCGCCGATACGAGGCCGAGCGCAAGTTAGCAGATGCCATGAAGAATTTGGAAGATTTCCAGCATAGAGCAGATGCCAAGAGACCCAAACCTGAGGATGGTGCTAATGATAAGGCTTGGGAAGACTTTGTCAGAGACATCCAGGGGACAGTCAGGAAGAGGGATCGACTGATAGAAGGTTTGATTTATCAACCAGATCATGCAGAGACAAAGAAGATGGTCGAGGACTTCCGCAACCGTACCCGTATTTGATTTCTCTTGTATTCTGTATGTTGAGATCACCACCAGGCATGTTGGCTGGGATCCTCTTTGTCATATCAGCTGTATGGAGCATAGTTGTGTAACTTCTTGACAAGACTGTTATCCTAATCAATATATGAGGGTTTTTCCAAATATTGCCTTTATGGTTTATCTCGTCTTGCTACCACTGACACTGGAATTGGAGGGAAAATATCTCCAATGCACACATGCACGTTAGCATTTTTGTATTTCTGTTTGCATAAATCATATTGCATAGCATTTAGCAGGTCAGAGCACTTATCCAGCCTTTGTTTTCACCAGAAGGTGATTCTCGGGGAATTGTTTGAGGCAAGAGTGGAGTGTTGAAGACGACCAAGGGGCTGAAGCAGATTTGAGCAGAATCAAGCAGTGTAATCAGTTACCGGTAATTGGCAGCTATGTCTGAAGGCAATTTCCAGTCTCCTGACACCCAGGCCAGGTTTACTGTGGCGTCCAACCATCAGTATGATTCTATGGAAGGCTTCCCGCAAGCAAACAATTTTACTGCAGCCCAAGTTGTGCAGCCAACTGTTGAGAACCGAGATCAGCATGAGCAGTTTGTTGCCCGAAATGAACGTTATCCTCCTGTTAACAATCAATGTGTTGCTTTCCCTGCGATGAATTACCGGAGAGATATTCCAATGACCGGGTTAGTAGATCCAAGAGCTCTTGACGATGGTAGAAGACTCCGAGTGTTGGAAGAGCAGATGAAAGCCTTGGAAGCGAAAGATGCCGTTAACCTGGATGCTGTAGCCATGTGTTTGGTCCCTGACCTCGTGTTGCCATACAAGTTCAAAATGCCGGAATTTGAAAAATACACAGGAGATAGCTGTCCAAAGCTGCATTTGATGATGTTCTGCCGAAGGATGACTTCGTTTGTGCGAAATGACAAATTGATGATCCATTGCTTTCAGTATAGCCTGACTGGGGCATCGTTGAGATGGTATGTGCAATTAGAGAGTAATCAGATTCGATCATGGGTGGATTTAGCCAGAGCTTTCATAAAGCAGTACGATTACAACCTGGATGTGACTCCTAGTCTCGTGGATCTGCAAGAATTATCTCAGGCAGAGAATGAATCGTTCAGAGCGTATTTGCGAAGATGGAAAGAATTGGCTGCTAGTGTTCGACCACCGCTTCCGGAAAGAGAACTGGTTGACATCTTCTTGGGTACTCTGAAAGGCCATTATTTCGACAAATTGTTCAGTTGCACAAGCTTTGTGGGCCTGATGAGGCTGGGAGAGATTGTTGAGAGAGGACTCAGGAGTGGAAAGTTTCGAGGTGTTCCTTACGTCCCAGTTAACAAGATTGAGTCAGTTGTCAGTTCTCAAGAAGAGTGGGAAGGAGATGATGCCACCTCAGAATCTCTAGCATCTCAGGATCAGTTTTCAGACACTTCAAGTCAACGGTCATCTTATCGCCGATCGCGTCAGCATGCTCCACGAAGACCAAGGAAGCCTGAAAGGCAGTTTACTCAGCTACCGGTGTCGTACAGCCAGTTGTTGCCAGATCTGGTCAAAAGTGGATTGATAGTGCCGAAAGAGACTAAGCCGGTGATTCCACCGTATCCTCCGGGTTTTGATGCCAGCGCCCGCTGTGAGTACCATGTTGGGGCACAGGGGCATTCAACAAATGATTGTAAGGTGCTTAGAAGCCAGATTCAAGATCTGTTAGACTCCAGCCGTATCTGCATCACTTCTCAGGGTTGTGTTCAGATTAATGATTTTCCGTCCTCCAGTTGTGCGGGTTCGTCAGTTAATATCATGGAAGACTCCACAGGAAGTGTGTGCTCTGAAGATTGTCAATCAGAGAGTTCAGTTGAATATGGGGGAAGTTTCTAGAGGTTTCTATGCCGGGTGTCGCATCTGTTTCTCTGCCTAACCCGTTTAGCTTTTGTGCATCAGTATTTGTCGATCACCACCAGGATTGTTGGATGGGGTCGTTATATTCAGACTCATTTGTGCTTACCTGCTGATTTTGTTGGTTGTACATGTGTTGGAGATGTTCATCTGTGTGCTTATAGTTTGAGTTTCTCTTTATCTCGTTATGAATATGTGTTTGTTTGCTGCGCTGCATTATCATTTAGCAGGTATATCAGAACTGTGGGCCTTATTTCCTCATCATCCAGTTTGTTGCAGGAATTCCCTCAGAGATATGGAACAGAATCAGTTTGAATTGATCGAAGTCCGAAGCCAGCTGGGGCAGATGATGAGAGACATGCAAGAGATGCGTCTAGAGCAGAAGATTCTCAAGGAGGAGAACAGCCAGCTGAAGACCCAAATGAGCTTGATCATGGAAGTAGTCAAGAATGTGCTTAGAAAAGAAGACGATCAGCTATTTGAAGCCGCAATAAAGAAGCTCGCGCCACCTGTGCATGTGGAACCTGAGCAGCAGCAACAGAAGATACAGCCGGTTCAGCGGAGGATCCAGGAAGGAAAGCCAAGGAGAATATTTGAGGCACCGCCTATGACCTATGCTGAGCTCTTGCAGATCTTATTGAGGTTTAATCTGGTTGAGAAGAGAACGTTGACACCACCAACGAAAGCGTTTCCTCAAGGGTACGATGCCAGTAAGCAATGTGAATTTCATTCTGGGGCATTCGGACATGACATCGAGGGTTGTCATGCTTTCAAGCACAAGGTTCAAGACCTGATTGACTCGCACGATATTGAATTCATGCCGGGCGGCGTAGCTGTGCACATTGTTCCTGACTCAATCGATGCTAAAATGACAGATGTTTCTAAAGCTGCAGTGGGTCAGAAGCGTATCCTGGAATCCATGGTGTCAGAATCTCCAGGCCCACAATTGTTGCCTATTCCTGGGGCAGATCTGAGAAAGAAAATGATTAAGCATAAGGAGAGTGTTCAGTACATTGAAGGTCAAGAAACCAATGTTGCATTTGATACAAAGGGTGTTCAAGGGTCAACCCGATACCAGCAGCAGCAGCCTCAGCAGGGGGCACAGCAGGCTCAGCGAAGATTCCAGGGTGGTAAGCCGAGAAGAGTGTTTGAGAAGCCTCCCTCAACATATGCCGATTTGTTGCAAACATTGTTGAGATTGAATCTGGTAGAGACAAGAACTCTGGCACCAATAACGGGAACTCCCCCGTTTGGTTATGACGCAAGCGAGCACTGTGAGTTTCATTCTGGAGCCCCGGGTCACGATATAGAAGGCTGCCACGCTTTTAAGCACAAAGTGCAGGATTTGCTTGACAGTGCAGCAATCAGCTTCGGGCAGAGAGGTCCCCAAATCATCTGAATGAAGGAGAAAGGGCTCTATAATTTGTTTGAGTCATTGAAAGCAGATCAGGACAGCGTCGAATTACCTCTAATAAAGATGGCTG
The DNA here is from genome assembly GCA_963859935.3 of Lathyrus sativus. Classification (NCBI taxonomy): domain Eukaryota; kingdom Viridiplantae; phylum Streptophyta; class Magnoliopsida; order Fabales; family Fabaceae; genus Lathyrus; species Lathyrus sativus. The sequence continues at coordinate 432,874,237 of OZ012740.1, forward strand.
GTTCAGCAGCAGGGCAGACGCAAAAGCCCGATTCTCAGAAGCTAGCATATTTTCTTTGTTTTAGCTTGTCATTTCTTTGCATTTGTAGTTGCTTTCCTGTTTGAATTTGTAAACTTGCTTGTAAAACTTGTTGTTTTCAGTCAAATTGATGATAATGAAATAAATATGCATGTTTTGGTTAAATCCATTCGTGTTCACTAACTGTTTTTGCAAAATGTCCAACGTTTGGTTAAGAAGGAATTTGGGGAGGATGACGAAAATGACCGACATGCAAATTCCGATTGTATGCTTTTGAAATAAAACCTGCTGATGATGTACAGGCATTGTTTCGAATCCCTAAACACCGGAGATATAAGGAAGACAATCCCTTGTCAACCCCTTTGAGCCTTGTAGTAGGAGTTTCTTTCTGTGAACGAAAAAACCCTCAATCTTAACCTGGGGCAGGGTAGGTGTTAGCTAATTTGACCGAGCGTCCAAATTGCAAAAGGAGTGTCCGTTCGAGGATCAATCACACCCCTAGAGGTCGTGCCTAAAAGACCACAATGGTTCAATCAGGAGTGGGACAGCCACATCATTTCCCAAAGAGTCAGACAACCAGTGTCACACGACTTGTTCAAAAGCAAAGAAGAATGAAAAAAATCAAAAGCCCGCTAAGTCAAGAAAATTTCAAAACAAATGACTTAGGCAAAAATGAGGGCATCCCGCTGGACTAAAAAATCAAAAGAAACTCAAAAGGAGTCAGTCCAGGCAAAAGTTAGGGATATGAAAAAAGAAAAAATGAAAAGGATCAAAAGAAAAATCCTCGATGAAAATACAAGTCGTGTGACCACAAGTGTCAAAGACGAAAGGTGAGTGGCTGTCACTCCCAAATCCAAAAGTTTCTCGAACTATCATTCCTATTTTTTCAGCCTCTGAGAGGTGAGCGCCAAGGCCAAATTAGCTAAACGTAGGATGGGAGAACATCAAGGAGAACGGGGGGGTTAAAATAAACTTTGAGCCTTTATCCTTTCTTTCAAAACCATGAACCTGACCATGTTACAACCTTCAAAAGTCCTAATTGAAGCAGGTTGTTTCGAGAGCATACTCCGGTAAAAGTCGCGTCGATTCTGACTCCTAAAAAGGTTCCTCTTACCATGTTGGTACTGATGTTGATAAATGTTTTGTGCATCATATGCCATAAACTGTTTTTCCTTTTTCCCAGTGAACAGATTGGATGTCAAAGCTGTCATATGTGTTGCATTAATACATCTTTTATGCAGAACAACTTGTTTTACTTGCGAGTGAGCGCTTGACAGCAGAAAAGCTTCCTACAATGGAAAGTATGTTCAAGATAGAATGCAGAACGCCCGAATGTTCCGAGAGCAGGGGCAGGCTTTATTGTGATCCCCAGTCAAGTCAGCTTTTCGAAGTCGGTTATTCTGGGGCAATCAGGTTGAGATTCAGGCGAATACGGTCAAGAGCGCTACTCTGAATCAGATAATCGGGGCAAGGTCATTGCAGTCAGGGGCAGACCGTCTTAAGCGCGCAAAGGTTATGCGAGAAGCAGGTGAGGCGAAGTATCTCTCAGAAGTTCAGAACGCTGAGGCATGTCATATCAGGCCATCAGGGCTCAGATTTGCAGATTTCCTTTCGAGGACTATCCCCACAGAGGTCCCGTAGGCTGAGGCATATCAGAAGCAAAAGGATTGTTGCTCTCTGTATCAGCAAGGCCATTCAGAGTTATTCGAGCAGACGCAGTCGATTTTCGAGAGCGAGATGAATGCGGGAGGTCGTGTCACTATCCCTTGACTCTTCAAGGCTGTGTATTCAGGAAGAATGTTTCCCAGCGTCAGTCGTACCTGACCCAGTAAGATAGCTTAAGAGCTCAAATCCATGTTTGCGATTACTGTGAAGCCCATCCGTGTTCGCGCATCAATTCCAGATCCGAGCTTCGTCAGTACGCGGGAGGGCTCCCTCCATTGTCTCCAGCAAAGTCCAATTTGTCGTTGGCGTGGATAAGCTATTCCCAGAGGAGTCTAATCATATTCAGCACATCTGCTATTTTACAACGGAGTTATGTTCCCCAGCAGGGTATTACTTCGTTGAGGCGTTCGGTTGAGTTCCCAATATCCCCAGCAGAGTTGATTTCACTCTCCCAGCATTTATTTTGCTAGGACGATTCAGTGATATCCGGGTTATCCCCAGCAAAGTTGGCCTCGCCTTCAGCATTTATTTTGCTGAAGTGGTTTTCTGTACCCGGCCCTCTCCAACAGCTCGAGCCTGCTAGCATATTGCATGCATCATATTTGCATCATACTTGCATATCATTGTCAAAATGCGTAGCATTTCCATCCAGGATGAAGCATTACGTTGTAGAAAGACTAAGGCATTTGCATAGGCATACAAAGCATAAGTCAGGTTTTATATCAGCCTCATATGGCACGTGAATTACTCTGTGATCAGTTCAGGGGCATTTATCCAGCAACAGTATTCAGACGATTCAGCGGATCATTTGTATCTCAGATCATACAGCGAGTATGCTTTGATCAGTCAGTCATCTGATGTTGACAAGCTTTTCTTCCCGTCAATTCATATTGACGATATGTTCCTCCAATGAATGGATTTCTCCGACGTCCTGAGTACGAATGTGGTTTTCTTTCCGTCTATCCATAGACGATGTGAAGTTGCGGGTGATCGCAGTAAGGTTTCAAGAAGGGGTTCCCCCAGGATATGCTTTTCTTACCGTCTATCAGTAGACGATGTGAAGTTTCAGGCAATCTTCAATGGAGTTCAAAATAGAGCTTTTCTAGCAGGTGGCTTTCCTTTCCGTCTGTCAGCAGACGATGTGAAGTTTCAAGCTATTGTCCAGCGGGTTTCTTATTGCCAGATCATACAAATGATGAGGTGTTTCCCCAGCGAGTCTTCTCCGGCTATCTTTAGTTGTTGAGGGGTTTCAAAATGACTTTGGATATTGGTTCTCTTTCTGGTTATTGGATGAGATGACGTTCAAGAGGTACTTTTCTGACCATCAATCCCTATTGATGTCGAGGCTCTTCGAAGAATGTTCAGTTTTCGTGATTGTCGACGACATGGTTCCTTAAAAGGTGGTTTTTCTTACCGTCGGTCCATACTGACGATGTGGCCCCTTCAAAGATGTTGATCTTTCCATCAATTTCCGTAGACAGAGGGATTCTGAGATTCAAGGGATGGTGTGGAATTGCGTTATGGTGTCTTTCCGTCTACCCTTAGACGATGTGAATAATGATTTGTTCATCAATCAGGATGATGCCGTCTACTCTTAGACGATGTGAATATTGATTTGTTCATCAATCAGGATGATGCCGTCTACTCTTAGACGATGAGAATAATGATTTGTTCATCAATCAGGATGATGCCGTCTACCCTTAGACGATGTGAATATTGATTTGTTCATCAATCAGGATGATGCCGTCTACTCTTAGACGATGTGAATATTGATTTGTTCATCAATCAGGATGATGCCGTCTACTCTTAGACGATGTGAATATTGATTTGTTCATCAATCAGGATGATGCCGTCTACTCTTAGACGATGTGAATAATGATTTGTTCATCAATCAGGATGATTCCGTCTACCCTTAGACGATGAGAATAATGAGTTGTTCATCAATCAGGATGATCTCGTCTATCTTTAGACGATGTGCATATGGAGATTAATGAATGCCTTTCCGTCTACCCTTAGACGATGTGAGTATGGAGATTACGTTGTCTTTCCGTCTATCATTAGACGAGGTGAGTATTCAATCAGGGTATCTTCCCGTCCATCTTTGGACGATGTGAGTATATTTCTCTTCCTGCCTATCAGTAGGCAATGTGAAAGAATCAGGTATTTTGTTGCAGCCCTCGGGTTTGTTATAGGGGGTATCACAAGCAACGGGTATTCAAGTCAGGAGTTCTTTATCAGATGATTAATCAGTTTGGTGCCGCAATGACTAGACACGGTTTTCTGGACTTTATTCTCCCAGCAGTTGACAGTATATGCTCGCGGTTGGCAAATTTTCGGGTTTTATTTGTATTCAACCGTCTCGTACCTCTGAATGTTTGAAGGCTGAGCGCTCTTCAAACCATTCAGGTCCAAGTCGCTTGAATAGGGGCAGCTGTTGCACCCTAAAATTTGACCAACCGGTTCTCCTATCTGACTCATGATTTAATTTCATATTCACAGCTCAGATGTATGATTTGTGCGCAAGCAGGGGATATCAGAGTTTACAGCTTGATTTTTGTCTATCAGATATGGCAGACCCAGTCCAGATTGCCAGGGTTTTATTTTCAAGAAATTGTGCGCTCCTCGGTGATTTTTCAGTGATTTTGAGGATATTCTGATGCCCGGGGATCTCCGTTCGATTCAATCTGGTCTCGTGCGCTTTTTTACGGTGGTCATTTTTGCATTCATCTGCATTTTTAGGGTTTAATAGGCTTTTGTGAATTTTAACAGGCTTTATAGAATTTTTCTGGAATTTAAATAGGTTTATAGAATATTTTAATAGCTTAATTCTCTTTTTTAGGATTTTATAGATTTTTTAAATAGATTTTTAGAATATAAATAAGATTTTAAATAGGTTTAATTGCTTTTTAAATCATTTTTTAGAATTTTCTATGGATTTTTAAATAGGGTTAAGTGTTTTTTTTAGATAATATAGGAAATAATATGGTTTTTCTTTTATTAATAGATATTAAATAATATTAGGTTTTTAATAGAAAATTAGATTGATTTGGAATTAATTAGGTTAATTGATTTTTTTAGAGTTTAATTAGATATTAATTGTCTTTTTAAGATAATATAGAAATTAGAGCATTAATCTCTTTTTTTAATTAGATTTTAATTGATTTTTAGGTTTAATTAGATTAATATGAGTTTTAATCTTTTTTTTAGAATGTTGTTAGGATTAATCATTAGTTTAATTGATATTGATTAGAGTTAATTGTTTCTGTTTTTTTTTATTCAGTTTTTTACAGTTTTTTGTTATTCAGTTCGTTGGGCCCAATTGGGGAGGCCCAGTATGGCTTTTTTGTCCAGAAAAATGATCAGCAAGTCCAACCAGAAAAGTCCAGCGCACACCAGAAATTTCTGGAAAGTTCTAGCAACTATCAGGGTATAAAAGCGCCACGTGTTGCGCAGAACGGGGCCCACGCGTTTCGCCTCGAGAACCCCACACGTTCACTCAGAATCCCACCACCTTTCTGCCACCTCACCCGTTGAACACTCTCCCTCCTGCCACGTAACTCCCACACGCGTCTCTCACTGACTCTCCCTCCTTCCACGCGTCCAGTCCTCAGCTGCCACCTACCTCCACCGGTCAACCCTACCGGAGACTAGTCGTCGGCCATGCAAACCTCTCTGACCGCCGTCTAACCGTCTCCGGCCGCCGCAACAACTCGCCGGAAACGGATTTTTGCCCAGAATCCCCTAATTTTCCCCTTTCTTCTCTGATCGCCACCAAGAACCACCACTAGCTTCATCAGAACGTCCAAAATTTCCTCACGAAAATCATCATCGTCAACGTAACGCCCAGATCTTCGCCCATGTTCTCAGAGAACTTGCAAGAATCTTCATCGTTTTGCTTCTCTATCCAAGAACAACCAAGTTTTACGCCCAGATCTTCATCAATATTACAACCTTCACATTTTCGGTTCCAGATTCACAACTCCTTCAAGCAAGATCTCCAGAAATCCACTTGAATCTTCATCCTCAGTCGAAGCAAATCCTCAGAAACTCATCGTTCTCCATCAATTTTTTTCCAGAACTCTTCGTCTTCAACAAGGAACTCATCAGGACCTTCATCGATCTCCAGATCTTTGTTTCTTCGCCAACATTCATACGCTCTTCGTCAACCATCGCCCACATTCCTCCAGGTTTTCTCCTTATTCCTTCTCTGTATCGTTTTAGCTTGATTGTTAGGTTGATTAATTTAGAGTAGATCCTCTGTTTAGTGGAACGGTAGGTTCTGTGGGGTAGATAAGATGCGATTTGGGCTTCTGAGCGTAGTTCATGATAGCGGCAGATGTTGTGAGGGTTGGATTGAAGGTGGCATTGGAGCAGTTTCAGAAAAGGTTGAGAGAGTGTTTGAGAAGCGGCTAGGGTTTGGGGGATTAGGATGATGAACAGTGCCTGAGGGGAATTAGGAGTAGCTTTGTTTGTTAGGGTTCGGATTGGATTAGGGTTTAGGATGCTGGGCTTAGGCCCAAGCGTACTTCTGACGCTACACACCCAAATTGCTCAATTCCCCCCCCCCCCTGGCATGTGAGTCTGAGTGAATGGGAGTTGGGCCTTAGGCCCAATTTGCTTCCTGCACCCCCCGGGCGTAAGCCCAGTAATAATATCAACTGAATAAATTACTAACGCTGCCCCCCCCCCCCAGGTTTTTTTCAGTTTCAATATTTGTTAGTTCTTTTTGGCAGCTTGGGCCCTGCGCCCCAGATTGCTTTTAGTACCCCCCAAATCAGGGCCCAAGGAATTGATAACTAGACTCTTGCTGTTTGCACCCTCCATGTCATTTTCCTTTATTTTTTGATTTTTCTTTTATATTTTTCATATTAGAAATTCATAATAAATTGTAAATAAATGCTTTTTCAATAATTCTTTTTTCAGCCATTTCATAAAAAATGTTAAGAAAATTAAATAAAAATAAAAAATGCCATTTTATTTTTATTTGCTATTTTGTGCATATTTTCCATTTTAATTGATGTTTTTTAATATTTTTAATGCATGCATATCATTAGGAAAATTCATAAAAAATGGTAGAATTAGTCAAATAATTCCGTTCTTTTTTCTGTAGACTCGTAATTCAGTGTAGAATTTTATAGTACAAAAAGATTAGCTCAATCATGCATTTTCATTTTAACTGCATCTTTTCATTGTTATTGATGTTTGAATAATTGGTCTGTGAATATGTCTGTGTTGCTGATTTTAATTCTTTCATCTGATGTGGAATTTTATTCTGATTTTTCAGTATGTTATCCTAGAGCCATGTAGGTCTCCCCATAGATTTTGTTAGATTTTTGTAGGATATTCTGATATGATTTGTCTGAGCCTGAAGATAGGAGAAGTCTTGATGACTTCTGACTTTGAAGTTCAACTGTGGTTGAACTTCAGAGATAGTCTCCTGTGGTTTCTTGGCCTGGGGGTTCTTCTTGAAGGTGGGAGCTGATGGAGGTCCTGTTGGAGCTTGCAGAGTTGCATTGGATTGAGGCTTAGTCTAGGAGCTTGTTGTCTGTTTGTGAGGTTCGAGATCCTGAAGTTTGAAGGGAGTTTATGGTACTTTCCTGAGGAAGGCACTATGAATGACTTTCATCCTTCCTTCTCACCTCTTTCTTAAGTATCCAATGATGTCGGAGCCGACTTGTGAGTTTAATCTCTCCTGAGGAGGGATGTAAACTGATCACAGTTGTTGAGCCACATGGGATACGATTCCTAAGTGGAAGCCTCTTAGCACTTTCCTGATGAAGGTCCTATGGGTCTATTCACTTAGTTCCACTAGTTTGTCTAGGTTTTCTTAAGTATCCAGTGATGTTGGAGCCGACTTGTGAGTTTAATTCCTCCTGAGGAGGAATGTAAACTGATCACAGTTGTTGAGCCACGTAGGATACAATTCCTAAGTGTCAGCCTCCTAGCACTTTCCTGAGGAAGGTCCTATGAGCCTGTTCACTTAGTTCCCCTAGTGCATATAGGTATTTCTCAAGTATCCCGTGATGCCGGAACCTTCATGTGAGTTTAATTTCTCCTGAGGAGGAATGTAAACTGATCACAGTTGTCGAGCCGCATAGGATATGACTCCTGAGTAGTAACCTCCTGGTACTTTCCTGAGGAAGGCACTATGAGCTTGTCTGCTTAGCTTCCTTTTCTCTGGTAAGCTTGTTCTGAAGCTTGGAGAATGGGATTGATTCCTCTTGCCTAGGAGTTTGTTTAGATCCTTGCTTAGGGTTTGGATTAGAGTTGTTGCTTAGATCCCTGCTTAGGGTATTGTATAGAGTTCTGTTTAGAGATAGATCAGGAGTTGTCTCAGGTTTGTTAGAGGCCCTGCTCAGGGTTAGTCTCTTTGTGTTGTTTGACTTGTGTGATATTGTGTTGCATTAGACTTAGGTGTTCATCTAAATAGTTCTGAATAGGTGCATCTTAGAAGTAGACGTTGTGTGCATGAGAAGTTGAGGTGGTCCTCCTTCTGCTTGTTTGTTATTGCGTGGCTTTGCTTGTTGGTATTTGGTAGAGCTGAGCTCCCTTGCCTCTGTGCCTTGTTTGTTTAGCTGTTGCATTCATGCATATTTTCAGTATTCCTTTGCTGTGCAGTTTCTTGTTTGTATTTCAATCCTGTTGCCATGATCCCTTAGGAGCTCTGACTTCTCCGCTGCGGAGTTGTTATGATAGACATTAGGATGGTCAACCAGGTGTGATAGCAGTAGGTAGATTACCCTGTTTCTCAGGTATAGTTCTAGGGTTTCCCTTTCCTTTCTGTAGGAGCTTTTGAGTAGCTTGACCCGTAGTTGGCTGAACTACAGCTGCTCTGATTCTTCGTTCCAGACGAAGATATGTAGGCATAGGATGCGATATCCTAGCGAGCACACTAACGACTAACCTTTGTTCTCTCGCGGCTGTGCGATCGAGACTTTCCCGCTAACGACTAATTGTTATCCCTTTCTCTTGCCCGAGTGCATTTGAGACCAGATCGTTTGTAGGTTCCCGAGCTTTAGGACCAGTTTGTTTTCTCACTGCTGTGTGAGAGCTCCTGTTTACCCGTAGTTAGCCGAACTACGTTTGCTCTGATCTTTCATTCCAGATGAAAGTACGTAGGCACAGGACGCGATGTCCTGGCGAGCAACCTTTCCCCCGTTTAGACGTAGGAAGTCGAACTACGTTGACTCTGACTTTCCCATTGCACGAGGGAATACGTAGGCCCAGAACACCATATGTTCTGTCGAGTCCTGTCCTTTTATTTTTCTTTTTAGACCAGCCATTAGCGTAGATAGATAACACACCCTTTTACCTATAAACATCAAGCGTGGATCCCATCGAGTACGATGGACGTGAGGGGTGCTAATACCTTCCCCTTGCGTAACCGACTCCCGAATCCAGGTTTTGGTTGCGATGACCATACCTTTTCCCGTCTTTTGCGAGGTTTACTTCGAGCGTTTCCTTTCCCGCTCTGAGGGATAAATAACGCACGGTGGCGACTCTCCTGTCAAGCCGGCGCCGATTTTCGCAGTAGCGACAGGCTAGAAGAAGCCATTGACTTGAGAATCAAAACTCTCGATGTGTTTGGAGATTCTGCTCTAGTAATTTACCAGATAAGAGGCGATTGGGATGCCAAACATGAAAATTTAATTCCATACCGGGATTATGTGACCAAATTACTTCCCCGATTCGATGATATCACTTTTGCTCACATACCCCGAGAAGAGAATCAAATGGCTGACGCTTTGGCAACTCTGGCATCCATGTACAAGTTGATATGGCCAAATCATAGATCATCTATTGATTTGCGACGCTTTGAAGAGCCCGCGCATTGTCTGACTACTGATAAAGACGCAGATGAAAAGCCGTGGTTTTATGATATAAAGCGATATCTTGAAAAGCACGAATATCCTGAAGGAGCCCTGGGTATCGACAAAATAACTTTGCGAAGATTGGCATCCAACTTCTTCCTCAACGGAAATGTATTGTACAAGCGCAACCATGACACTGTTTTGCTTAGATGTGTGGAGAAACGTGAAGCTGAACAGATTCTAAGGGACATTCATGAGGGCTGCTTTGGAACTCATGCTAATGGACACACCATGGCAAAGAAAATATTGAGGGCGGGCTATTATTGGCTTACCATGGAAGCAGATTGTTACCATCATGCCCGAACTTGTCACAAGTGCCAAATATACTCTGATAAGATTCATGTACCCACCACTCCATTGAACGTCTTGACCTCACCATGGACCTTCTCCATGTGGGGAATAGATATGATTGGGATGATTGAACCAAAAGCTTCAAACGGACATCGTTTCATACTCGTGGCTATAGACTATTTCACCAAGTGGGTTGAAGCTGCTTCATATACCAACGTTACTAAGCAAGTAGTCGCTCGCTTCTTGAAGCACAACATCATATGCAGATATGGAGTGCCCAATCGCATCATTACTGACAATGGGTCAAATCTCAACAACAAAATGATGGACGAGTTGTGCGCCAGTTTTAAAATAGAACACCATAACTCGACACCATATAGACCCAAAATGAATGGAGCCGTAGAATCAGCCAATAAAAATATCAAGAAAATCATCCAGAAGATGGTGGTCACGTACAAAGATTGGCACGAGATGTTACCGTTTGCACTACACGGCTACCGCACTTCAGTATGAACTTCAACAGGGGCAACTCCCTACTCGTTGGTTTATGGCATGGAGGCAGTTCTCCCAATAGAGGTCGAAATCCCTTCTCTGAGGGTTTTAATGGAAGCTCAACTTGATGAAGCCGAATGGGTAAAGACAAGGTTTGAAGAACTTAATCTCATTGAGGAAAAGCGCTTGACAGCCATATGCCACGACCAGCTTTACCAGAGAAGAATGAAGAGAACCTTCGACAAAAGAGTGCATCCCAGGACATTCGCGCAAGGAGACTTAGTACTCAAGAGGATCATGGCTATGTATAATGAATCTAGGGGCAAATGGACGCCGAACTATGAAGGCCCATATGTGGTAACAGAAGCATTCTCTGGTGGTGCCCTAAAGCTCGCAACCATGGATGGGGAGGAGTTACCTTATCCAGTGAATGCAGATTTGGTCAAATGATACTTTGCCTAAAAAAGTGGAATAATAAAGCCGCTAAGTCGAAAACCCGAAAGGGCGACTTAGGCAAAATTGGCTATCCCGGTGAACCGAAAACCCGAAAGGGCGGCTCAGGCAAAAAAGGGCGTCCCGGTGGATTGAAAACCCGAAAGGGCAATCCAGGCAAAAGTTAGGGGCAAAATTCCAAGGCAAAGTATCCATTATGCATGATCACTCGACCCTAGTGCATAATCAAGAGACATGATCGATCCGACCATTTTTCTACGAAGCAAGGTGTTGAAGACTTCCAAAGCCATAGGGATTATAGCAGTGTCGAAACTCAAAGGAACTCTGATTATTTTTTGCCATTATTTTTTTCTTGCACTGTAATCACCTCATTAAGGGATTACATCTCTGTATACTCATCCATTCAAGGGACAAATCAATATAAAGAGAGATTTCTCAATTAAATTGTGCTCACTCTTTTACTTTATCCGATTGTTTGCAAATTAATTTTTATTTTGATAATTTGTGTTCGAAACTTCAGTTAAAAAAATATGATGATAAAAAATAATAAAAATAAAATATAACTTTTGACAAGGTATGAAGCTTGTTTTGATGTTCGAAGATATTGGGGAAAATAGATGGTCTCCAAGAAAAATGTCAACAGGTAGAAGCCTTGAATTAGTCGTCAGCTGCCCAGGCTTGTCATCATGAAAAGCCTTGCCTTTCTAAAGGGTTTATATGAGGTGGTTCCCCTCGGCGTCGAATTCAAGAACTAAACTGGGGCAATCAGTTCCCCCGGTCGTCATGGAGTATCTAAATTCGGGATGTCGAATAGTCTAATCCTCTCACTATCCCCACAGAAAGCCCAATCTTTTGTTGGCAACTAAAAAAAAAGCCACTCCAATTGGCACCTTCAATTCACCCTAAAAGTCCAGTATTCATTGGCAACCACTAAAAGTCCACCCTCGATGGCATCCTCATAAAACCAAAGTCCAAATCCATTTGACAACTACCAAATTCAGTCCCTGGTGATACCCCCGACAAGATTTTATCCCCAGCATACCTGATCATTTGCATTATCATAAGCACGACATACAATATCACATCATATCATAGTCATATCGAACATTAGCATATCATTTGCATTCGCATCTTGCACTCCCTAGCAGTTGCATCTTGGTTGCATGTTTATGTATCATAACGCATATCATCGCCATCACCATTAACATGGCATAACAACATAGCAGGATCCAGGATCAGTTTGTAAACATCTTGGCCAGTCCTCCGGTGAAGTTGGCAGTAGTGAGTCTGAAAAGAGTTGTTACTCCGCGAGTTCAGGGAATTCTAATCTCCAGCAAGTCATTTTTCAACCATGCAGTTGATAATGATAGTCCCCGGTGACTGTTGCTCTTATGGCTCCCCAAGCAAAGGTTATCTTAAAAGGTTTCTTGGAGATTTTCCCCTACAGAGTTTGGACAACGCTGTTCCTCTAATAGGAATTTTAGCTAAACTATTCCTCAGCAAGTTTTGTTCGATATACTGCTTTGGTATCACCGAAGAGCCTTAATGGATAAGGTACTGCTTCGACCACCCGAAGAGTCTCAAGTTTTGTTCGAGATACTGCTTTGGTATCATCGAAGAGCCTTAATGGATAAGGTACTGCTTCGACCACCCGAAGAATCTCAAGTTTTGTTCGAGATACTGCTTTGGTATCATCAAAGAGCCTTAATGGATAAGGTACTGCTTCGACCACCCGAAGAATCTCAAGTTTTGTTCGAGATACTGCTTTGGTATCATCGAAGAGCCTTAATGGATAAGGTACTGTTTTGACCACCCGAAGAATCTCAAGTTTTGATCGAGATACTGCTTTGGTATCATTGAAGAACCTTAATGGATAAGGTACTGCTTTGACCACCCGAAGAATCTCAAGTTTTGTTCGAGATACTACTTTGGTTTCATCGAAGAGCCTTATTGGATAAGGTACTGCTTCGACCACCCGAAGAATCTCAAGTTTTGATCGAGATACTGCTTTGGTATCATTGAAGAACCTTATTGGATAAGGTACTGCTTCGACCACCCGACGAATCTCAAGTTTTGATCGAGATACTGCTTTGGTATCATTGAAGAGCCTTAATTGATAAGGTGCTGCTTCGACCACCCAAAGAATCTCAAGTTTTGTTCGAGATACTGCTTTGGTATCATCGAAGAGCCTTAATGGATAAGGTGTTGCTTCGACCACCCGAAGAATCTCAAGTTTTGTTCGAGATACTGCTTTGGTATCATCGAAGAGCCTTAATGGATAAGGTGCTGCTTTGACCACCCGAAGAATCTCAAGTTTTGTTCGAGATACTGCTTTGGTATCATCGAAGAGCCTTAATGGATAAGGTGCTGCTTCGACCACCCGAAGAATCTCAAGTTTTGTTCGAGATACTGCTTTGGTATCATCGAAGAGCCTTAATGGATAAGGTGCTGCTTTGACCACCCAAAGAATCTCAAGTTTTGTTCGAGATACTGCTTTGGTATCATCGAAGAGCCTTAATGGATAAGGTGCTGCTTCGACCACCCGAGGGACCTCAAGTTTTGTTCGAGATACTGCTTTGGTATCATCGAAGGACCTTAACGAATGAGGGGCCGCTTCGATCACCCAGAGAATGTCAGATTATCTCGTTTATCTCTTACATCCTGCTACCCTGCTTTAATATATCTCACTGCAGTTCACTTGCTTATTGGACAAACTTCGGGGTCTTCTTATATCTAATTGACTTCCACCTCAAAATGAACGCCATACAGCAATTCATTCTCTCAGGTTTAAGGCAATTAGATAGAGGCATCTGTCATACCCCAAATTTGTCCTACCTTCTCATTCTTGTTATGGATTCGTTATTTTCCTCTCCCCTCTAGATAGTCATTTAATTTCTAGAAATGACCCTTTAAAGTTTGTATTGTGGAAGCCTCACATGTACTCATTACGATTTAAATCCTTTTAAAGTCATGATAAAATCATATGGAGATGAAGGAAGAATATGACCCTTACAAATCATGATATGATACTATGGTTAGGAATGCTTCATTTTTGGCAAGTCACACTTTGAGATTTCAAGCTTTGTTTAAGTTTTCCAAATCATGTCATGATTATGTTGGGAGATCCATAGTTAAATTGTTACAAGAATCAATAAAAAGGTGCTTAGTTCTTACCAATTTGTGGCCAGGTGGCATTTCAGAAGTTTTTGTATATGGAGTTCAAGATTGCCAAGGTTATGAAATGAGTTCTATTGTGAGCCATGTTTAGAAGATGTGCTTCAAGATTTTCATTGACTTATTTAAATTGGTTCCTAGAGGTGATTTTTAGGAAAAAACCTAGTTGGAGTTAAAGTCTGTCAAGTTCAGAACCGTGGTTTTCAAGACATAGTTGTACATTAAGTCATAGCCAAAATGTGATTTAATATTGTGATGCAACAAAGCCAACAGACAAATTCGAGTTACAATTTCAAAACATTTGAACCCAAACAAATATATTTCAGGTTATTTCATCACAGAATAAGATTACATTTAGAAGCTGTAAGAAAATCCTAACTGTCCAAAGTCCCAAATTTAGTTTTGAATTGAAGGACTTGAGAAACACAAGGATCAGAGTGGCCATGATTGTTCTTCTTCATTTGAGACATGGTTTAACCAATCAGCAAGGAAGCAGTAAATTTTTCTTCCAGGCCTACTGACCAATTGTTCATGGGTAAACCACCAAATACAGCGTGAGGTTCTAAGCTGGTCCAAAGGCTCTTCTGCGATAGCATAATTGTGTACCAATGCTGTACTAAGTCTCCATAATCCTCAAGCAACACCAGCACATTGCCAAGATGTTTAGAGTCCAAAGAACCTACAAAACAAATCAAGAGTGCTTAAGGGATAACTACATCAAAATACAAAACCTAAAAAAATAACTTCAAAGTTTTCCTCAAATGCCAATGAAGTTTTGTCTACGCTCGAGGTTCTATCAGCCTATGACCTCTTGTTTTTGTTTCACTCCAGACTACTTCCAAAAACTTTTCATCAAATGTTTGTTCTCCATGCCTATCCAAACAAAGTCCTGCCACAAAAAAGGAAAAAAACCATAAAATTATGAAAATAGAGAGGGTTTGAAAGAAAAAACTCACCTCCCTTTTCATGTAACAACTCCAACACTGAATAAAACACTCCCCCTGTAACATCTTTCCTTTCCAACATACTCTCTTTGTGATCAACCACTAGTCACAATACACTTCTTCCTTCAACTCACACTCAAAATCACCAAGTGTAGAGATGATCAACAATTTGCTGTTTTTTTATAACTCTTCAGTCATGACGCTTTAATCTTCTCAAACTATGGTTCCAACCCTCAATATCATCATCTCCATCCCTTTTAAACCCTCATGTCTTCATCACCTTCAGCTGGCTACAACTCACCCTCTCCATCTTCGAAATACACCACATACTTTCCAGCAGCCATAACTCAGTAGCAAACAACATCAATTCGATATCCCCTCCACCCGCAGAAACGATGCAACGACAAACTTACTTCAACACACCATATTATCACCATCATCAACTCACAAACACACATATCTTCACTACACAAGCCAACACTCTTTGCATAGTCAACGCCATAACCTCCGTCCCTACCGATTCCACTTCAACAATCTTCTCTATAACCTCCACCATCTTCAATCTCTCTACAACTACATAATAAAACCTCAAATAAAACACATCCTGCATTGCCTGTTCACCAAAATAAAACCTTGGTTATCCTGCTCCAAAACTTTACAGCAACACCTACACCAATTCCACAGGATGATAAGGATTGCACAATGACAATACCTGCATAAGGAAAACAATAGCTCAAAAACCACAGACCAAGCCAACACATGAAAGAAACCACTGCCTGCACAAGACCGTACGCTCTACTGCAGCATTAAACCATATCCTGCATTGAAATTGATTTTTCATAACAGGAACAAATGATAACAAAAGGAAACATGACTTGAGAAAAAAGAAGATGAAAAAGAGCTCTCAAATAACTCGGCCAAATACTTCAGAACCTGATATTCTTTAGACATCCTTTTTTTTTACAAAAACATTTCCCATCATCAGCCTCAACGCATTTGAGCCATCAGCATCATCATTCTCATACTAAATCACCAGCAATATCAACAACAACAACTGAATTCCTATAAGTCATCATCATATGCTAGCTCACAATTCCAGAACATCAATGATGATAATCCAAGGCAACAACAACTACATCAACAAACTACAACACTTCTGTTACCGCTCTTTCCAAAGGCAATGGAAGATTAAGAAGAAGTAACAACATGTTAATGTCCGAGTTAGCTTTCATGAAGAAGCTTTACAATGATATAATCTACTTTGTTCATAATCATGTTAAGCCTGTAGCTCCAAGTAACTCTTACTCTTCTTCTTATTTACTACCACAAGCTTCTTCAAATCCAAATCCTGGAGGAAATGTTTCAATGATGGAAAGACCAATGAACCTGTGACCTGCACAAACCATGACAATAGGATCAATATAGCGAAGTTACATACTGTTTCATTATCGTCATTTGGAAGTTGCTGTACAAAATATGTTCCTCCAATGGTTCTAATAGATTTACCTTCATAAACATGGTTGCTCAAGCGGTGAGTCTGGCGTTGTCTATGCTCCCTTCACAAAATCAGTCAGATGCAGGGTGTTACCCTTTCACAAAAATGCTTCGTCTATGCATTTGTATTCGCTGTGGTAGAAAGCCTGATCTTGCTAACAAGAGTTATATATCTAACAATATTATTCTCTCCAAGCATTCTAATGGCACCACCTGCTGACCAGAGTTCAGGAAAATGTGACTCTAAATTATTCATTGCACACTAGAAAGAGACATAACCTGTTACAAAAACAAGAGTTAACAGTTAGGTTGTTTTCCCGTAGTAAAAATTCAAAAATTCATGGTAAAATGGTATCTTTTCGCAGTAAAAATCTGAGTAAAACAAACATTCCCAGAAAAAAGCTAACAAACAAGGAATTACAAAAAGCATTCTGAAATCATACTTCTTTTTCACCCAGAAGTTTGTACAAGAAAAAACCCTAACCCTAATCAGACTATATATAAACACACTGTTCATTCGAATGAAGGGGAGAAAAAAAATCCTAAAATTCTGCGACGGAAAACTTGTGAGAATATACTCTGAAAACCTCTCATATCAAAGCTTTCAAGTAAGAGGAGGAAAACGTAGCAGACAAGAAGAAGTAGAGGTGAAGATCGAACACATAGGGAAAAGGGATCTACCTGACTCGGTTTTCTTCAACGCACTGGAATTCGGTAGAAGAGGAGATTAGGGTTAGGGATTTGGGGAAGAATCCGTGAGTTTGTGGAAGGAGAAACACCATTTGAAGGAAACCGTCGAGATGAAAGGGGTAGGCTGAGATTGTTGTGAAGGGAGTGAGGACCTTTGGTCGTTGTTTTTCTAGGTTTTAACTTAAGTCTTTGTCTTCCTCGAGGTTAGCTTTGAATGCTGTTGGGAATCTAATAGCGTCCTTTCATTTGTTCCATGACAGTTGTTTCTCCCAAGGATTTTGACCGTTTGGAATTCCCAAGTGGTCCGCATGAATCCCATATGCGTATATTCTTACGTTTTCACATGCATCTTCGTGTTTTGGTCGCGGCTTGAATCAATAACCCAGATTCGCTGGGCTGACTGGCTTTTTTGGTTGAGGGTTCACCTTGAACCCCCCCCCCCTTTCTTCCGTGTGGGCTTAGTTAGTTGGGCTTGGATAGTTTGTTTGCTTTCCTCTCTGCACCTCCCGTTTTGTCTAAATACTGGGCCTATCCTTTCCATTTATTTATTAACTTTAAAAAAACAAATATCTCAAAAAACATTTATTTGATTTTCTGTTGAGACAAATTTAATTAATTTTGTTAAAATTTGTTATTTAATAATAATTAATTTATTTAATATAGTTAAATAGCTGATTTTGATTTGATTAATTATTTTAATTTATTTCTTTCTGAATTTTAAAAATAATGCAAAAGTGATTAATCTTAATTCTATTTTCTATTTTAATTTAATGATTATCTTAATAATTTACCTTTTCCTGAACTTCTAAATAATCTAAAACAAATTAATTTGAATCCTTTTATTTTACTAACCTTAGATAATTAGGGTGTTAATTAGGTTAGTATGACTAGATTAGCCTATCCCCCATATTATTTAGTTTACTATTTTCTCTTGTGTTGTCTTTACATGTTTAATTATCATATTTCAATTATATTTATGCTGTTCACGTGCTTGTTCGACCTATTTTAAAAAAAAACTAATATCTTTACTTAATGTCAAGCCCATTTTCAAACCCCATTGTAAGCCGATTGTTTCTACGATCGCCATCGACCTTATAGCCTCCTCTTGGGCTTTGTACAACGACGCTTGTCACACCTCACATATAAAATTAAAATCAAATTCTTTTCTAACTTGATCCAACGTCAAGTATATTCAAAACAAAGGCACTTAACCTGTAACTTTTCCTAAACCCTTGATTATATTAATCCTCCTTTTATCCTTGTAAGTCGAGTGCTTTGCCCTCGCCGTCAACCTTACCATATACCCATAGGACCCCCTATCCATTAGTTCAATCGCGCTCGTTTCAAACCTTGATTCATATCAAACAATTTTTCTTAACAACTATTTAAACACAATTCCAATATTAGATGAAAAAAGAGAGAGTCCCAAGTCTTTGGTTCTCTCTCCCAATTGTTCGGGTCCGAGGAGTCTTTCTTAAGCTCGAACAATTGTCTTCTAAAAAACCCTTCTAACGATAAGCTTATTCAAACTTTTTTCTAAACACCCAGGATGAAAAAGAGAGTGTTCCAAGTCTTTGGCTTGCTTTCCCGATTATTTAAAATACAAGAAGTCTTTCTTGAGCTTTGAATAATCGTCATCCGATTAATACACTCTAATCATATTAAATATCTTTCATAATATTAGATGAGAAAAGAAGAGAGCTCCAAGTCTTTGGTTCACTCTGCCGATTATTTGAGGTCCGAGAAGTCTTTCTTAAGCTTCGAATAATCCTCACCTGTTAAAATACCTTAATCACATCCTATCTTTCGAACACCGCTCAAACAATTCCTTTTACGATGAAAAAGAAGGTGTTCCAAATCTTTGGTTCACCTTTTCGATTATTTGGGTCTGAGAAGTCTTTCTTAAGCTTCAAGTAATCGTCATCCGTTCAATTTATTCAAACCATACTCAATTATATCCTTTCACCTTTGAGGTTGAAAACGAGAGAGCTCCAAGTCTTTGGTTCACTCTCCCGATTACTTGGGTCCGAGAAGTCTTTCTTGAGCTTCAGGTAGTCGTCACCTTTAGTTAAATATCCCAATACTTACAAACACTATTCCTCGCCCTCGCGCGACTTACCATTCAAACAATCCTTTTACCAAGAACATTGTTTAGTCCCTTCTTCCGCGCATAACAAACTTGTGCTTTAGCCCCCCCTAGCGAGTAGACAAGCCAACGTTTAGTAGTTAGAATGCGACCTAAAACTCTCGTTCATTCCAAACACAAACCTTTTAGCGAACCGTCAGCTGAACTACGGCTGCTCTGATCTCTCATATCTGTTGAGAGTACGTAGGCATAGGATCGCGATAATCCTAGCGAGCACAATCCCCCCTTTACTCGTAGTCCCGCGAACTACGAATGCTCTGATTTTCCACTTCTTACAAGTGAAGATACGTAGGCACAAGGGCCCCAATCCTTGGCGAGCACCCTATCTTAATAATCACCCCCTTTTCCTATTAGCAAGCGAATCCCTTTAGAAGATACACAAACATAGCTAACTTCTCTCGCGAATTGATCAAGAGGTTCCCGTTGAGTACAACGGACGTAGAGGGTGCTAATACCTTCCCTCTATGTAATCGACTCCCGAACCTAGAATATTGGTTGCGATGACCATGTTCTTATCCCTTTTAAGGTTTTATCGATATTTTCCTATTCCATCCTTGGAATGAATAAAGTTCGGTGGCGACTCTGTTTCGAACAGTATTTTCCGCGTCCATCGCGAGGATCGTATTTTTTGAGGTACGATACATAGGATTGGAGAACATCACGAAGAATGGGTGGGTCGAAATAAACTTTGAGCCTATATCCTTCCTTGTTAACCGTGAACTTGACCACGTTACAACCCAAAAAAGTCCTAATTGAAACAGGTTTAGTTCGAGAGCATACTTCGGTAAAGATCGCGTCGAAACCGACTCCTAAAAGTATTCCTCTTGCGGCATGGTATTAATGTCGATATGTTGATGATTGATTCGTGGTAGGTCATAAAACTTTTCCATCAAATCGGACTGGATTTTCAAAACTATCATATGCATTGCATTTAATATATCTTTTATGCAGAACAACTTGTTTTACTTGCGAGTAAGCGCATGCAGCAGGAAAGTTTCCTATAGTGGGAAGTCTGATCAGGATAGAATGCAGAATGTCTGAATGTTTCGTGAGCCGGGGCAGGATATATCAATTAATCTCCAGTGGGAGTCAGCCACCCAAGAATTAGTTAATCTGGGGCAATTAGGTCGAGATTTGGCAGATCTCTCACAGCTAGGGGCATCGCTTCACGAATCGACCGATCAGGGGCAAAAAGATTATTGCAAGATCGGGGCAGGTCACCCTAAGAACAAAAGATTTTGTTAGGACATCCTTTTAGGGTTTGACGTGCAGAAACAATTCATATCTAACCGTCAGGGTACAGAAATCGAAGAGTCTTTATCAGGAAGTGGGTGCTGGTTCAGGGGCAAGGTATTGTGAGGTAGCACCATGGCTAGCTTTTCCTTTCAAGACGAAGTGTTCAGACTAGGGCATGTTGGTATTTCTGGGGCAAATTTCCGAGAAGGTGGATGGAACTCATGTTTCTCCAGCCAAAATCTTTTGATGAAGAGCCTGATTTCAGTTGATGTCATTCCTCGGCTAGTCGCATCTTATCCCCAGAGAGTTGGAATGACGTTATCCCTTACCGAATGAGGGATTATTCTCCCCAGAAGAGTGTCCTCAAGGAAGTTGTCCACATGATATCCCCAGCGAGTCGAAATCAGTATCCCCTGCAGAGGTTACGCTCCCCAGTGAGTCGGATATGTGCAGGATCAATCCCCAGCATGGGAGGTTCCCGCATAGTTTAGCCAAGTTGTTGGTTCAGAAGGATTATACCCGGAGGACGGTTTCCCTTCTCCCCACAGGTCGTCATGCCATTGACAAGATGTTGATCCTCAGCAGAGTCCGAGGCTCCGAGTTTGTAAACTGTGCCCAGACAGTGTGCTTTTCCTAGAAGTGTCGCTTCTTTCCCCAGATGAGTTGGTTCACCAGCAGGGTGGTTTGTTCTTTCCTCCCAGTGGAAATTGGTGTTTAATCTCTCCCCGGCAGAGTTGGTTGTGTTTCTGGCATTTATTTTTCCAGAATACCTTATGATACTTGTTCATCCCCAGCAGAGTTGGCTTTATCCCCAGCATTCATGTTGTTGAGACAACACTACCAGAGTTTCCCGACAGCTTAATCCTGCATTTGCATTTGCATATATCGCATCCACCCAAACGCGTAGCATTTCCATGTTGCATGGAGCATTACGCCATTTTCAAACATACGCATTTTTGAAACATAAATCAGGTTGGTTAACCTTTTGCTTTCAGGTGTGTTTTTCTCAGCAGAAGTATGGAGTTCTGGCTCAGATCTATTACCAGGTATTCGAGGTCTCGCCGTGATACGTGTGATGATACGGTTCATCTTACTATTGTCCCCACAGAGTTATTTGTTTAAATTTCTATTGTTTTCCCCGCCAGAGTGGCTTGTTGAAGTTCCTCTTATCCGGCCAGCGGATTATCTTCTTCAAATTTGCTGTTACATCAGCGTCAAAGAGTTGTATGAATCAAAATTTCGGAATGGTGCCGCCGGTTATGGAAACAGGCGTCTGATAGTGGTTTCCAAATATCCCCCGTGGAGTCCTCCTCAAAGTCGCTGTCACGTCAGTGCTAAAAAGTGTGGGTTGGGACCAATGGAGTTAGCTACTGAAGAGAAACAGTATTCAGAGTATCCTCTCGTATGGATAAACGGATGTATTTTCCTACTGGTTGACAGAAGGATTTCCCCGAAAGTCGTCAAAATTTTATTGCCTATATTGATAGGAGGTCCTCGTGTTGACGAGATATGAGTCCTGACGTGGACAATTTATTCCTGTATTGATGGAATTTCTTCGTGTTGGCGAAGTGTAGTCCTAACATGGACATTTATTTCCTTGTATTGATGAGATGTGCTAGTCCTAATGCGGACAGATTTGATTTCTCCGTGTTGATGGAATGGGAAGTCCTGACGTGGACAAATTGATCACTCTTCGTGTTGACGAAATGGTGTCCTGACGTGGACCATTTATCACCAGCAGATATCTTTCTTCGTGGTGACGAAATGATTTCTCCGTGTTGACGGAATGTGGAGTCCTGATGAGGGCAAATTTACCTTTCTCCGTGTTGACGGAATGTGGAGTCCTGATGAGGACAAATTTACCTTTCTCCGTGTTGACGGAATGTGGAGTCCTGATGAGGACAAATTTACCTTTCTCCGTGTTGACGGAATGTGGAGTCCTGATGAGGACAAATTTACCTTTCTCCGTGGTGACGGAATGTGGAGTCCTGATGAGGACAAGTTTTATTCCTATGATGATAGGATTTCTTCGTGTTGACGAGATGATTTCTCCATGTTGACGGGATATGGACTCCTGATGAGGACAAGTGTTTGTTCCTATGATGGATAGGATTTCTTCGTGTTGACAAAATTTGAGTTCAGATATGTACAAGAATGGTATTACTATGATGATAGGATTTATTCGTGTTGACAAATCTATTTTTCCTCGTGTTGACGAGATGTGAGTCCTGACGTGGACAATTTAGTCCTATGTTGATAGGAGTTCCTCGTGTTGACGAGATGTGAGTCCTGACGTGGACAATTTAGTCATATGTTGATAGGAGTTCCTCGTGTCGATGAGACGTAAATAAGATTTTATTGCCTATGTTGATAGGATCTCCTCGTGTCGATGAGATGCGGACAATTCATCCCCAGAAAAGTCGCCGGGATTTCTCCGTGCTGACGGAATGTGGAGTCTTGATGAGGACAAGTTTTATTCCTATGACGATAGGATTTCTTCGGGTTGACGAAATTTGAGTCCTAACGTGGACAAGTTTATGATGGGATTTCTTCGTGTTGACGAAGTGTGCGTCCTAACGTGGACAAAGTTTTGCTCTTGTTGATAGGATTGCTCTGTGTTGACGGAATGTAGCGTCCTAACGTGGACAAAGTTCTATCCCTGTGTTGTTGAGTTGTCTTCGGGTCGACGAAATGTGAGTCTTGACGTAGACAGATTTGTACTTATTCGTGATTTGACGAAATTTAGGGTCCAGATGTGGACAAGGTTACTCCTGTGACGACAAAATCTCTATTCGTGTTGACGAATTTGTTTCTCTTCTTGTGTTGACAAGGTTGGTCCAGTTGTGGACGGAGGTGTTTTGCAAAAATTGTTCAGTACCTGTGGCGATACATAGGTGGTTGAAGTTGAAATCAGAATTATTATCAGACGTTGGATCAGTTGTTGCCGTAACAACCGGATTCAGATAGGGGCGGTCGTTCCCCAAGCAGTGCAGTTTATTTATGCGGTTGGCAAATTTCCGGGTTTCTTGGTATTCATCCGTCTCGTACCTCGATTGTTTGAAGGCCGTTCGCTCTTCACCCAGTCGGGTCTAAGCCGTTTGAACAGGGGCAGCTGTTGCACCCCAAAATTTGCTCAACCTTTTCTTGCCTGATTTGTGTTTCATTGCATTTCATTTGCATAGTTACATCATGTACATAGTTCAATCATTGGCATTGCATAGCATTTATTCTCGAGGCAGGGGATCAAGGCATTCAGGTAGCTCCAGGTGTAAATTTCAGTGCAAGAAGCTAAAACAACAAACATCAGAGGCTTCAACACTTGTTTTGCCCAGCGATCGAGCGACCGATTTTAGTTTATTTTTGCAGGGCATTTTTCGTGTCAGAAGCAGCATTCAGGTTATGCACAGTATTACTATGGTCAGAGCAATCAAGCATGGATTTCAGCAGCTAAACAGAGTTCAGAACGGCAGGAAACGGGAAAAGGGGCAGATTTCCCTCCAAAAGGCGCCAAATTCAAATTTTTGAATGTGTTAATCGGTTAACACATAGGGTTAATCGATTAACCATTTGAAAATCAGTCCATATTTGAATTTTTAACAGTGTTAATCGGTTAACCTATATGGTTAATCGATTAACTGTTGCACCCCAAAATTTGACCAACATTTATTTACCCATCAAGAGTTGTATGAGGCTTTGAAGCTAGCCAAGAAGTTGTTCAAGTGTTCAAAGGTTGATACCTTTGTCAGAGAACTCAAGAGATCCTCAGAGCTTGGTTGAAACCAAGGTTGTGTGTCTCATAACTTGAGAGTTGTGGGAACTCCTCAGATGATTCTGAGACTATGAGAATGGACTTAAAGCTTTGAGAAAGCTTATTAGATGTCTTGAAAGCCATCATGAAGCCTAGAGAGGTCATTGTACAAGAATTCAGAAGATTCAGCCATGAGTGGTGGAATTAGGGTTTGACTGGGTCAACCCTAGGTCAACTGATGACTTGGAGAGGGTTGAGACCTAATCCAAGAGCCATGTGATAATGGAATGATGTATTGAGATACTATAAGGATGATTCCTAGACCAACTCATCATGATTGAGGAGTTTGAGAAGTTTTAAGCTAGGGTTTCAAAGGATTGATAGTGTAAAATCCCCTAGTTTGATCCCTATCTCCAAGGCAGTTTATCTCAAGATGTGATTGTCATCTCATCTTCCCCAAAACATGAATGTTGTAGAGCTTGTTCTTAGCTTTAATTTGAGTACTAGAAGTCCTTGATAGGATTTGTAGAGCTCAAGTTATGACTTTGACAAATTACAGGTCATCTGAGGTATGTGAATCTGGGTCCTTGAAAGTCACCCAACTTGCAGACAACTTTTTCCCTAGTAGGATGATTCCTATGGATTCTTGGTCAACATTAATGTTGAATAGCATCTCCTTAGCTTTCTAGAGAGTACTAGAAGTCCTTGATAGGATTTGTAGAACTCAACTTATGGCTTTGACAAGTCAAGGGCATTTTGGTCATTTGGAGGTTATAGGTCATTTCAAGCATAAGGCCATATCTCCTACTTCCAAGCTTCAAATGGAAAAATCTTCAACATCAAACTTGCTTAGAATGATGTTTTAAGGCTAGTAGGGAGGTCATGAGATGTTGAAAAGGCTTGTATCAAAAAGTGATAAAAATGGCCTAAAAATGAGGCATAAGTTAATTAAAGTGAAATTGAAAAATGGAAATCCCAAGTTATAAGTCCAAACCATGTCATGTAATAGGTCATTTTGACTCCAAATGACATTCTAAGAACAATGGTTCAGCCACAATTTTGATTTGAGGCTTGGATCATAGGGC
The DNA here is from genome assembly GCA_963859935.3 of Lathyrus sativus. NCBI lineage: Eukaryota > Viridiplantae > Streptophyta > Magnoliopsida > Fabales > Fabaceae > Lathyrus > Lathyrus sativus. Next base: position 432,899,544 of record OZ012740.1, read on the forward strand.
TGCTTTGGAATTGGATTACTTGCATATTAAGGTACCAAATCAAAACTCAAAAGAACTCAATACACAAGGTAGTTATGCATAGTAACTTACCCTAAATCTCATGTGGGGATAAATTCAAGTCAGAATTGAAGTGTACAAGGAGCTTGGCATGAGATAGCATGTAAGGAGAATGAGAAATCAAAATACCATGACATGAAAAGTTGAATTTCTCATTGGATGATCCTAGAGGGTTCTAGATGATTCTAAACCACTCTATAAGATGATTGTAACTTGCTCAGATGCAAGGTTGGTGTGAATTGGTGTAGAGAAGAGAGAGTGAGATCAGAATTCTTCCATTGCAAGTCAAGTGTCAATTCTTCATTCTTCTTCATTTCCTTTCATTTTTTTTCCACACAAACACCTTCCATACATCACATTGAAGTTGTGCAGATTGAATTGAGAGCATTTCCATGGAGAATTGAAGAGTTGGTGATTGAGATTTCAAGGAAGTAACTCAAAATCAAATTTCAAGAATCAAGCAATTTCAGCCATTCTTTTTGCATACAGAAGCTAGAAGATTGCTCAGTGAAGGAATTTGGAAAGATTCAAGGCCTGAATTGAAGGATTACTACCTCTGTTCACTCCATTTTACCAGGTTTGCAATTTCTTTCCTACACCTTAATTTAGGCATTATTAGGTTGACTTAGTAGTGTAGAATGGTTAGAGACCAATAGGTGATGGATTTTGGAGAGTTTGAAGGCAATTGGTGATGATTTTGTTATGGACAAGATTTCTGTTTGGATCAAGAACTCTTTGGATATTGAGTGATAACCTTAGTTCTTTAGTGGAATTTGATCAGTGATAAGAGGTGAGCATTTTAGTGTAAGTAATTTCAAGAATGGTGAGTTTTGAGTTCTGAGCATAATTTGGGGTTTGATTCGTGTTTGGAGTTTGAGTGAGATTCAATGGATTTCAAGGGTATGATCGTGTTCAGCATGGAATTCTAGGCATGTTAGGATTTTAAAATTTAAGAATTGATGAAGTTTTGAAGGAGTTCGTGTGGAGGAGGATGAAGCTTCATGGTTCTGTTTCCATGGAGCTTCTTTAGAACCCTAGCTCAGGGAAGAAGACGAAGCCTGGACCATTAGATCACGCGCTGACCAGTTGACTCAAGACTAATCCAATGGCCATAATTTGATTTCATTTTGAGAGGGAAAGCCAGAAGTATGAAACGCACCGTTTCATTAAACGGTGGTCTTGTGGGCTTAAGTGAAGCTTGCTAGTCCCACCCCCTTTTGAGGCCCAATTGCATAATGAACTGAAAATTATTGATATCTGCACCGCTTCTTTTTTTCTTTTTCTTTTGATTTATTAATTGTTTTTTCTGATTAGAATGGGCCTGACGCGTATCACTACCCACACCCCCCTTTTTTAGCCCAAGCGTGATTTTAACTGCATTTGTTTACTTCTTGCACCCCATTTCATGTTTTCATATTTCATTTTCTCTCCATTTTATTTCAATCTTAGAAAAATCATATTAAATGGAAAATTCAATATTTTTTAATGGGAGTTTTTTCTCCTACCTCATATTTTTGTCTAGAAAAATATAAAATAAAAATATTTCCCTTTCATGCATTTTTAGTATTTTTTGCATATTTTCTTCTTTTATTGCATTTTAATTCTTTTATGTTGATCAATGATTTTGTAGAATTTTGTTTAGGTAGCTCCCTTAGTATTTTTAGGTCATTCTTTTTAGGATAGTTAGATATAAATGTTAGCTTCCCCCTGAATTTATTCCATATTTTTGTGATGAATTTTAGGATAGTTTTGATTAGATGCCATTAAGTTGTGTAGAATTAGGTTAAACTTCAACATAGGTCCATAATAACATTAGATTTTTGGGTTTTTAGGACAATTTAGACTATGGGACATATATGGGTATTAAGGGTAGGTATGTAGGATCCCTTAGAAATTATATTAGGATTTAATATAGTAGTATGCTATTTTTAGTTGATTTTTGTATTGGTTGATTGTTTGTGTTGCCTTTAGGGCATTTTTGCTTTAGTTGCTTTGCTTAGTGGGCTTGGAAAGCTTGGTATTGTTCTAAGGAGCATTGAGGAGCATAGTAGAAGACTTGAAGATGCATTTAAGAGCTTGAGGGCTTGATCTTATTTCTTTTTTTGGTTGTTTTAGGGTTAGGGATTAGGAAGAGTTTAGACTTAGATAACTTCTTTCTCAAACATGGATGGTATCATTCACCGCCATTCCTCCCTATGATTCAAAGTCCTTCCATGGTATACACCTCTCTCCTTTGGAGGGATAAGTGAGGTACCTAGGAAGTAGAACTTTTGAGGGAACCATTACTTTGATGTTGAACCCTTATAGGTCACCTTTGGTGGTCAATAAGCAGTTCAATATCCCCCAGCTTATCCAGTAAGTGATTTCCTCTGGTTTGATTGTCTTGAGAGATGTTGAGCTTGAGTTTGAAGATGAAGACTTCAATGAAGAGTATGGAAGAGGATGAATCCTTGAGCATTGCCATTCCAGCTGAAGCTTGAAGAGCATCCAGAGCAAGTTGACACTTGAAGACCCCTGAAGATGAAGTAAAGACTGAAGGATGAAGTTGACACTTCTAAGTGATTGAGATTAATTCTGAAGAGCTGTAGCTTGAAGAACAAAGGAAGTTGATACTTACTTTGATACCTGGAGATCCTGAAGGAGCCAAGTTGATACTCATGATTGATGGTGAAGCCTGAAGGTGGAGCTGATCAAGAAGCTGAAGCTTAAGGGAGAAGATAAGTTGAAACTTATGTTGAAGGGTTGAAACCTGGAAGAGCAAGTGATATTTGTCAAGAGTGATTGAAGTCTGAAGACTGAGTTGCTGTTGGAGAAGCTGAGGCTTGGAGTTGAGAGAGGAGTTGATCTGCTTTCTGTTTCCTTTTCTTTTCTGTATTGATGTGTTTTGCTTGACTTGTTTGATGCATTAGAATAAGTTCATATCTAGAATAGGTAGAATCTAGGAGCATGATTGCACTAGAGGTTGAGTTGCTCCCTCTGCTTGTATTATTACTGTGTGGCTTTGCTTGCGGGTATTCGGTAGAGCTCAGCTCCCTTGCCCATGTGGTTTGTTTGCCTGATGGCATTTCATTTTTATCTGTATGATTGCAGTTTACTGTTGTTGCTTGATAGCATGTTTTATCTTTAAGTATGATTACTGTTATTCATTCTGGCTTGAGGTTGAGATGAGCTTGTGGAGGCTGAAGCCCCACACACATTTCCTCCCTCACTTGCATTGCATGCATTTTACTGTTAAGCTGATGCTTTGTCTGTTTTGGTGTATCATTGACATGATCCCTTAGGACTCTCATTTCCTTTGATAAGGAATTGATGATAGAATTTTAGGTTGAAACCTATGCATGACAACTTCTAGGAGTTCCCTGTTCAAACCTCAACCATAGGATGAATCCATGGCATGACAACAGTAGGACTTGATAGTCTCCCTCCTAGTTGGGCCTGTTCTCTTCTCATCTCAAAACAGTTTAAGATACAGTAATCATGAATGATTTCTTTCGTACGTTACGAGCCTTAAGCTATCTGAGAAAGGATTGTGGGAGAGTTTCTTTTCCACAGTCTGGATGTTTAGTATGGTACCCTTTGGGTGACATGCGACGCATTCACTCTCAGGTCATAGTCTCTAGTGTGATTGAAATCGCAAACACAATAAAAAACACTTCTTTCGTAAAAGACAGGAAATAAACCGTAGTTTCCCGAACTACGTGAGCTCTGATCTCTCATACCTGTTGAGAGTACGTAGGCACAAGATGGCGATGTCTTAGCGAGCTACCTTCCCCCATAACCCTTCGTAGGCCGAACTACGTTGACTCTGATTTCTCATTCTCTGATGAGAATACGTAGGCATAAAGCGCGGCGCTTTGCCGAGTCATTTTTCTTTTCTTTTTCAGCCAGCCTTGATAGGTAGATAGAATAAAACCAACCCGTCCAAGTAAACACAACAAGCGAGGATCCCGTCGAGTACGACGGACGTGAGGGGTTCTAATACCTTCCCCTTGCGTAACCGACTCCCGAATCCAGACAATGGTTGCGACGACCTTGTCTTACCCTTTTTCGTTAGGTTTTTCCGATCGTTTCCTTTCCCGCTCTGAGGGATAAATAACGAAAGGTGGCGACTCTTCTGTTGTGCTGGCACCTTATTTTCGCGCAAGCGACATTAACCACAGCAGGTTTTGCCTTGCACGTGAACTTTCAAGTCCAGCCACTTTTGGGGTCCAATTTTGGTCATTTAAATTGCATTTTCACACTTGGGAAGGATCTAGAACACTATCAAATTTCATTTTCCCTCCAAATGCCCAAACCTCATTCCATACCACATTTTCCAAGCCATTTTCCAATCCTTGCTTTGGATCCAAACCAAGAGTGTATATATTTGATTCACTCCAAACCTCACCATAAAATCATCATAATTAACTCTCATTTTCAGAATTGCTCTCAATTTTCTCTCAATTCTCTCTCTCTCTCTCTCTCTCTCTCTCTCTCTCTCTCTCTCTCTCTCTCTCTCTCAATTTTCCAATCTCAAAAACCTCACCCAAAGCTCTTCTCCTTGAGATCATTGATTCTTCATTGGAATCATTGATTTCTAAGAGCTAAACCTCCATTAATTCACTCCATCAATTCCATTTCATTATCCAATTTTCGTGCACAAGCAGATATGAATTTTGAAGTGTTCTTGGAAGTGATTATTTGGCTTATTTTGAGTTGTTCTTGGTGGATATACATTGCTACTACAAGAATTGGTGTGGATCTTGAAGAATTCTGGTTTTCTTTGCTTAGATCTACTCGTTTACAGTTGAATCAACAATTACCGGATCAAGTCTCCGATCCGAAGGTTGGAATTCTGATCCGATTTTGTTTTCGAACTTATTTGCACAATTTGCATGTGGATCTTTGCATTTGATTGAATATGTTGATTTTGATCCATGATCTTGTTGTGTTATTGTGTTTACATGTTGTTTAAATAAATGCTTGCTGGTTTAATTTCGTGCATGATCAATCACATGATAATTGGAGTGTTTGCTTAAGTGATAAGCTGATGAAAAGTGATTCTGAACTGCTGTTTTTCACCTCTCGCACAGTGTTAATCGATTAACATATATGGTTAATCGATTAACCAACTCAAATATTCAAATTTTCAAGCATTTTTCAATGGTTAACCGATTAACCCCTGGCGTTAATCGATTAACACTGTAACAGAGGGCCTGTTTTGTTGTTTTGCTTGCTTGTTCGCGTGCCGGTTCGATCCGAATCATCATAAATCATTGTGTTGCATTAGGATTGAATTATTTTGGATGTTTGTCACTGTTTTTGGCCGTTTAATCATGATCTTGTGTGCATTTTCCACTCGCATGTTTGCATTTGCATGTTGCTTGTTTTCTCTTCTTCTTTCGTAATTCTTCCCTCTTTTTGTTGATTTTTGTTCTAGTGATTAGAATAGAATTAGGAGGATATCTTTTGATGGCTGTTAGTAGACATATTCATGTTCCCCTAGGAATTTTATTAGATGTTTAGAACTTGGTTTTGTATTTTAGTTGTATTTTGCAAGTGGCTTGTATTTGTGGATTCCTCTCTTGAGTGCTTTGTTTTGATTGGCTTGGTTGGCTGCCTTGGAGTTGGTTTGAGCTTGAGTTCTTTTTGTTGGATCTTCTAGATTCATTGAAGGTGCTTGAGATTGAATATTGGAACTTGGAGTTGAAGGATTTTCTTCTTGTGGAAGTTTCTTAAGAGCTTAGGAAGCTAGGGTTTTAAGAAGTGCTTTAGACTTAGTTTTGTTTGTTTCTTCAAACATGGAGCATATTGTTCATCTCCATTCAATCCAATGACATAAAGTACTTTTAAAGAAGTCGCATCTCTCCTTAGGAGGGATGAATGACATGCTTTAAGAGTAGAACTTTGAGGATGCCTTCCTATTACAGTGTTAAGATCTTAATGGCTTCCCTTGGTTGTCATTGAGTTTCTTAACACTTCAACTTGATCTTGTTGAATAATTCTCCCTTGGGGATGCTTGTTGAAGCTTGGTAAAGAGAAAGTTTAGGAGCTTGTTGGAGTTAGGAGTGGGCTTGTTGAAGTTGGTAGCTTGTTAAAGCTAGGGTTTTACTGTTTGTTGAAGTTGAAGTCAGGAGCTTGTTGAAGCTGGTTACTGGTTGGGGTTTGAGCTTGCTTAAGCTGGGAGCTTGGTGAAGCCTGGTGCTTGTTGGAGATTGAAAGTTTATTGAAGCTTGAAGATAGGAGTTATTCATGAAGATGAAGGTTGTTGCTGTCAACTTTTTGCTGGTTAATCATCCGTTGCTGTCAGAGCTGTTGTTTGCTGTAGGAGATTGGTGCTGCTGTTTGGGCTGCCTCCTATGCTTTGTGGTTTTTGTTTTTTGTATTGTTTGTTGGCTTGTGTAGCTTGCCCCCTAGGTTTGAAGTGAATTTTGATTCACTTTGCCTATTGTTTTCCCAGGTTCGAGGTTGAGTGGGACTCCCTTGCCTCGCTTGTATTGCTGCATTGCATGCATTTTACTGTATTTGCTTGCTTTCTTTTCTGTTTATCCCCTAGGATCTCTGATTTCCTCTGTGCATGAGGGAATTATGACAGACATTAGGATTCTTACCCATGCATGATAAAATTAGGTTAGTTTCCCTTTCAACCATAGTTTTAGGGTGTCTTTCTTCTCATCTCAAAACAATTCAAAAACACAGTAATAAGGATAACGCGTGTTGTACGCTACGAGCCTTAAGCTATTTGAGAAAAGGTTGCTGGAGGGTCACTCTTCAGTAATTTGATTGCTTAGTATGGTACCCTTAGGGTGACATGCGACGTAATCACTCTCAGATCACAAGTCTTTAGTGCAGTACAAGTTGCAAACAGACTGAAAAACAGTTCTTTTGTAAAAAACTGAAAACAAATTTCAAATGTCATTTTTGTCCTCTTGGACTCTTAATCAGGAAAACCCTTTTTGAAGGTAATAAAAAACAGTCAGACAAGCTTGTGTCTTCCGTAGCTCGAACTACGTTTGCTCTGATCTTTCATGCCGTATGAAAGTACGTAGGCATAGGATGCCGTATCCTAGCGAGCAACCTTCCCCTCCTTTCCCGTAGGTAGGCGAACTACGTTGACTCTGATTTCTCGTTCTAGACGGGAATACGTAGGCATAAAGTGCGATACTTTGCCGAGTCATTTTCTTTTCTTTTTAACCCAGACCTATAGAGTAGATAGAATAACACACCCTTAGATAGAAAACAAGCGTGGATCCCGTCGAGTACGACGGACGTGAGGGGTGTTAATACCTTTCCCTTGCGTAACCGACTCCCGAATCCAGGATTTGGTTGCGATGAACATTCCTTTCCCTCTTTGCGTTAGGTTTACTCTGAGCGTTTCCTTTCCCTCTTGTGGAATAAATAACGCACGATGGCGACTCTTCTGTCATAGCCGGCGCCGATTTTCGCAGTAGCGACACCTACCCCTCCACCAGTTGAAACTCCTCAGAATGGCGTCCCCGTGACCGGGGGAATGGAAGTGCCAACGGCAATGTGATAGCTAACATGGGACTCAACGGCAATACGACGGGCGTCGGTAATGGGAGTCTTGAAGCTAATGTCAATGTTGGGCTGGGCAACGGCAATGCAGGTGTTGGGAATCTTTATGGACCTCAGTCGTGGTTAGAAGATCGTCAAGACGATGTGTTCTCCCAGAGAGGTGCTGAAGGGGAGCTGACTGCTGAAGCACGGCTAAGGTTCAAGGCACTCGAAGATAAGATGAGAAATATCGAGAACCAGAACACCCTGGGCATTGATATGACCAAGTTGGGACTGATTGCTGATTTCAAGGTACCTCCCAAGTTCAAGGTACTTGACTTTGAAAAGTATAAGGGCACCACTTGCCCTCGCGTCCACCTGAGATCGTATTACAGGAAAATGTCAGCTCATTCTGAGGACGAGAAGTTGCTGATGCACTTCTTTCAGGACAGTCTGTTCGGACCATCCCTCGAATGGTACATGAGTCTGGAACCTACCAGTGTGCGCACATGGAAGGACCTTGCTGAAGCATTTGTGCACCACTACCAATACCACAGCGACTTGGCCCCGAACCGAGTCCAATTGCAGAATCTGTCGCAAAGGAACAACGAAGGGTTTAAGGAATACGCCCAGCGGTGGCGTGAATTAGCAGCCAGGGTTCAGCTGCCGATGGTTGAACGTGAGCTTGTGCAGATGTTCGTAGCCACCCTCCCAGGGGTTTACTATGAGAAATTGGTCAGCGGTATGTCCGGGACCTTCTCAGATCTCATTATCACGGGTGAGCACATCGAAAATGGGATCAAACTCGGGAAAATTCAAGGTGATTCGTCCTCAGCTGGAGGAGGAAAGAAACCTTATAGTGGCAAAAGACGGGAAGGAGAAACGAGCGCCGTGACCAACGCTCGAAGGAAGGGTAAAGGCCCTCACCAACAGGTGGCCATCATAACTATCCCGGCAGTTCAACAGCCGCAGCAGCAGCAGCAATTGAATCAACAAGGGTACAGAAAGTATCAGAATCGGGCACCTCTGTCGAGCCGTCACCTCGAGACACCGCCCATGTCGTACGCGCAACTATTGCAGACTTTGCTTCAGCTACAGTTGATCCAGAAGAGAACCTTGGCTCCCTTGACAGGGGCACCTCCGCCAGGTTATGACGCGAATGCAACTTGTGAGTTTCACTCAGGGGCACCAGGCCACACAATAGAAAATTGCAAAGCCTTCAAGCACAAGGTGCAGGACATGGTGGATGCCAAGATCATCAACTTCTCGGATAATGTGCCAAACGTCACGAAGAACCCTATGCCGAATCATAGGGGAGGTGGAGTAAACGCCATTATTGAGGACGAGAGTTTGGATTTGTTGACTGACGTCAGAGATCTGAAGACGCCGCTTAGCTTCGTTAAAGCTAAGTTGATGAAAAGAGGTTTCTTTCCAGGTTGCGGAGAGCTGTGTATGGGCTGTGCGACAAGTCCTGATGGATGTGAACAGCTAATAGAGGGAATTCAAAGTCTGATGACTGAAGGGATTTTACAGTTTAGCCGGAAGGCCGAATGTGGATCAGGAGAGGTAATGCTGAAGCAAGGTGATGAGATTGCCACCATCACCATCCCTCGCCAGACGATAACTATTTCTGCACCTAGACCGCCCATGATTACCATCACCAAAGCTGAGTCGATACCGTTCGAGGGCACTAATGTTGTCCCATGGTATTATGGGGCTGAAGTCTACTGCAACGGACAGAAGTTGGAGCTAGAACCTTTTGGGTCGTCTGTAGAGAACCTAGCGGGCGTTAGTGGTATTACTCGCAGCGGAAGAGTGTTTGAACCACCTGAGGTCGTGACGGACAAAGAGGACAGAGCTGATGCAACCGATAAAGGGAAGAGTAAAGTCGTTGAAGAGATCCCGCGTGGGGTAGACAAAGACTTACTCGTTAAAGACGCCGAAGAGTTTATGCGGTTGATTAAAAAGAGCGACTACAAGATTGTGGATCACCTCCATCAAACACCCTCAAAGATTTCCATCCTGAATTTGTTGCTGTGTTCTGAAGCACACCGCAACGCACTGCTGAAGGTGTTGAACGCCGCATATGTACCGCAGGAAATATCGATCAACCAGCTAGAAGAGGTCGTAGCCCACGTGAATGCTGGAAATGGGTTAGGGTTCACTGACCTAGAGCTGACGCCGAAAGGGAGGAACCACAATAGCGCCCTGCACATCTCGATAGAGTGTAGGGGAACGATTATGTCTCACGTGTTGGTGGACACGGGGTCGTCACTCAATGTTCTTTCGAAGAAGGAATTAATGAAGTTAGATACTCGCGGAGTGATTTGCACACCCAGTGATCTGGTTGTGAAAGCGTTCGATGGAACCAAACGCCATGTTTTTGGGGAGGTGACCCTGCCAATCCAAGTCGGGCCGGAAACGTTCGACGCAATCTTTTACATTATGGACATCATGCCTGCCTACAACTGTCTCTTGGGCCGGCCGTGGATCCATGCTGCTGGAGCGTGACCTCCACGTTGCACCAGAAACTCAAGTACGCTGTCGGAGGTAGCATCCTGACTGTTTGTGGCGAGGAAGACATAATGGTGAGCCATTTGTCGTCCTTCAAGTATGTTGAGATGGATGGGGAAATCCACGAAACCCTATGCCAAGCATTCGAAGCTGTTAAAGTGAAGGACGTAGCTCCTGTAGTCACTGAGAAGCCAGAGATAACTCTCTCTTCATTCAAGGAAGCCCGGGTTGTTGTCCAAGCCGAATCTACCCCAGGCTGGGGGCGAATTTTGGAGATACCTAACAAGCAAGACAAGTTTGGGTTGGGATACTCTCCTGGAGCTGAAGCCTCCTCTTCTAGCAGTGCGTCTCGAGGTAAAGGGCCGATCCAGTTTACCAGTGGCGGGGTGATTTTTGAAAGCGTCAACGCGGTGTCTGAAGACAGCGGAGATAGCGACTGTGACCTCGACTCTTGGATCCAGCCAAGCAAGCCAGGTGAGAGCCTCAACAATTGGTCCGCCAAGGATATCATCCAGACGACAAGCGAAGAGTAATGATTTACTTTTTCCAATCATTGTACAACCCTATGTCCTACCCGGGGCATAATGGTTTTATTGTCAGGGCCTCGTTTGATTATGTACATGCATTTTATCAATAAATCAAAAGGCGTTTTTCTTCGTATTCAAATATTGTGATCTCTGTTATTCCTGTTTTATATTTGTTTTGAAAAACAATAAAATGGCAGTGGGGTTCGTGCTAACCTGCATATCCTTGTTTTAAGCTTAACCCTTGTTATTGCAGGATCCACATAACAGATGACATCGACTCTGGACCTTCTACGACTCACTTCGACTTCGATTGCCCGATCTATCAAGCTGAAGAAGAGATTGATGAAGACAAAGACCTTCCTGAAGAGTTGGCCCGCTTGTTGAAACAAGAAGAGAAGGTTATTCTGCCTCATGAAGAGGAGATCGAGATTGTGAATCTGGGTTCTGAAGAACTCGTCAGGAACGTCAGGATAGGGGCTGCACTGCAGAGTGATGTCAAGCAGAGATTAGTCGAGATGCTGAGAGAGTATAGTGACGTCTTTGCTTGGTCATACGAAGATATGCCCGGACTTGACACTGACATCGTGGTCCACCACTTGCTGTTGCGAGAAGATTGTCCTCCCGTTAAGCAGAAGCTTAGGAGGACACGACCAGATATAGCCGTTAAGATCAAAGAAGAAGTGCAAAAGCAGATTGATGCTGGCTTCTTAGCGGTCACTACTTACCCTCCGTGGGTCGCCAACATAGTGCCTGTACCGAAGAAGGACGGTAAGGTACGAATGTGCGTCGATTATCGGGATTTGAATAGGGCAAGCCCTAAAGATGATTTCCCGCTGCCTCATATTGATGTGTTGGTCGACAATACAGCTCAGTTCTCCGTATTTTCGTTCATGGATGGCTTCTCCGGTTACAATCAGATCAAGATGGCGCCGGAGGACATGGAGAAAACTACGTTTATCACTCCTTGGGGAACGTTCTGCTACAAGGTAATGCCTTTCGGTCTGAAGAACGCAGGGGCCACTTACCAACGAGCAATGATTACTTTGTTTCATGACATGATTCATCATGAGATTGAAGTCTATGTTGATGACATGATTGCGAAGTCCCAAACGGAGGAGGGACATCTGGTCAATTTGCTGAAGCTTTTTGAGAGGCTTAGGAAGTTCAGGTTGAGGCTGAATCCTAACAAGTGTACTTTCGGAGTACGGTTCGGAAAGTTACTGGGGTTTATCGTGAGTGAAAGAGGCATCGAGGTCGATCCTGCGAAGATAAAAGCGATACAAGAAATGCCAGTGCCAAAAACAGAAAAAGAAGTTCGTGGTTTCTTGGGCAGAATAAACTACATTGCAAGGTTTGTCTCTCAGCTCACGGCCACGTGTGAACCGATGTTCAAACTGTTAAAGAAAGATCAGGCGATTATCTGGAATGAGGATTGCCATAAGGCATTTGATAAGATAAAACAGCATCTGCAGGAACCTCCAATCTTGATACCCCCAGTGGTCGGACGACCATTAATCATGCACTTGACAGTTCTTGAGAATAGTATGGGGTGTGTTCTCGGTCAGCACGACGAGACGGGCAGAAAGGAGCATGCCATTTACTACCTGAGTAAAAAGTTCACAGACTGTGAATCTCGCTACTCGATGCTAGAGAAAACATGTTGCGCACTAGCCTGGGCTGCCAAACGTCTACGACAGTACATGCTCAATTACACCACTATGCTAATTTCGAAGATGGACCCGATCAAGTACGTCTTCGAGAAGCAAGCGCTTTCGGGAAGGATTGCCAGATGGCAAATGGTGTTAACAGAATATGACATTCAGTACGTTTCCCAAAAGGCCATCAAGGGGAGCGTATTGTCTGAATACCTCGCCGAACAGCCGATCGAAGATTACCAGCCGATGAAATTTGAATTCCCTGATGAGGATACCATGTTTCTCAAAGCGAAGGATTGTGATGAACCGTTGCCCGACGAGGGGCCAGATAGGAAATCCCAGTGGAAATTGATATTTGACGGGGCGGTTAATTCGTATGGAAGTGGCATTGGGGCGATCATCACGACTCCCCACGGATCCCATATCCCGTTCACTGCGAGACTGATGTTTCCGGTCACCAATAATGAAGAGGAGTACGAAGCATGCATCATGGGTCTAAAAGAGGCAATTGATTTGAGAATCAAGAACCTAGACGTATATGGTGACTCGACGCTTGTGATCAACCAGATTAAAGGGGAGTGGGAGACTCGTCAATCGAATTTGGTGCCGTACATGAACTATGCCAGAAGGCTGCTTCCGCTCTTTGATCGAGTGGAACTCCATCATGTACCCAGGGCTAAAAATCAGATGGCTGATGCCTTAGCCACGTTGGCTTCGATGTATAAAGTAAATTTTTGGAATGAAGCTCCAAGAATTGTCCTTTCTCGTCTTGATAGACCTGCATTCGTCTTTGCGATCGAGGAAGCCTCCGATGGAAAGCCATGGTTCCATGACATCCAGACTTTCCTTATGACTAAGGAGTATCCTACGAGTGCGTTAACCCAGGATAAGAAGACTCTGAGGAGGCTGTCTGGAAATTTTTATCTCAATCCTGATGGAGTGTTGTATAAGAGAAACCACGATCTCGTGCTACTCAGATGTGTAGATGAGAAAGAAGCGAGTATGCTCATGGAAGAAGTCCATGAAGGCACATTTGGTACGCACGCCGGCGGGCATGCCATGACGAGAAAGATCCTGAGAGAAGGATACTACTGGCTGACGATGGAATCAGATTGCTTTAAATTCGCGAAGAGATGTCATAAATGCCAGATTTATGCTGATAAAGTTCATGTGCCGCCATGCCCGTTAAATGTCATGTCCTCCCCGTGGCCGTTCTCCATGTGAGGCATCGACATGATAGGCAAGATCGAGCCCACTGCATCTAACGGTCATCGCTTTATTCTAGTAGCTATCGACTACTTCACCAAGTGTGTGGAGGCAGCCTCATACGCTAATGTGACCAAGCAGGTGGTGGCTAAATTCATAAAGAGGGATATCATCTGTCGTTACGGAATTCCCGAGCGGATCATTACGGATAATGGTTCGAATTTGAATAACAAGATGATGAAGGAGCTGTGCCAGAGTTTCAAGATTGAACACCACAACTCATCTCCTTACCGGCCGAAGATGAATGGCGCCGTTGAAGCGGCCAATAAGAACATCAAGAAGATTGTTCAGAAGATGGTTGTGACCTACAAAGATTGGCACGAGATGCTTCCATTTGCATTGCACGGTTATCGTACGACGGTACGTACGTCAACCAGGGCAACTCCTTTCTCCTTAGTGTACGGTATGGAAGCTGTCCTACCGTTAGAAGTGGAGATCCCTTCTTTGCGAGTTTTGGTTGACGTGAAACTCGATGAGGCAGAATGGATTAAGAATCGACTAAACCAGCTCAGCCTGATGGACGAGAAAAGGTTAGCATCGATTGCGCATGGTCGTCTGTACCAAAATCGAATGAAGAAAGCTTATGATAAGAAGGTGCATCCTAGAAGCTTTCAGACGGGTGATCTCGTCCTGAAGAAGATTCTTCCTCCACACTCCGATCACCGGGGAAAGTGGACTCCCAATTACGAAGGTCTGTACGTCGTCAGCAAGGTCTTCTCGGGAGGAGCTTTGTTGTTATCTACGATGGATGGCGAAGATTTTGCATCCCCGGTGAACGCGGACGCAGTTAAAAAATACTTTGCTTAAGAATGACCCGCTGGAAAGAAAAATAGTATCCAGGCAAAAAAGGGGCATCCCGGCAAACCATAAAAAAGGAAAAAGGTTCGGGCAAAAATTAGGGATATAAATTGAAAAAGATGTACACCCGCAAAGTCGAAAACTCGGATGGGCGACTTTGGCAAAAAAGGGTATCCCGGTGAACTGAAAACCCGCAAAGGGCGGTTCACGCAAAAGTTAGGGATTTGAAAAAGCAAATGACTGCCTTCCGCGTGTGAACTTTCATTGTTTAGTGGTTTGGAAGACTTGAGGGCCGTTTATCTGAATCAATCTCTTCTGAAGCTGAAGCGTCGGAGAAGTATCGAAGTAGAGTGGGTCATAGAGGGATCAACTCATGGTGTTCGTCTACGCCTCGTTGTCGACATTTGTATATACTGATGTATATTTATGTTTTTACTTTTTTGCGCAGCTTCCTCATTCCAGGAGCTTGCATCTGTTGTAAAACATTTTTACCCATTCAGGGGTTCGTTATCAATAAAATGTATACTATTCAGCAATTTTGTTTGTCTGTTTAGCATTTATCTGTTTTGTTTGCGAAAAAGAACGCTGATGTTTTTGACAAAATGCGCATACATAAACTTACTGGCCTAGGCCACTGATTGTTGAAACAATGAATTACTCGAACATTGTCACAAGATGATAACCTTGATAGGTCCCTTTGAGAAGGGCATCTTGTCTGTTTGTTTGTGTTGGTGTAGGTGTAGCATGTACCAGACAGTACGCCGTATGCGTTCCCCAAGCAGGATGAGTCCTCCTTCTCCAGCAAAGTTCAGCAGTCTCTCCCCGCAGAGTCTGAACGTGAGATCGTAAGCATTGACATGTGTCTCCCCAGGCAGAGAAGATTCTCTCCCCAATCAGATGCATCCTGAAGGAATGCCATCTCCTCAGCTGAGTCATACGCTGAAGTATGCAGCAATTGATAGTTCCAGACTGAAGTCTCCAGCGGAATTGAGATTCCCCACAGAGTCGTACTCTCCCCTGTAAGTAGGATGATTCCTTCTTCTCCAGCCGAGTTTGCAGATCCCCAAGAGAGCCGAGTCCTTGGAAGCCGTTCGGGCCATGAGTGGTTTCCCCCAGTAGAATGTTGAATAGCTGATGCCGTATTTCCCCGCCGGAGTCGTTACCTCCAGGAAGGTTAGCCGTGAAGGCCGTGCAGTTTATCTCTGCGATTGATATCGCTTTCCTCAGCAGGTCGGGGTTCTCGTAGAGCTTCGTTCCCCCGCAGCAGTCAACTGAAGTTTGCTTCCCCATGCGGAGTCCGTTTGAGATTGGTGTGATCTTTTCTCCGTGGCAGGATGATTCCTTCCTCCACCAGAATGGTTCTTTCTCCTTGACAGGAGGATTCTTCCTTCAGCATTTATTTTGCTGACGAGGTCGCAGCATTTTGCATGATTGCATAACATCTATCATAAATGCGTAGCATTTCCACCGCGTGGAGCATTACATCATAGTCAAACATATGCATACTAAACATGAGCTAGGTCGCTACCGTCCTTGTTTTGCAGGTGTTCCTCCGCAGAGTCGCTTGCTCAAGATGATTCTTGAATTCCCCAGCAACGTCGTTTGCTTAAGATGATTCTTAAAATCCTCAGTGCAGTCGCCAAAGTTGGTTGCTCAAGATGATTCTTGAAGTCCCCGGCGGAGTTATTTGTCCAAGATGATTCTTGAAGTCCCCAGCAGAGTCGCCAGCTGTTGCTTCCGCGAAAATAAGGTGCCGGCAAAACAGAAGAGTCGCCACCTTTCGTTATTTATCCCTCGGAACAGGAAAGGAAACGATCGGAAAAACCTTACGAATAGGTATAAGACAAGGTCATCACAACCGTTGTCTGGGTTCGGGAGTCAGTTACGCAAGGGGAAGGTATTAGCACCCCTCACGTCCGTCGTACTCGACGGGATCCACGCTTGTTGTGTTTACTAGACAAGTTGGTTTATCTATCTACCTATCAAGGCTGGCTCAAATGGAAAAGAAAAATGACTCGGCAAAGCGTCGCGCTTTATGCCTACGTATTCTCATCAGAGAATGAGAAATCAGAGTCAACGTAGTTCGACTAACGACGGGTTACGGGGAAGGTGGCTCGCCAATACATCAGTATTGTGCCTACGTACTCTCATCAGGTATGAGAGATCAGAGCTTACGTATTTCGGGGTACTACGGATTACGGGGATTCAGATTCATCTGTTTTAAAGAGTGTCGTTAAACTTCAGCGCCAACGCAAACAGGCTTTGTCCCTAACTGCTGGAACTGTTGTTTAACCCTACTCGATAAAACAGATGAATCTGAATCCCCGTAATCCGTAGTACCCCGAACTACGTAAGCTCTGATCTCTCATACCTGTTGAGAGTACGTAGGCACAATACTGATGTATTGGCGAGCCAGCTTCCCCGTAACCCATCGTTAGTCGAACTACGTTGACTCTGATTTCTCATTCTCTTATGAGAATACGTAGGTATAAAGCGCGACGCTTTGCCGAGTCATTTTTGTTTTCCGTTTGAGCCAGCCTTGATAGGTAGATAGATAAACCAACTCGTCCAGTAAACACAACAAGCATGGATCCCGTCGAGTACGACGGACGTGAGGGGTGCTAATACCTTCCCCTTGCGTAACCGACTCCCGAACCCAGACAACGGTTGCGATGACCTTGTCTTATACCTATTCGTAAGGTTTTTCCGATCGTTTCCTTTCCCGTTCCGAGGGATAAATAACGAAAGGTGGCGACTCTTCTGTTTTGCCGGCACCTTATTTTCGCGGAAGCGACAATTATTTACACCATGCATTACTTGTCACTAGGCAAGCAATAGCTCGACTGGTAATGTTTTAGGCCCATCATTCCAAGGACGTGAGTTCAACCCTTGGTGGAAGTATTCCTCTCTTTTTTTACCATTATTTTTCATGTTTTTCTTCACAACTTCATCAAATTATTTATTAAAGCATAAATAACCATTTTTCAATATTTTTTTGTGCACTTCTCATTTATCTTCTATATTTTGAGAATCCATTAAAAAAACCCAAAAATAATATATATTTTGGTCACTTTTATTAGGTGGAAAAGTAGGTCATTGTTAAGTGTTTTATACCTTTTAAATGACTTTCTTTTGATTGTCTCCTTAACCTAATTGATTATAAATATTTTTTTAAACCTTGATTGATGTTCATAACATGTTACCTTAACTTGTTTGTCTTTCATACCATGTTTAAAATGATTTTCCTTTGAAAAATACTTTGATTAAATGTTTAAATTGGGTGAAACTTTAGGATACGATTCAAGACACTCAAATATACCCTTAAAGTCCATTCATAAGTTTAAAATCACCTTGGGGTACTCATTAATCAAAAATCAGGAATTAGGGTTTCCCTACACAAAATTCATTTGATACATAAAGTCAAAGTTTGACTTTTTGAGCAAAATTGTTCATCATAAGCCATTATAAAAGAAAGCATGATCCATTTTTGCATTTGAACAAGGATTGATCAAAAAATCAAGGTTACTTGCAAAAGGGGAAAAGTTGAAGAAATTGAAAATTTCACTAAGTTATGGAAAATACATGATTTTTACCTAACTTTACAAGACCATAACTTGTGATCCAAGCAACCATTTTGGAACTCTAAAGCTCAAATGATAGATCTTATCACATACAAAAATATTGCTAGGCTGAACCATATCCAAAAACTTCATGGATTTTAAGTTATGAAGTGATCAAAATGAAAAATATAAGAGCATGAGTTTTAACACCTAGTGAACGTTCTGCCAAGTTTTTCAGCATGAAACATCAATTTTCAAGGGCACTTATCATTATGATCCTTGTAGAATCAATACGAACTGCGAACATCAATGTTGAAGAACATCATCTCAGATTTCTAAGAAGTACAAGAACATCCATTAATTCAACTTGAGCAAGTTATGAACCTCAAAACTCACCTTGCTGCAACTGTTTTTCAAAGACAGATTTTGGGACTTTCTTGCACCACACGATTTTTCACAACAACTTTATCATTTTGTAAGCTTTGTCATCTTCCAAGATCAGAATGAATCTTTATGAATCACTTGATATCTTCAAATTTGGACCAAGGAGTCAAGAATCTAGCTTGGCATGTGCAAATTCATCATGACAAAAGCCTTGAAATTGAATTTTGTTAAGACATATCCAAGAACAAGAACAAGAAGACTTCAAACATGCAAAATTGATGGGAGTCAATGCATAGATATGCTAGGATGAGACTTTGGCTACATGACAAAACACATTGGATAATAGAGTGGTCCTTCATCCATTCACTATTCCTCCCGAAACAAATTTGTCCTCCTACAAATAAGGATCATTTCTGATAATTTCAAACACACCAAAACAACATCACACTTGTTTTCTCTCATTTCCCTCTTTCATTCCAAAGTTCTAAGTTTCGAAGAGTGAAAATCGAATTTCTCAAACCAGAGCAATTCCATCTAAACCAATGATCAAAACACCTCACATACATCATATATGAGTGATCCAAACACTTAAACATCACCTGTAACATCAAATTCATCAAGATCATAGTTCATCCCAAGCAAGCTCCAGTTGGATTCGAGCCCATAAATCCAAAAGGTTTCAATCCATTTCAAGCACATCAACACACTCCTTGAGGTCCAAGAAAGTTGTTCAAATTATCAAAATACTTCTGTAACACCTACAACTGAGGATTCGAATTCCTCTTGCAAGGTAAGCCTGAACTTTTCAAACTCCATGAATCATGCATCATAAATGTTATTTCAAGTTACCAACATGTTTCTGGATGCTTATAGATCATTAACACTCAATCAATTTCTACTTATAACTCATGTATGGGATTTCAAATTAGTTTCTGCAAAGTTAGGGTTCATCTGTTCATCACATGATAATTCACTCCACACTTAAAATAAATGAAATTAAATGGTACCATCGTGTTCCTTGTTCAAAAGCGAGCAATTTTAATGTTTACCTCGTGCAATTTTATTACGAATTGAGTGAGATAGGAGAGGTTTTACAAATCTGGGTGGCGCGAGGAAGAAGACGGTGTTCTTGGCGCCATTTTTCAAATCTTTGAATTTTTGAATTTTTATTTATTTTAATTATTTTCTAAAATTAATTCTATATTCAATTTTAATTATTTTCAAATGATTTTTTAAACAAATATCATTCATATATTTAAATGTTTTATTCACCAAAAAAATCAAAAAAAATATTTTTATTTGATATATTTTTAATATATTTAATAATATTATTTTAATTTGTTTTAAATATTTTAAAATATTTTCTTTTCTTGATTTTTATCAAACCAATTTGATTTCAAATATTCATGTGAATAAAACATCTTTTAATAAACCTTAATCATGGTTCATAACATGGTTAATGGATCCATTTTGATAATTGATCTGACCTGATTAGAAGGGGATCACTGACTGACCGTTCCCTGCTGGATTTATGCCTGTTCAACGGTGTATAGAAGGAGATGGGGGGTGTACCTGCAAGGCACTCCGATGCCAAAGTAAGTTTTTGGACAGAGTGACGGCAAATACCGAAAAGGGTAAGAAGAGAATACCTGACCCTCTTGGAGAAGAGGGTATTTATAGAGAGACCCCAGCGCAGGGCCAACGGTCATTTGAGTTGGGCTGGATGGCCAGGCCCAACCCAAGTGACTGCTAGGGCTTACGTGGTGTAGTGAAGACCAGGACATGGTCTTCGCCCTAGTTCAACTGTCCCGTGATCTCCGGAAAATGGATTTGACCTGCTCTTTCGGAGGTGAACAGTTGGTTGGTGACATGTCCCCGCAGAGGGGAGCACGTGGAGAACGTGTGAAGAACACTTTGTTCTGCTCGACAAGGGAGAAGGATCTGCCCGCAGAGGGGTATCCTTTGCCCGACGGGGACCTTGTGCTCGACGGCAGTAGCCCAAGCTAGATTGGGCCTACTTCACACTACTGGGCTGGGTTTGCTCGGTCAAGCCGGGGCCCAGGCCAGAACAGGAGCCCTCCAAGTCGTAGCTCCAAGGGAGGGAGCGAGGACTTGAAAACGTTGTGCCGGGGAGGAGAGAATCCATCGGCTTGCGGTGAGCGGGGACGCGTGTACGCAAGTCTTTCCTCGTCATCGGGTGTCCGAGGATAATAGGCGCGTGTTGGTGGGGAGACGTGAAGGGACGCGACTGTCAGCCTTCACCACGTGTCATGTGCTGGGTGGCTGCTAGGGCGGCTACCCTAGGGTACTCGAGTGCCTAGTGACGCTTCAAGTCCCGTGCTGGGGTATAAGTAGGCGAGCCCCCGTCCATTCTCCATTTTTCGCCTTCTTGCTTCCAACCACTAGGATCTGCCACTCTGCTTCCGTCTGATATCTCCGCCGTGACAGCCACCACGTATTCCGCCATAGATCGCAATATAGTAAGTTTTTCTTCTCCTTTCTTTTGTTTTTCTCGTTTGTTTTAGGATCGTGGTCGGGGCATGTTGAATGCCCCGAGGAGGGGTATGGATCTCCGCCACTATGGGCGGAGCTTTCTAGGGTTTTTGAATGAGCGCCCAGAGGATAAACGCCTATTCCGATGAATACCCCGGGGACATATGCTTATTTCGATGAATGCCCCGGGGACAAATGCTTATTCTGATTAACGCCCCGGTGAAGAATGCTTATTCTGATGAATGTCTCGGGGATAATGTGTAGATTAGTTGGGTAGGTGTCCCGGGGAGACGATATGATTTTGGATTGAGCCACCGAGGATGATGCCCGGGCTGTCCTCGTCGCCCTTTTACTTGACTTGCGGTGGAAGGGTGAATTTGATCTTTGTCATCGAATTCACCATTACCTTCTGATTTTCAAGTGTTCATGACTATGTTGGTCCCGGGGACAATGGTCGAGGATAACGAGTCGGATGTCCCTCATTTCGACGAGTGAGTCCTCCCCCTTGAGGAGTGGGTGGCCGACAAGCCCCTGTCTACGCCCTCTTGTTTTGCTTCCAACCCGGTGGGAGCTTATGCCACTGTGGAGGATTGGGAGGAAGGTGATCCCCAAAACTGGCAGGTCTACCGTCCTCGAGAATGTCATTGTATATGTTCGAAGTACGGGAGGATGCGATTTCCGATGTACGAGTTCTACTTTAAGGAGGTCAGGCTCAAGCTGCCGTTCTCAAATTTTCACCTGCGCCTCTTTGACTGGTTGCGGTTGGCCCCCTCGCAATTGCATCCGAACGCCTTAGCCTTTATTCGGGCGTTCGAGGTCGTGTGTCGTTTCCTCGAGGTCGGTGTCACTTTGCAGCTGTTTTTCCGCGTCTTCCATCTGCAGCAGCAGACGGTGGATGACAGGCATGGATGGGTGTCGTTTAAACAATCGAAAAGGCTCTTCAAGACGTATATGGATTATGTTCAGGACTTCAAGGGCCGCTTCTTCGTCGTTAGCCCGACCACGCACGCGGGGGTCGACTTTTTACACTCTGAAGGGAACGGATAGTGAACGGCCAGCGGGAAGCCGTTATGCTGCCGAGGGTGCACGTGGAATGGTCCCCGAAATATTTCTCCAGGGGGACTGACCGGTATAGAGTGCGTGCGGGGCCCCTCGACGAGGAGGACATGGCTGGCTATTTGAAGATAGTCGCGTTTGTGCGTAGCCTGCTGCCGTCGAAGTTGGTGACACCCGACGGCCGATATATCCTTGATAGTCAGGGGAATGTCAGCGAGAAGGTGAGGTTGATCAACACGAAAGCCCTGCTCTAGTGTTCCTCGGAGGCGGGGGCCCTTATCTATCTAGGTGGGGGACGCCTCTTTCTTCTTTTGATTTGTTATTTTTTATCTGTTATTGACTTATTTCCTTTGTTTTGCAGGAAACATATCTTCTGTCGAGGAGAGAGTGAAGAAGTTGCGTGCGCCGAAGGTCGCTGCTATCCCGAAGAAGCGGCTTGGCCAGGTGGTCAGGCAAGCTGTCGTTGATCTAGACAACAAGGGTTCTTCGTCTCCTCAAAGCAGTCAGTCCCCCACATCTCAGGGGCCCCGAAGAGGCCTAGAGTTCAGGAGGTGGAGAGCGTGGTCGACCTGGCGACGGGCTCTGTTGAGGAGGGTTACTCAATCGCGCCCTGCCATCAGCATCCTGGTTACTTCCACGGGGCTAGGTCGCCTAGCATTCCGGCTAGGGAGGCGAAGATGGTCCTAAGTGCAGACCGGGCTTCTCGTAGGCAGGTCCTGACAGAGGATTTGGCTTCTTTGATGCAGACCTTCACCACGGCGATGGTTCTTAGCGAGGAAAGCTGCTCAGCTGTCGAGCTATCTAAGCTGCAAAGGGATCTCGCCTTCGTACAATCGCGTTTGAACAAAGCCGACGAGGATCTAGGGGAGAGCTGGGGGGAGGTGACCCAACTCACCGAGGAGCTGGAGAAGAGTCGGGGGGAGGTCGCCGCCCAACGCACAAGGGGAAATAGCGCTAAGAGAAGTTGGGGGTTGCCGAAGTGGAGGTGCAGGCGTTGAAGGCTCGTGTGGGGAAGCTAGAGACTTCCCTCCATCCCGCCGAGGATGAAACCGATGAGGATAAACAGATGGTCACCCGTGCTGACTTGATCACCAGAATCCGAGTGTTGGAGAGTAACTGCTTGGAGGCGGTCGTGGTTGGTTTTAATGGTGTTGTTGTGCAGCTTAAGGCAGTGAACTCTGACGTCGTCTTGGTCGAGGATGGGATTGGCCCCTTCCATGATATTGTCGACGGGAGAGTGGTTGATCCTAGTCTCGAGGGCTCTGGCCGCGACGTTCGCCCTGATGAGCCTGCAGTGGAGGGCGAGGAGGAAGTTTAGGTTTAGTGTTGGGCCTGCGTGCTCGTAGATTCTGGGCCTGCGTGCCAAATATTTTGTATTTTTTACAAAGTGTTCTATTGGGTCTACGTGCCCCCCTTTTGTAACTATGACTACTGGGTTGGTGCCCGATTTTATTGAATGTTTTTCAGAATTTTGTTTGTGTGTGCTTTGTTTTGTTTTGCATGGTGTTATGCTCGTTTCGTATGTTTGTATGTTTGGAATGCATGTTTGTCATGCCTTCGGGCCTATTTGGGGTTAGTAGCTCGACGATATTTGTTTCCGGAAGTGTGGAGAACTGGCCGGTTGACCGGTTGACCTGGTCGTTTCGGGGGTAGTTTATCCCCACGACCTGGACGTCCCATCGCGAGCTGGGTGTCCTGCCGATTCTGGTACAACGACGGGGAGTCTCGATCGAGGTATTCCTCGTCGAGAAGAGCCTTTTGTCTGCACACACAAAGGCAAGGCTTGCTGTTTTGTTGGTCTCTAGAAGACGCGAGGGGGTGCGGTGGTACCATGTCGCCCCCTTATGGTCGTGACGCCTGGGCGCCGCGGGCAGTGTTTAACTGTAGTACCTTTTCAACTTCTCATCGTTCCATGGTCGAGGTAGTTGATCCCCATGTAGGTTTTCGAGGTAGTAGGCCCCGTGCTCCGTCTTGTCGCGAACATGATATGAGCCTTCCCAATTCGCGGCTAGTTTGCCCTCATGAGAGTCCTTCTGGTTTCTCTGCAGGACTAGGTCGCCGATCTGAAACTCGCGTTTCAGGACTCTGCTGTTGTGGAGAAGTGCTACCTGTTGTTTCAGTCGGGCTTCTCGAAGAGCTGCCCCTAACCGAATTTATTCGAAGAGGTCGAGCTCCTCTCGGAGGGCTTCATCATTGTCCTCGGCTTCGAGGGGAGCCTCAGTTCTTCTCGACGGCTCTCGAATCTCGACTGGGATCACTGCCTCGGTTCCATACGTGAGGAGGAATGGTGTTTCCCCCGTGGTTGAGTTGGGTGTGGTTCGGTATGCCCATAGGACGCTGTGGAGTTCCTCGACCCATGCTCTCTTGGCGTCGCCGAGTCATCGCTTTAGTCCTTTGAGTATCACTCTGTTCGCGGATTCGGCTTGGCCGTTTGTCTGAGGGTGTTCGACCGAGGTAAAGTGATGCTTGGTCCCGAGCTTGGTGACGAAGTCCCAAAAATTTTTATCGGTGAACTGCGTACTATTGTCGGTGACGATGGCGAGGGGGACACCGAATCTTGCGAGGATGTTTCTTTTGTAGAATCGGAGTATGTTATGGGCCGTGATTTTGGAAAGGGCTTCGGCCTCGATCCATTTGGTGAAGTAGTTGACGCCCATGATCAGGTACTTGTTATGATATGAACCTAAGATGAAGGGAACGAGGATATCCATCCCCCACCAGGCGAACGGCCAAGGGGAGGAGAGGAATTTGAGTTCGTCCGGTGGGGCGAGGTGCATGTCCCCGTGTCGTTGACATCTGTCTCATTTCTTGACATGCTCTCTCGCGTCCTCTTGCATCGATGGCCAGTAGTATCCTGCTCGCAGGGCCTTTCTCGCCAAGGATCATCCCCCGAGGTGCTGCGCTTTGATGCACTCGTGGATTTCTTCTAGAACGACAGCGGCCTGAGATTTGTCGATGCATTTGAGGAGGGGAACCATGAAGCCTTTGCGATACAATTTGTCTTCGAGAAGGACGTACGAGCATGATCTTTGTTTGGTCGTGCTAGCTCTTTGGGGTCGGCGGGGAGGTGACCTGCGCTGAGGTAGGCGTGCAACGACATCATCCAACAGTTGATATCCCCTATGGCATTGACGTCGAGCAGTGCTTTGGCATTTTTCGTGCTCGGCTGCGATAGGATCTCTTGGATGACCGACTTGTGCCCGCCCCTCTTTTTGGTGCTTGCTAGTTTTGAGAGAATATCTGCTCGAGTGTTCTGTTCACGTGGAACGTCTTAAACTTCCGCGGAGTCAAAACTTTGCATTTTTTCCGTAATGAGAGCCAGGTACTCGGCCAGGTTATCGTTTTTCGCCTGATATTCCCCCCGTACTTGCGAGGCGACCAACTGGGAGTCCGTGAAGATTGTTATTTCCTTGGCCCCGAGGCCTGATGCTAAGCGAATCCCAGCTAGGAACGCCTCGTACTCGGCCTGGTTGTTCGTCGTTGGGAAGGCCAACATTAGAGAAACCTCGATACGGGTGCCTTCTCCGTTTTCGAGGATGATGCCTGCGCCGCTGCCCGAGGAGTTTGAGGAGCCATCGACGAAGATAGTACACTTATGATTTCCTAGGGTAGGCTCCGGGGCGGGGGTCATCTCGGCGAAGAAGTCGGCCAGGACCTGAGCTTTGAGGGTTTGCCTTCCTTTGTAGACGATGTCAAACTCAGATAGTTCCAACGACCACTTTAGCATCCGTCCAGCCATGTCTGGTCGACGGAGGAGCTGCTTGACGGGCTGCTCGATTCTGAGCATAATGGATTGGGCCAAGAAGTAATGTCGGAGGCGTCGTGTGGCGGTGATGAGGGCCAAAGCGACCTTTTCGATCTGCTGGTATCTCACTTCGGGACCGTGGAGGGCTTTGCTCGTGAAGTAGATTAGCTTTTGTCCCTCTGGGGTTTCGCTGATCAACACGGCGCTTGTGTTGTTATTATTAAAATGAGTGTTACAACTCTCCCCCACTTTAATTATTTTCATCCTCGAAAATTACCTGATGGAAACAATTCCAGATACGCATCCCGCATCCTGCTTTCTAATTCCCAGGTCACACTGCCACCTGCAGCACCTCCCTAAACCACTTTCACCAAAGCTATCTCCTTCCCTCGGAGTTGCTTCATCTTACGATCTTCAATCCTCAACGGCATCGCCTCAACGGTAAGATCCTCCCTGACTTGAACTTCATCTCTCGGAATCACATGAGATGGATCCGCGACATACTTCCGAAGTTGCGACACATGAAACACATCATGCAAATTCGAAAGCTCATGCAGCAACGCCACCTTATAAGCCACAATACCAATTCTTTGCAAAATATGATATGGCCCAATAAACTTCGGATCCAGCTTCTTGGATTTCAACGTACGACCCACACCGGTCACTGGGTTAACTCTCAGGAACACGTGATCACCTTCACTGAATTCCAGCTCTTTTCTCCGGTTATCATGATAAATCTTCTGCCTATCCTGAGAAGCTTTCATTTTCTCACGAATCATCTGAATGGTCTCAGTAGTCTGCTGCACAATTTTTGGTCCCAATACTACATTCTCACCCGTCTCATACCAACACAGAGGAGTTATGCACCTTCTACCATACAAAGCCTCAAAAGGTGCCATCCCAATACTAGAATGGTAACTGTTGTTGTACGTGAACTCGATCAATGGTAAATGAGTATCCCACGCACCATCTTTTTCTAACATACAAGCTCTCAGCAAATCCTCCAACATTTGAATAGTCCTCTCTGACTGTCCATCAGTTTGTGGATGATAAGCTGAACTCAGCTTCAACTTAGTACCCAAAGCTTCCTGCAAACTCTTCCAAAATTCTGAAGTAAACCTCGGATCTCTATCCGACACAATACTCGCCGACACACCATGAAGCTTCACAATCACCCGAATATAAATCTCTGACAGCTTCTCCAAAGGAAAACTGATATTAATCGGCACAAAATGTGCAGACTTCGTAAGTCGATCCACAATTACCCAAATGGCATCAAATCCTCTTGCCATGTTCGGCAATCCTGTAACAAAATCCATGGTGATACAATCCCATTTCCAAACCGGAATTTCCAACGGTTGCATAAATCCAGAGGGTCTCTGATGTTCCACCTTCAATTTCTGACATGTCAAATAGGCGTAAACAAACTGAGCTATATCTTTTTTCATGCCTGACCACCCAAAATATCTTCCTTAAATCGTGGTACATCTTAATAGCTCCCGGATGAATACTCAAACTACTATGATGTCCTTCACTCCGAATTAACTTCTTCAGCTCGTCATTATCCGACACACAAATCCTGCCTCGAAACCTCAACACACCTGCACTATCCAACTTAAAATCACTATCGGAGTCACTTCCTACTCCAGACATCAAATCCACTAGCTTCACATCTAGCTTTTGGCCTTCTCTAATCATATCCAAGAAGTCGTTGTTCACTTGCAATTTGCCCAACATCACGCAATCTGCCGTAGTCTCACAAACCATGCTCAAATCTCTGAATTGCTCAATAAGTTCCATTTCTTTCACCATCAAAGCCGACATATGAATCGCTTTTCTGCTCAAAGCATCTGCCACCATACTTTCCTTTCCTGGATGATAACTCAAACTGAAGTCATAATCCTTCAAGAATTCCAACCATCTTCTCTGTCTCATATTCAGCTCTTTCTGGTCAAACAGATACTTCAGACTCTTATGATCGCTGAACACCTAAAACCTTGAACCATACAAATAGTGCCTCCAGATCTTTAACACAAAAACTACCGCATCCAATTCAAGATCATGAGTAGGATAATTCCGTTCATGCACCCTCAGTTGCCGTGAAGCATACACCACCACCTTACCATTCTGCATAAGAACTCCGCCTAATCCCATCTTAGACGCATCACAGTACACCACAAACGGCTTGCTCGGGGTCGACAATACTAACACCGGTGCCGTAGTCAATCTCTTCTTCAATTCTACAAAGCTCTCTTCACAAGAAGCATCCCATACGAAAACTTGGTTCTTTCTCGTCAACTAAGTCAATGGCAACGCCAAAGTAGAAAAACCTTCGATAAACCTTCGATAGTACCCTGCTAAACCCAAAAAGCTTCTAACTTCCGTTGCTGTCTTCGACGGTTCCCACTGCAACACTGCACTCACCTTTGATGGATCTACCGATATACCATCACCAGATATTATATGGCCCAAGAAACTTACCGTTTTCAACCAGAATTCACACTTAGACAGTTTCGCAAACAACTTATTATCCTTCAACACTTGCAAAGCAATTCTCAAATGTCCCACATGCTCTTCCTCAGACTTAGAATAGATTAGCATATCGTCAATGAACACAACAATAAACTGATCCAAATAAGAATGGAAGATTCGGTTCATATACTCCATGAACACTCCCGACGCATTAGACACTCCAAAAGGCATTACCGCATATTCATAATGTCCATAACGAGTTCTAAATGTGGTCTTCTGAATATCAGCTTCTTTCACTCTGATCTGATGGTAACCTGACCTCAAGTCAATCTTACTGAACACTCGAGCTCCCACCAACTGATCCATCAAATCATCAATCCTTGGAAGAGGATATTTGTTCTTAATGGTCACTTTATTCAACTGACGATAATCGATGCATAAATGCATACTACCATCCTTCTTCTTCACCAACAACACTGGAGCTCCCCATGGTGACACACTCGACCTGATAAACTTCCTATCCAACAACTCTCCAATCTGAGACTTCAATTCGGCCAATTCCACTGTCGACATCCTATACGGCGCCATAGAGATAGGCCTCGTAACAGGTACAAGATCAATGCTAAACTCCACTTCTCTCTTCGGAGGTAACTCTGTAATATCATCAGGGAACACTTCAGGAAACTCATTCACCACCGCCAACTCCTTCAGGGACACTTTACTGTCAACAGATAATGATGCAAACAAAGCAAACATTTTAGCTTCGCCCTCCAACAAGATCCTTAATTCCTTACTAGACAAGGAATCCGCCAATGCTTCTTCCTCCGGCGCAAGAAACAACAACACCTTCCGAAAACAATCGATGTAGAATCGGTTGAACTCCAACCAGTTCATACCCAGAATAAAATCCAACTTACCAAGGGGCAAGCAAATCAGATCCACTCCAAAATCTCTACCAAAAATAGTCAGCGGACACTTCAAACTTACCAAAGAAGTAGTCACTGAACCAACAGAGGCAGTTTCAATAGTCATCCTCCGCTAAAGAGTAGTCGACACCAATCCTAACCTCTTCACACAATCAACAGAGATGAACAAGTGGGTTGCACCCGTATCAATAATAGCAGACAAGGGAACATTTTTGATGAAACAAGTACCTTGGATAGAACGCTCCTCACTAGCAACTTGAGTTCCCACCACCGCAAACACTTTACCGATAGTCTGAGACACCTGAGACGGCTTCGGCTTCTCGCAATGCGTACTAATATGACCCTTCTCACCACAGTTATAATAGGTAGGCATAGCGATCCGACAATCAGCTACCACATGGCCCGGCTTACCACACTTGAAACACTTCTTCACCTCATGAGAAAAATCATTGGCATGATGACCCGTGCCACCGCACCGGTAACATTTTCCACCAGCAGACGCTCTCCCTTCTCTGGGCTTATTATCAGCAGTAGCCTTAAAATTCCCCTTATCAGCAGGAACGCTGTAAGGAGTACCATCAAACCTCTGCTTACCCTTACGATCATTTGTAGCCTTGTAATATGCAATCCTAGCCCGATTATCATTATCATAAATCCTGCTTCTGCTTATTATCTCAGGATAATCCCTGATCTTCTGACAAGTGATCCCCATCTTAACTTCTGGACGCATCCCATTCTCAAACTTCAAACACTTGGAGGTCATCACCCCGTCAGTATTGTAATGAGGATAATACTGCACCAACTCTTCAAACTTAGCAGCATACTCAGCCACCGTCATATTGCCCTGCTTCAGCTCCAGAAACTCTATCTCCTTAGCACTTCGAATATCCTCCGGAAAATACTTCTCCAGAAAGCCAGTTCGAACCACATCCCAAGTAATCGCAGTCCCTGCACTCTCCAATCTTTGGCGACTGTTGTCCCACCAAGCTTCCGCTTCACCTTCCAGCATGTGGGTACCAAACCTCACTTTCTGCTCATCACTACAACCCATCGTCCTGAAGATCTTCTCAATCGCCTTCAGCCACTTCTGAGCAGCTTCGGGATCCAAAATTCCTCCTTGAAACGCCGGCGGCTTGTTACTCTGAAACTGCGCCAAATCCCTGAATTGCGCACCCGCAGCTTGGTTCTGATTAGCAACCACCTGCGCCATTGCTTGCATATCTGCAGCCAACGCATCATCATTCCTTCCCGCCATACTGCTCAACAACAACAACGCCAGGTTAACAGATAAACAAACTCTATTCTACAAATAGACTCAACTACTACACTTGGCGGACGGACCGACCTGCTCTGATACCAACTTGTAACACCCCGTTTCCCCAAAAATAAAATAAATGAAATTTAAATCAAAACAAATATCAGAGTTGCCACACCAACACGGGATGTCACAAAACAGAAACTCAACAAAACATTTCATTTATATGAATTCAACAATAAGTAGCAGAAATCATCATATAGATATATACATATAATAATCATATACATTGATATTTGGCCATCCGCCCAAAATATACAAAATATATCCACCAAAAGGATTCATCTAAAACATGATACGACACGGAGTCAAAGCAAAATCATCAGATAAACAAATAACACCCAAAAGCCCTGTGTTACGTATCAGAGCATCCCTACGACTCGACTCACCACTATCCAAGCTAGCTACGCACCTGAATTATATGTACTTCCAAAGAAGCACAGACCACAACAACAACAAAAAGGGGTGAGAAATCACGATCAAAAATATAGCGGTAATAATGTACATGAATAAAAGGCAGTAAACAAACAAACATCATTCAACATACATCAACCCGGACCTACAGTCCAACACCGACACAGTACACATAACAATGCAAACATATGCAACTCAACACCATGATATGCGGTACCGACTCAACAACAATGATGGACACCGGGCCATCAACCCTCCACAAGGGAGCACCGGATGAATCACATACACTCCATCCGAGCAACGATTCATCCCACCATTCTCCACACAGGAGCACCGATGGACACCAGGCCATCAACCCTCCACAAGGGAGCACCGGATGAATCGCATACACTCCATCCGAGCAACGATTCATCCCACTAAGACATCATGATATGCACGACACTAATGCACATAACAACACAAGCACCCACGGTGCACACGATCCTCCTGATCACATTTCAGCACACATCATATATATATATGAATATACATATTCCACACATCACCACATCCATGTATAATAACATACACCCATTGAATTATTCTAATTAAACGAATATCAAGGAAATCATGTTCCACACCACACATACACTCTCCACAGTTCTCTATCAATCTCATATTCAGTCATGACCAACAAGGGTCCAATAACACCAGAGAATAGAACAGAAAAGCACCAAAAACACAAACTACTGTCATGCTCGCTGGCTCACTCGCCTAGCGAAGCATCAGCGAAGGCTCGCTACTCGCTCGCCCAACAAACTCCCTAGCGAAGGAAGACAGTGACTACTGGAAGCACTCTTTACCCAGTTCGCCTAGTGAAGCATCAGCGAATGCTCACTATTCTTTCGCTAGGCGAATGTCTGCGATTTCACAAAAACCCCACTGTCCAGAATCAGTAACACTCTCCAAAATCGCCCGATTACGCGCAACCCAGTTCCCACATCATCAGGCCAACATATTACGTCCTAGCTACATACTCTATTATCGATTCTACTCGACAAAACCTCGGCTCAACCAAATTATTCACTTTCGGCTTAAAAATTGTAAACTACCGAAATCCCCAAAATCATCCCAACAATCACATGCAATGGTTTTATCATATCAGCAACAACTCAGAATCATAACAACATAACAATTAAGTTCATCAAAACCTATGGGGTTAGGGAAATCCCCCTCTACCTAGAATTCATGCAATACCAATTTCGACCCGATTCTCCTCCTCTTACCTCGATAACTCGATCAAGCTGTTGAAAACTCTTCGAAGAATCGATAGTCTAAGCTCTTCTTCTTCCCCTTGATTCTTCTCCTTCAATCTTCCTTCCAATTTACCGTGCTCTTCCTTTCTCATCTTCTTCCAACTTTTCTCTCCTTCTATCGTGTTCTCCTTCTTCCTTCCAACTTTCTTTCCCAAACAACCCATAATACCCTTTTTTTTACTAATTCTTTTATTCCATTAATAATAATAATAATAATATTAATAATAATAATAGTAATAACAATAATAATAATAATATTAATAATAATAATATTAATAATATTACTATTATTCATTAAACTATCATTATCAGTAATAATTTTATTATTAGTCTTAAAGTCCAAAGTTATCAATTAAACTCCAACTTAAGGGCTACTCACCCCGCACTAGAACACACTCTTATAATGGGCACCGCAAATAAAATAACATAGAAAAACTAGATAATTAAAATGGGTGTTACAATAGGTATAGGGTTTCTCCAACTCCGGGCCTCGTCAGCACGGGTGGTTCTGACAGGACGCGTTTGAGGTGATGGAGGGCTTGCTCGCATTCCTCTATCCATTTGAACGTGACTTCCTTTCTGAGCAACTTGAAGAAAGGGAGGGCGTGCTGTGTGGACTTGGCGATGAATCGGGAAAGTGAGACGAGTACGCCGTTGAGGGATTGTATGGATTTCTTTGAGGTGGGCGTGGTGATTTCCGAAAAAGCTCGGCACTTGTCCGGATTTGCCTCGATCCCACGCTCGGTCAGGTAGAAGCCGAGGAATTTCCCTGCTCGGACCCCGAAGGTACACTTCTCCGGGTTAAAGCGCATTCTGTATTTCCTCGTTGTGTCGAAGACCTTTATGAGATGAGCCGTATGGTCGAATTCCATGCAGGACTTGACAATCATGTCGTCCATACACACCTCGAGCATGTCGCCGATCTCTTCCCAGAAGACTTTGTTCATCATCCGTTGGTATGTGGCGCTGACGTTCTTTAGGCCGAAAGGCATTACATTATAGTAATAGTTGCCCGATTCCGTCATGAAGGCCGTGCTCTGTTTGTCGCGTTCGTCCATAGGGATCTGGTTGTATCACGAGTACGCGTCCATAAAGGACAAGAGTTTGAAGCCCGCCGAGTTTTCGACGAGCTTGTCGATGTTAGGGAGGGGCTATGCGTCCTTAGGACATGCCCGATTAAGATTCGTGTAATCAACACACATGCGCCATTTTCCATTACTCTTTTTGACAAGTACAACATTGGACAGCCAGGTTGAATACCGGGCTTCCAAAATAAAATTTGCCTCTAGGAGGTCTTTTATAACTTTTTCAGCAGCCGCCGACTTTTCAGGGGACTGCTTACGCCTACGTTGGACTACGGCCTTGGTGGTCGGGTTGACGGAGAGCTGGTGGCAGGCGACCTCAGGTCGAGTCCGGGAATCTCCGCGGCGCTCCAGGCGAAGAGATCAGCGTTCTCGCGGAGGCAGGCCTTCAGTTGTTTCCTCGCAAGGTCAGGAAGTCCTGCCCTGATCTTCATAGTTCTTGTCTCGTCGTTCTCGAGGGTTACTATCTCGAAGTCACCGTCTGAGATGGGGCGCGCTGGGTGGGTGGGTTGCCCGTTGGATGGAGGAGCGTCGCTGGCTTCGTCTTCACGGTCGGACTCTTCAGTGAAGCGGCTGTCAAGGTCTACCGAGCCGACGAGCTCCTTGGGTTTGCTCTTTGGAGTAGCGGTGGGCGCTGCTTTTTTGGTTGCTGGGGAGATTGTGCTTAGGCCTTTCAGCGCGGCCTCGAAGCATCTCTGGCTAGCCTCAATGTTTCCGTTTAGGGTGACCACGGCCCCTCGCCTTGTGTAGTACTTCATTTATAGGTGGACGGTGGAGGGCACCGCGGTGAGCTCTGCCATCATCGTCCTGCCCAAGATACAGTTGTAGAGGGACGGACATTCTATGACCAGGAAGAAAACATAGACCTCCCTGGCCGTTTCTTTTCCCCCGAAGGTGACCTTTAACTACACGTACCCCCACGGCCTTGTTGTCGTTTCGTTTAACCCCTGGAGGTCAGAGCCCACGTAGGGGGACAGGTTGGACTCGTCGAGTTGGAGGGTTGTGAAAAGGTGGGTGTACATGATGTCCATCGAGCTTCCCCCATCGACCAGGATGCGTTTGACGTCGAAGTTTTCCATCTGTGCCCGTATCAGGAGGGGAATGTTTGAGTTGGGGGAGCCCCCGGGAAGCTCTTCGAGGTAGAAAGTGATCGGGTTGGATCGGCCACGAAACTTGTCGAGGGTGCTCATTTTGCCGGAGTTGCTGGTGATGAGTTCCTCGAACTTCCTTTTTATCGATCCAACGGATAGGTTCCTCAGGGATCCGCCGGAGATGACCATGGCTTTCGGAAAATACTTCCATCGGCTGGTGGGGCGTACAGGCTCGTCGGGCAGATCAGGCTCGGCGGGGAGGCCGAATTTTCTGAGCGCGAACCAATCCTTAGGTCGGCTGACGCTGAGGGCAACCTATAGACCGTTGTCACCGTCAGAAGAGGGGAGGTCTTCGACTCTCTTGGCCTCGGGAGCATCTTGCCGCAGGGCTTCTCCTCCCCGGGTGTATCTTTTCAGGTGCCCATCCTTGATCAAGATTTCAATCGCATCCTTGAGGTGGATGCAGTCTTCTGTAACGTGCCCGTGGATTTTGTGGAAGCGGAAGAACTTTGATTTGTCCACGTTGGGTTTGGGGGGTGTCGGCCTAGGGAAGCGGACCCCCGCCTGGACAAACTCCATTTTGGCGCACTCGGCCAATATGCGCTCGCGGGAAGCG
Organism: Lathyrus sativus; assembly: GCA_963859935.3. NCBI lineage: Eukaryota > Viridiplantae > Streptophyta > Magnoliopsida > Fabales > Fabaceae > Lathyrus > Lathyrus sativus. The sequence goes on from OZ012740.1 coordinate 432,934,304, forward strand.
ACTAGAGCTGTATACTCTGTGAATCGGCCGGCAGGACCGCGTTGCTCGCGGGGACGATCCTCCCATTGGCGATCTCCTCCGTGCCGGTGGCTCGAGGCTCCGTCCTCTCGGGACCCGCAGGGGGTCTCTCGGTCTTGAGTGTCCCGGGCGGAGTTGGCCGCTTGAGTCTCCTCGAATCGGATGTAATGCGCGGCTCTGTCGAGGAAGTCTTGTAGAGAGGTTGGTCGGTGTATGGCCACAGCCTCGTAGAATTTAGAGTCCCGGTGTAGGCCTTACTCCATCAGGTAATGTTTCATCTTGTCTGACGTCGTTACCTGTACTGCCTCTCGTGTGAACCTTTCGATGTACTTCCGAAGGGGTTCGTCGGGAGCCTGGATTATGGCGCTCAACGCGGCCTCCGTCTTCGGATGGCGCTGGGATGCTGTGAAGTGTCTTGAAAAGAGATCCTTCAGGACCCTCCACGATGTGACCGATTCTGGCTCAAGGCTTTTGTACCACGTCATGGCGCCTTTCCTCAGCGTTGTTGGGAAGAGTCTGCATTTGATAGCTCCTCGGACATTTCGGTAGTCGAGCATGGCCTCGATGTCTTCTAGGTGGTCGTCTGGGTCGGAGGTACCGTCGTACGTCGAGAGTGCTAGGGGCTTCTCCATCCCGTAGGAGATGGGAGCAACCATGATCTCTCGGGACAAGGGGGTCCTATAGTCGTCCTCGTCACTGAGAGTTGGTGATCGAGGGGGTGATGGCCCTGGTGGCGGAGGTGCTTGATTTTGCACCCTCGGCCTCCTGACCGGGGGTTCGACCCTCGGAGGTCTGGTCGGAGGATCCCCCCTAGCTGGTCGTTGCTCCCGGACTTGTCTCCTAGGCGACCTAGTCCGTTCCCGCACTACTTCGGGTTGGGGCCTTTCTAGCCGGGGTCGATGATTCCTTGGGCGAGGGGAAGGACTCCTCCAATTTCCGTTCTGGTCTTCCCGTGGAGGGGACCTCAACGGGACTTTGTTCTCTAGTGCGCCAATCCGTGCGTTCTGTTGGAAGAATAGCTGATTCGTTTGGTTAATGGCCGCGAAGAGGGCGGCCACCGTCGGATCTGATCCGGCCGGGACAAGGATGGGCTGGAACGCTGCCGGGCTCCGTGGTCGAAGAACAGTATGGTGTGCAGCTTCTGTGGACGATGGAGAGGCAGTCTGGTCGTCCCTCTCGTCGGTCTCTGGAGGTTGGTATGCTTCCGTTTGCTTGTCGCCGTTCGCGGTGGGAGCAAGGGTGAGGTCGTGAACGACATCGTCGTGGTGTGGGCTAGCCATGATCGCAGAATGTTGATGAAACTTTGGTTCTCTGCTCGGAGGAATGGGGAAGTTTTATGTTCCCACAGACGGTGTCACTGATCTGACCTGATCAGAAGGGGATCACTGACTGGCCGCACCCTGCTGGATTTATGCATGTTCAACGGTGTATAGAAGGAGATGAGGGTGTACCTGCAAGGCACTCCGATGCCAAAGTAAGTGTTTGGACAGAGTGACGGCAAATACCGAAAAGGGTAAGAAGAGAATACCTGGCCCTCTTGGAGAAGAGGGTATTTATAAGGAGACCCCAACGCAGGGCCAACGGTCATTTGAGTTGGGCTGGATGGCCAGACCCAACCCAAGTGACTGCTAGGGCTTACGTGGCGTAGTGAAGACCAGGACGTGGTCTTCGCCCTAGTTCAACTGTCCCGTGATCTCCAGAAAGTTGGTTTGACCTACTCTTTCGGAGGCGGATAGTTGGTTGGTGACGTGTCCCCGCGGAGGGGAGCACGTGGAGAACGTGTGAAGGACATGTTGTTCTTCTCGACAAGGGAGAAGGATCTTCCCACGGAGGGGTATCCTTTGCCCGACAAGGACCTTGTGCTCAACGGCAGTAGCTCAAGCCTGATTGGGCCTACTACACATTACTGGGCTGGGCCTGCTCGGTCAAGCCGGGGCCCAGGCCAGAACAATAATTATACCATTTTTTATTGATTTTTCCTTTGAAAAATATTTTTAAAATGAAATTAGGGTTTTTCATCTTGATTCAACCTTTTCAAAAATTTATTTCCATACACTTGGGCCTCTATTAGAGTGTATGACCCAACCCTCTATGTAAATAAACCAATTTTCTGGGCCTCTACTACAGTAGAAGTCCCATTGCGCTTTTCAAAATCAAGGTGTTGTCACTATTTTCAATACAAATAATGGGCCTCTAATAGAGTATAAGCCACATCTCTTTGTACATAAATAAATATTTTTAGGGCCTCTACTATAGTATAAGTCCCTCCTCTCCGTTTTCAAAACAACTGTGTGTTTTTCAAATAATCAGGGCCTCTCCCTGAGTATAAGCCCCAACATTCTTTTTTTTTTCAAAACTTAATAAGTCAGGGTCTCTGCTACATCATAAGGCCCCTCTTATCCTTTTCAATCAATTACCATCATCTGGGCCTCTTCTAGGAGTGTAAGTCCCATCTCTCTTTCTGTTTCCAAAACTTCCCTTATATTTTCATAACTTCAATCTTCCAAATTCAATCTAAACCCAGCATCAATCTTCTCAATCATCTGGGCCTCTCCCTGAGTATAAGACCAAACACCCTTTAGTAAATAGAAATTCTTTTAGCCTCATTCATCCCGGGCTTTGTACAAGAGACAAACAATCATCTGTGCCTCTATATAGAGTGTAAGACCCAACACCTTTTCTCCTCTCCTACTTAAGATCAAGTCATCTTCAAATTCAAATTCAAAATCATTTCAAAATTTTCTTTAATTTCTCAAAACCCTAATACAATCTTAAAGAAAAAATGTAATCAATCATAATACACTTGGGCCTCTATCCAGAGTATAAGACCTACCACCTTTCTCAATTCAATTCATACTTGCTTATATACTTGTTTATATATCTTTATATATATATATATACTTGTGCATATCTTGTTAAGTTTCCCTTAACATGTAGATCATCCTTAGTTTAGACTAGTTCAAACAACAAAATCATTTCAATCATTGTAACTTAGTTCAAACAACTAGTTCCCTCTTGTACAAAGGAGTTCTTCTCCCCAATACAGTTAGCCTCCTCTTGGGATTTGTTCGATTTACTTAACCTTGAAACACTTCATTAAAGAGAGGATTATTCTTCCCTTATGTCAAAACTCATGAAGGAGGATGTGGCATTGCTCTGGATATTTCAAAGTCCAAGTTAAAAGCTTCTTCCCTTATGTCAAAACTCATGAAGAAAGAGGTGGCATTGCTCTAGATATTTCAAATTCCAAGCTCAAAGCTTCTTCCTTCATGAAATTTCACTTCTCCTATAAAGGAAGACGTGGTATTGCTAGATTCCACACATCCCAGTTAAAGAAAATTCCCTTATAATCATTTATTCAATGTTTGTGATGGATAAATGAGATATCTCCCTTTAGAGATGACAAACTCACTCAGTCAAACTTTTAGCTTCGGTCTTGGGTTTGAACAAGACACAAATAATCCTTTAGCTTCAATCTTGGGTTTTAAACAAGACACAAAATACTCTTTTAGCTTCAATCTTGGGCTTTGAACAAAATACAAAACAATTTCCTTGCATAGATTTAAGAGGAATTACGAATGCTCTGATTTTTCAGTTTCTTTTTTGAGAATACGTAGGCATAAGATTGCAAAATCTTAGCGAGCACACTAATAAAAAAGAAAAACCTTTAGGTCTAGGTGCCTACCAAAAACAATAGAAAACCATAAAACAAAAAAACATTTCCTCAGTCCTCACAAAGGAGAAACTTTCCTATTCAAACAACAAAACAAACCTAAGCAAGTAATTAATTCAACAGTAGAAATATACAATAAAGGTTCCTATATAGTAGTATAGATACTCAGGGTGTTAATAGCTTCCCTTAGTATATAACCAACCCCTGGTTCTATATCTCTTAGCATTTGTAAGAAAAACATTTACGAGCAGAGTTAGTTTGAGATATCTTCCCCTTCCTTTTAAGTATCATAGGATAAATATTAGAAATCAGAAAGTAGCGTTAAATGCGATAGTGATCGCGTTACTAAAACCAGAGCTACAGAAAAATGGCGACTTCACTGAGGACTTTTCTTTTCTTATCTAGAGGGTTAAGCCTTACATTGCATATATTTTACTACTTCATTTGCTTATTTGCTTTCTCATTCATCTGCTATTTACCATCATATTATCTGCTTATTTACCATACCTGTTTAATTTGCTTTTATCTAGGAATGTGATTAATACACATGTGGTGAGTCAAAAAGTCCTTAGTGGGCTTGAGAGCATATTTTAAGATAGGAGGTGGCAAGATCAAGAAGGCTTATAGGGAGTGAGTCCCGACCAAGCTAATTTGAAAGTCCACCAAATCAGTAGAGGTACCCTTTTGGAATTACTGATGTTGAGCGAGCAAGTCGCGAATACATTACTTTTTCCACTAGGAACCTATGAAACTGAGGATTAGTAAACATTTAACCATTTGGCCTTTTTAGGACGTAGTGCAGTGACTATCAGGGATAGTTGATACACGATACTACACTCAAATGAGATCCACCTTGAAGATATTACAACTCTCCTGAGTCAGTCAATTTACTGGTAATATCCTAAAGAGGGGTCGATTATTTTGGGAACCTTTGTTGGAACCCATTCTACAGGTACAAAAATTGAACCCCTAGTACATACCTTAGGGATGGGTAGATCCATGGCTCCATGCTCATGACGATGAACTCTTAAACCCATGTTTTCATACTTGTGTTTGCTGCATTCATTCATTCATGCATTCATAAAAAAATTTCAAAAAAAAAAATATTTTTCAAACTTTTCAAAAGAACTAAAAAATATGGTTGTTGCAAATATCAAAGAGAGAAATTGTGCTATGGATTTCGGTAGAAGAAAAACTCAGAAGTACACCTTCAGGAGTCCAAAACTGGAAGACCTAAGGAAATTAGGAAGGTTGATTACCAATTTGAGGCTTTCAGAGCTAAATACAAAGGACTTTTGTCTCTTTCAAAGGTTAACATGGTGGAAGGAGTTCTATCTACATTGGTTCAGTTATATGATCCGGTATACAACTGCTTCACTTTTCTAAATTATCAGCTCACACCAACATTGGAAGAATACTCTCATCTGAGTGATTTACCTATCACTGATCAAGACCCTTTCTCCAGTCTGGAAGAAATTCCAAAAGATCAAACCATTGTAAGAGCTACCTTCTTGGAAGTGTCAGATATCAAAGCTCACATGACCACCAATGGAGGAATTCAAGGTCTACCAGCTAAATTCTTGATGGAGAAATCCCTATAATTTTCTAGCATAGGGAACATGGTTGCCTTCGAGGATATCTTTGTTCTACTCATTTATGGGTTATTCCTTTTTTCGAACATTGAAAAATTCGTCGACATCGGTGCTATCAAGATATTCTTAATCGGGAATTTGGTCCCGACTTTGCTTGTAGATGCTTACCACTCAGTGCATCTAAGGAATTTGTACAGCGGAGGGATGATTACATGTTGTGCCTCATTACTTTACAAATGGTTTATTTCTCACTTACCCAAATCTGCTGCTTTTTAGGATCTCAAAAGTGGTATGCGATGGTCACAAAATATTATGTCCCTCACTCGTTCTGACATAGATTGGTACAATGGGGTCAATAACAGAATAAAGATCATTGAAAGCTATGGAAGTTTCCCCAGTGTACCCCTCATCGGTACTAAAGGAGGAATCAACTACCACCCAGTTTTAGCCCGTTGTCAGCTTGGTTACCTGATGAAAAACATACTACATAACATTCATCTAGAAGGTCTTTTCTTTAAGGAGGGAGAAAATGACAGAGCACTCAAAGAAGAGGTCGTACATGCCTGAAAGGAAGAGAGTCTCTGGGAAAACCAAATTGCATCTCTGAGGAGCCTTATCTCCAATGGGTACAAGCTAGAGCCATCAAGTTAAAGATGTCTTACCCTTATCAAGAAGTATTTCCCCTAAAGGTATATATCCTATACTTTATGAACGACACAGAGAAACTTTAGGTTGCTTTTAATAAAATTCGACATGAAAAAAATCTTGGAGGAACAAGTATCAAATTATCATCTTAGAATATGCAAATATTCAAGAGATATTGAAGGAAAAAGATGCTCTGGTTGAGATATTGAAGCAGCATGCTGCAGAAAGCCAAGAGGAAAAAAATTTTACTCTCTCCCTTCACCTGGAAAAGGATCATCGACCCGCCAACGGTTGAAGAAGGCCGATCAAGGAAACGAAATGGAAATCAACAACCAGTATCTGGACCTTTGTCCATAATTCCTTAGGATCTATAAGTCTAGTTTCCCTTCCTGCACTTTGTAAAATAATGTACTTTTCTCTATAAGATATTGTAATCCTTTGAATTCAATAAAGAGTTTCCATCATTGTATGATATTTGCAACATAATTGTTAAAAGTTCTTTTGAAAACTAAAAAAGGAGCATTTGCATTTTCTTTGCACATCATGCATCATTTTAGCATTTCACACACTCTTCATAAAAAAAACAAAAAACTTACACTTTCATCACACTTTAAAGAGTCAAACTGTTTCATTCATACAATACTTGGGCCAATCGTCAGAAGAAAATGGACGATCTTGAGTAAGATAATAGAGAGTTGAGAGAGGAGGTCGCTATTCTAAAAGAAGGTATGGAAAGACTCAATGGCATGATTGAATCAATGGCAGCGACTTAAGATCAACCAGCTCAAAGGACTGTGATCTCAGAAATTGTGTATGCACCAATATTTGAGGCACCCGTCAGCCTTTCTCATTACAACATGCCTAAAGTTTTTCCCTGGGGCATGCCTTTCAATTTTGTTCCTGAAGGATATATGCCTCCGGTCACTGGAAGCCCAGAAGCTACAACTAGAATCTCCAGACTTGAAGATTACAAACTATATACATATAGATGGCGTGAAATTGCCGCTAGATCTATCCTCCTCTCGAGGTAAAGGAAATGACGAAAATCTTCTTGAAAACCTTGAGTTCATTCTATTATGACCGAATGATCGCCAATGCGCCTAATGACTTTGCCGAGATGGTAAGCATGGGAGTACGCCTTGAGGAGGCAGTCTGAGAAGGCCGATTGGTCAAAGATACATAACCAACCACTAGTAACAAGAGGTTTGGAAGCACTTTCCAAAAGAAGAAAGAGCAAGAAATCAACACTATTTCACAGGGTCAACAAAGACGATGATACCAACCTCGACAGGTAGCAATAGTATCTCCTACTATCTCCAGACTTTGTGATTCACAGATAAGTTCGTCACAACTGGGTCGCTATTGATATCCTAGATATTGTCCATATTTCAAAGTAATTGCCTCATCTTTAGTTTGCTTTATTGTTGTCCTTTTTTTATATTTAATTGTATCTTATCTTAATGTCGTGGTATGGATTGGGTAATTTGGTGGTAAACTATGAGGGAAAGACTCTACACCTGAGTCTAGAGTGTAAAATTGAGATAGGAAAGGTAGAGTAATGTTCTTGGCAGAAACTAAGGCTAGGATGAAGTGTTGATGGAAGTGAAGATGAAGACAATCTGCTCTATAAGAGTATTGGAGTGCAGCAATTGTGTTCTAGTTTCTACTAAAAGCACCTGATCTATTAGCTAGAAAGTTTCCTGGCAAGAAACTTGTCTAGAAGATGGTGTTGGTGAAAGCACTACTTAGGTCAGTTTATTTCTGATCTAAGTGCATAGGAGCATATGACCCTGGTCATATTGGATGTCAAGGATAAGTGGCAGTTATCTCTGACTTTCTAAAGAAGTCTCTACTTAAGGAAAGCGGGAATCCTTGTGTAAAGAATTCTTTTGTGACCCTTCCTCATTGAAGAATCAAGCCTTGGCAAGTTTGGTTTCTCTTAAGAGGAGTTCATGAAGCAAATGCACTTCAAGGTAATTGTTGTGGCACAACAAAGTAGGATTAAGGTTGACTACTCCACCCTGATATCAAGCCTATGTACTCTTGAGTGAAGAGAATCGTCTAAGTGGCAGAATGAAAGCCTAAACTCTCCCCATGGATGTCTTAACCAAAGTTATGACATCAAGCAGGAAATTCGAGGCCTCAAGTGATGGTGTGGCACATCATTTGAAGATAAGTTGATCTTCGCAGGTATGAATGGAATTAATGCTTCATATCATGCAGTTTGCGGGAGCTGTGTGAAGAAGTAGATGCCTTGCTTTGAAGCAAGAAGATGTTGAGACTTGAAGATCAAAGTGGCCTGGTGAAAGATACTGAGTAACCAAACAGTGGCATTTGGTTATGTAAGTAGTGTACCTAAGAAAACTACTCTTGTGCATAAGGGTAGTAGTTGAAGACCAAAGAAGGTGTTGTGTCTGTTCATGCTTGGAACTAATTACTCTGGTGCAGAAGGGTAATTGGTTGGAGACCAAAAGAGGATTTGTTTCTGTTCACATATTGGAGCTTGTGGTAGAAGCCCTAAGTTGTGTATAGAAGATTACCTTCCTGTGGAGATGTATTTGATCAAGCTGGTGGAGCTGTGAAGATCTTCAGTTGGATTACTAGGCAGCAATAAGTCCAGTATAGGCACATAAAGAACCATGGGATGGTGTGTCTGTGATATGAACCATCTGATATGTGAAGATCTCTTGTGGAACTTGTGATTCACTTCTTGGCTAAGAAGTACTCTATCTTGTCATACGGGAGAATGATGAGGTAAAAGGACTGTCTTGGAGTATGATGTGAAGGTATTGAGTGCATTCTGATGTGATAAAGTCCCTATGCGGTGTCTATCTTGTACTCAGCCTAAGGCCATAATACTTGTGGAGAAGTGGTCTCTTCTACTACAAGTAACTCTAGGAAGAGGTGAATCAGTTTGGTGCCTTCTCTCTGTATGAGCATAGAGTTGGTCATGAGAGGTAATGTGGTGATCTTGGAGCAGCTGTTATCAAAGATAGGGGAGAGCTTCTATTTGATGGGTGTACTACTTGCTTGTGGTTCAAGCAGTAAGTGAATGCGTTCAACATGTGTATTGAACAGAGAATGAGTTCTTGAAGACATGAAGATGCGTCTTGTGTTTTCCATTCATGTGCACTGGTTACCATTGATATGGGAGAGTTATACTTCTATCCAGGATCTGTTGTTGCAAGAGTGCAGTTATGTGTCAAGATTGTTTGTGGTTTCAAACAAATCTGGAACTTGATGAAGGCAGAATGTCAGACAAGATGTTGTGACATTGGGTTACTGCTCCAAGCTCATGGTGAAGATGACAGGGTAGTCCTGTTGGGTCTGTCATTAGGTGACAAGGGATCAAGTCAGGTATTTGGGCCTCTATCCAAGTACTATATGACTGGTGAAGATGAAGATCAAGACACCATCAGCCTTGATCTTGTGCATATGGAAGGATTCTCACTCTGACATCTTGAAGGAGTTTCTAAGATGAATCTGAGTGAACTCACAGATAGTTGTCTATCTACCTCTCCTATAAGGAGGGAGTACTAAGTATGCATGACAGGGGGAGTTGTGCTAATATTGAGCTGTATGAAAAGGGTGTTGATTCTCAGGCAAGCGTGTGAGGTTGTAATATCAGACAAGATGGCTTGATATTGTGTTGGCTGGTGTACTATTGTGCCTTGGCAACATGTTTATGGGTTACTATCTGGGAGAGTTTATTTTCTCTACAGAAGGTTTGTGGGTCTCAAATTGGGGATTTAAGATAAATTGTTACTTGTGGCAAGTAGTTAATTGATTATCCTTTAATTGGTGATGTCAAAAGTGTCATTCCTGAAGGTGCAGCTTCAGACAGGACAAGAACCCAAGATTCAAGCCTGATTCAAGAGATCAAGAAATGGTAGACTTGGACACCATGGGCAGTTTGTACACTTACTCCAATTTTTGTCAATTTTTGACTAAACCAAGGGGGAGTTAAGTGCTGTTAAAGGCTGTTATCTGTTGCAACTATCAAGGGGGAGCATGATAGTAAGGCTGGGAAAAACTACTGCTGCTGATGAGGAAAAGCATTGTTGCTGCTATACTGGATGCAACTATCAAGGGGGAGCATGATAGTTTGTGTAAACTACTGCTGAATGCCCTGATAAGTTGTTTTAGCCAAAATTTGCCAAAGGGTGAGATTGATAGTTCCATGTTTCTATGACATAGAATTGTCCATGGTTCTATGATTGGCTAAATTGTGGTAAAACATGACTCTGCACTAATGTTAAGTAGGATGTCATTACCATAGTTATGACATCGCTAAAGAAGCAAGCAGGAGCTGGTGAAAGAACTGTTGTGGAGTGTTTTAATGTGAATGTCATGCTGAATGTCGTGACATCCATCAAGACATCCATCTGCTGTCATGATAAAACTACTGTCATGTGTGAGAAACTGTAGGAATAGTGGTGCAGCAGGAGCTAGTAGGAGCTGATGATAGAACTGTTGTCATGTGTTTACATCTGGTGCAGCAGGAGCTACTGATGACAGAACTGCTATCATGTCATTACATCTGGTGTAGCAGGAGCTATGTGAAAAAGGAGCTAGCAGAGGCTGACATCAAGGTCGAGTGAAGCAAGAGCAAGCAGGAGCTAGCAGAGGCTGAAGAAAGGACTGTTGTCATGGATGTCATTACTAAAGTAATGACATAGTTGTCTGGCACAACAGGCACTGCTATGGGTTAGCAGTAGCCTAGTTCCTCACAGGCAGTGTGAGGTGAGCAGCCACAACAGGTTAAGTTGTGATGAAGTTCCTCACAGGTAGTGAGTGAGGTGTGTTGTCATGTGTCTTAAGCAGGACATCGTTGCATGACAACAGAAGGAGCTGCTAGTATATATCTCTTGATAGAACTGGTTTGGATTGATGAGACCATGTTGAAAATACCTCATCAGTAAATATGTCAAGGAGATTTATTAGGAACAAGAACAGATTGTATTGGTATTCGTAAAAGGATCTTGGAGACCTTTTAGGAAACTTTAATATACTTGTTTCTAATGTTATTCTGCAGAAGATTGGGTGAAGCCAGGTCTGGTGTAAAGAAAAATCTGCAGAAGAGTGGATGTCATACTGAATGTCATGACATTGATCGTATGACATCAGTTGTGCAGGCATGTTGGTTTTCTGTTATCTCAGGCTAAATTTCAGGAGACTTGTTATGACCCCTGAGTTATCTCAGGAGAGATTCAAGGCAATGCTGACCATGCCATGACCTAATTGGACAACACCTTGAATTGTGGAAATTAGTTTTATTTTGTTAAAACTAATGTTTGTTACTTCTGCACAGCCCAAGCCCAGTCTGAAGTGCTATAAAAGGAGGCACAGAAACAAAGGAAAAAAAAGCACTCACACTAGGAAAAACCATAGTGGAAAATAGAGGTCTAGGGTTGAGAGTCCCTTGTGTGTAAGTCACCCTTTGTATCTTGTGATACATTGAGGTAGACATATTTGTAAGTGAAGAAGGCTAGTCTTCACATGTAAATTCTGTTTAGGAATACTTGTAATCCAAGCAATTGTCTGGTGGATGATTGTTTTGGTTAGGTAGATTCTAGGATGTGTCTCACTCAAAGCTGTGAAGCAAGAGTGTGTGAGTTCCTTGATCAAAGCTGTGAAGCAAGATCAAGGTGTGTATGAAGTGTCTCTTCATATTAAATTATGTAACTGTTTGATATC